>CAUDMG010004096.1:2070474-2451371 GCA_958450375.1 Homarus gammarus
CGAATTACAAATAATATACAAGTAACATAAGTGACACAAATAAGACATATAATAACTTAGATGGGGAAAAGCTCAAACTACAGTTCAATTCAACATAGTGACAGTGTTACAGTATTACAAGTTATTGATAATTTTTACAATGGTTGGGACTGGGCTGTTCTTATAGCGATCAGTTCGTGCACGTATGGGCTGGATGCGGTTGTGTGTGTGTGTGTGTGTGTTAGTGTGGGAAGCAACCATGAGTGTGTTAGTGTGTGAACCACCCGTGCGTGTGTGTGTGTCATTGTGGGTGGCACACGTGTACGTGTGTGTAACTGTGGGAGGACGCCCGTGTGTGTGTCAGTGTGGGAGGCACCCATGTGTGTGTTAGTGTGTGTGTGTTGTGTGTGTATCAGTGTGGAAGTCACCCATGAGTGTGTCAGTGTGGGAGGCACCCATGTGTGTGTCAGTGTGTGAGGCACGCATGTGTGTTTCAGTGTGGGAGGCACCCATGTGTGTGTCAGTGTGGGAGGCACCCTTATGTTTGTGTCAGTTTGGGAGGCACCCATGTGTGTGTGTGTGCGTGTCAGTGTGGGAGGCACCCATGTGTGTGTCAGTGTGCAAGGACGCCCGTGTGTGTGTGTGTGTGTGTGTGTGTGTGTGTGTGTGTGTGTGTCAGTGTGGGAGGCGTCTGTATTGTTTCTATGTGGTGTGTGTGTGTGTCAGTGTGGGAGCACCCGTGTGTGTGTGTCAGTGTGGGAGGCACCCGTGTGTGTGTGTCAGTGTGGGAGGCGTCTGTGTTGTTTCAATGTGGTGTGTGTGTGTGTCAGTGTGGGAGGCACCCGTGTGTGTGTGTCAGTGTGGGAGGCGTCTGTGTTGTTTCTATGTGGTGTGTGTGTGTGTCAGTGTGGGAGGCGTCTGTGTTGTTTCAATGTGGTGTGTGTGTGTCAGTGTGGGAGGCACCTGTGTGTGTGTCAGTGTGGGATGCACCAGTGTGTGTGCGTGTCAGTGTGGGAGGCACCCATGTGTGTGTCAGTGTGCAAGGACGCCCGTGTGTGTGTGTGTGTGTGTGTGCGTGTGTGTGTGTGTGTGTCAGTGTGGGAGGCGTCTGTATTGTTTCTATGTGGTGTGTGTGTGTGTGTCAGTGTGGGAGCACCCGTGTGTGTGTGTCAGTGTGGGAGGCACCCGTGTGTGTGTGTCAGTGTGGGAGGCGTCTGTGTTGTTTCAATGTGGTGTGTGTGTGTGTCAGTGTGGGAGGCACCCGTGTGTGTGTGTCAGTGTGGGAGGCGTCTGTGTTGTTTCTATGTGGTGTGTGTGTGTGTCAGTGTGGGAGGCGTCTGTGTTGTTTCAATGTGGTGTGTGTGTGTCAGTGTGGGAGGCACCTGTGTGTGTGTCAGTGTGGGATGCACCAGTGTGTGTGTGTGTCAGTGTGGGAGACACCTGTGTGTGTGTGTGTCAGTGTGGGAGACATCTGTGTGTGTGTGTCAGTGTGGGAGGCACCCGTGTGTGTGTCTGTGTAGGTGGCATCTGTGTGTGTGTGTCACTGTGGGAGGCACCTATGTGTGTGTCTGTGTGGGAGGCCCCTGTGTGTGTGTGTGTGTGTGTGTGTGTGTGTGTGTGTGTGTGTCTGTGTCAGATTGGGTAGGCGTCTTGTCAACAGATATTATGAGACCACATTCCACAGTCCTCTGAGCAAATACATTCAGGAAGGCTTGGAGCCTGAGCTTGGTCTGTGTCATAATGCAGATATCATCAGCATAGCATATTACAGCCTCGTTTGGCTGAACTGGAATGTCAGCAATAAGCTTGTGCAACAGTATATTAAAGAGCATAGGACTTAACTCTCCTCCCTGAGGTGTGCCAAGCTCAAATGCTCTCATTCTGGTACTATTGGCTCTCCTAAACAGAACATTCGCATACCTGTTGGACAGATAACCCTTTATCCATGTCAGGAGGTTACCTTGGATGCCAAAATTAACTAGTTGCTCAAGTACAATGTCTCTATTAGCTACATCAAAGGCTGATTTAAGGTCTATGAAGGCTGTTTGTGTCTTATCTCCTGAGTGAACAAGATATTCTGCAAAGCATGTGTGTGCTACGCCCGAGCATGAATCCATACAGATTAGGGGCCAGTTTGTCTTTGACTTGAAACATAAGACGATTGAGAACAACTCTTTCAAGGACTTTACACATACAGGATGTGAGTGAAATTGGCCTGAAGTTTGGAGAGTTAGCTTTAGGGATTAGTACTATGTTTCCATGAGTCCATGTCTTAGGCAGAATACCCCGTGTGAGGCTCATTTGATACAGGTCAAGCAGTGGGTGGTTAGGGACCTCATTTAACAATCTCAGGGTGTTATAGGTTATGCCATCCTCACCAAGGGAGGATGATTCACCTTTTATTACTGCTGTTGTTAGTTCGTGGTGCGTTATAGGAAACTGGTCGGTAAGGTCTGGTGAGGAACAGGCTATTTCAATATTGAAACCCCTATTAATGTGTGTGGTTTTAAGATATTGCTGTATGTCGGGAGGCAGAGAAGTGATTTGTGACACACTAGACCATTGGTCTAATAGCATGTCAGCATATTCTGCAGGGCTGTGACGAAGTTGGACTGGGGTGGGTGACTTGGTAATAGCATCACCCACATGACTCTGACCTATATATACTGTTAATGAATATGATGTATTTCTTTGTGTACGAACCTCTGTCCTGCATGGCGATGAACAGCGACATCAACCCACGCAGGACAGAGGTTCATACACAAAGAAATACATCATATTCATTAATAGTATATATACTGTCAGAATCATGTGGATGATGTCACTGTTCACTGCCTGCAAGACAGTGGTTCATATACATTGGACGTCATATTCTAATTGAAGACTAATTAGTGTGGGCTAGCAAATTTGGGATAAACAGCAAGAATGTCCTCAAGCACCCCCGATTCAATGTAGTAATTACAAAGTTCATGATACAATAAGCCACATTCAATAATATAGTGTTCAAGTGTATGCTTTAAAGGTTTATCACAAAGTTTACATGCTGAGTGTTCCGGTACGGGTACAGCGTTACTAACTTGCCAGATGTGTCTGTATCCTAGCCTTATTCTGGCCACGACTACATCGCATTGTCTGGTTCTGTCCTTATGCTGGCCATACCGGTACCTCTCGTCACAAAATTTGTCATATTTACTAATGCTACAACTGCCAGGTCTCTCAGCATTTCTCAATTCTTCCAGATCAGAGTTCATGATTCTGACTTGAATGTTTTTAAGTACAGCATTGGACAGGCCAAGGTCAAGGTCAACATTTTCTTTCTTACATGCCTCATTGGCTAGTCTATCAGCACGGTCATGATACCTATTTCCAACTTGGGACGGAATCCACACAAGTTCGATACGAGAGTTGTTCTTATTGGCAGTTATCACATTTCTTTTAATATCAAATACAACTTTAGACATAGAATCTGATGGGCTGTTCATTGATTTCAAAGCACTTTTAGAGTCACAGAATATCACCCCACCTCCATTTTCTTTAAAATAGTCTGTAGCTAAGTAGATTCCAGTTAGTTCAGTTTGTGTTGTGCTGGCCCAGTAGTTCAGCCTTTGCTTGTTTGACACTATCATCTCTTTTTCTTTATATATTCCAATTGCAAAGCCTGCTCTATGTGTGTTTGTGTGGTCTTGTGGCTCTTTTATACATGGCAAAAACTGGGAAGTGATCTGAGATATTGTTCTAAATAATTCCACTTGCAAGATTGTTAGGAGTGTTGTTAGTCCAGATATGATCTATCACAGTGGCAGAGGTGGCAGTTACTCTAGTGGGTTTGGTTATAGTGTTGAAGAAGAGTTTAGAATGACAGGCAGCAAGAAGGTCTAATACTGAGGTGTCGGTTTCTGATTTGAATAGATCAAGGTTGAAATCTCCTGTAATGTAGCAATGTTTCCTCTCTGAACTTATGATAGTGATAAGCTCCGAAAATTTATCAAGAAAATTTCTTACATTAGTGTGGGGTCTTCTGTAGATTACTCCTACTAGGATATTTCGTGTGTCGTTACGTAATTCAATGAAAACACTCTCCATGTACTCCTCCTGAACTTTTAAATCATCTCTTACAAAAGTGTTATACTTGTTATCAACATCTAGGGCGACACCACCACTGTGTCGTGACGTGTTGATGCAGTGTCTATTATAATTAGGAATTATAATGGTCAATATCGTTAGTGAGTTTGGTCTCACAGAATCCAAGTACATCAAATTTGTGGGCAATAGAAGATAAACACTGATCTAAAAAGGTATCTAGATGAAGGGGAATACTGCTGATGTTATAGTTAATCAAGGAGAAGGAATGAGGTAGTAGGAGACTAGAACTAAAGTCGGGGAGTCAGGAAGTAATAGTTACAGTTGGGGTTGGTGTAACCCAGTGAGTTTTGTAGAAAGACATCAGGATCGATATGAGGGAGTATTGTATCGACACCATGGGTAAATGGGGTGTAACACATACGATCAAGCACCTCTGTGGGAACTTTGATACTGATTAAGAAACAGTAAAAACTCAGGGTCACTGAGGTGTGAAAAAGGAAGATCTAAGAATTATGATAGTGGGGGGGGGGGGGGGGGTGAACGTACTCACAAGTGCTACAACCAATAGAATTAGGATGACCGATACTGTTGAGGGTGATTCGCAAATGGAGTGGGAGGTGCTCCTGTCACTCGGTTTTGAGGGCTTTTTTTTTTTTTTTCAGAGAAAGGAGGGCTGCTGGCTTCCACCACAGAGGGTAGACGTATAGTACTCGAGTTGGCCGGCAGGTGGGGGAGGGACTCCTCAGGTGATAGCGACAGTGGCTGGTTCCCCCTCAGTGGGGAGGGGGTTCTCGAGGGGCTTGGGGGGGAGGGGGCGGGGGGTGGGGGGGGAGGTGGTACAGTGGGTGGGTGAGTGGGCGGGTGTCCACTTGCCCAGTCCCTCACAACAAGGGTTTTATGACTGAACCTCATGTGTTTCCCTTGTTTCCTGGCTTCTTTAAACTGGTCCATTTAATGTAGACGGGTTTTAGTCGTACCTTGGCAGAGATCTTCGTTAACGAAGATAGTGGTGCCTTTCAGTTTACTGCGTTGATAAAACACTTTGTCACTGTCAGAGGGGGATGAGAATTTTGTTATGATGTCGCGGGGGCGGGAGGAGTTGGGTTCCCGACGCGTTGAACATGATCAAACTTAACTCCAGGAAGTTTAAAATGTTCATTCAGCTGGCGTGAAATTTTGCGTTGGGATGACTCCCAGTTCTCGTGGGTGTCTTCAGGGATACCGGCAATCCTGAGGTTGTTTCGCCGCCCCTATGTTATCCACATAATCCACCCGGTCTGCTGTTGTCGTTAGTTCCGTTTTGAGCTTGGCATTTTCCTCACTCAGCTGTTGAACTTGGGTCTTGAGTGTTCGGTTCTCTTTAGCTTCAACGTTCAACTTTACTTGTAAGTCACTTATATCCCTTTGCAAGAATTCCAAGCTTCTTTTAATCTCACCTAGCTGGTCAGTGAGACGCCGGTCAGCTTCTTCTAGCTTTCTGATGGTCTCCTTATTCATTTGCTGTATGATGTCCTGTATGAAAGTCCGTTGGACTTCCATTATCACATCAGTCAGCTGTTGCTTCTTAAAATTTGAATTTTTGACACTAGCAGCCAACCTAGACATATTGGAGCTGGTGAGGGCTGAGCTGGCAGTATCAGAGGGTTGAGTTGTGGTCAGCTGGGTGGCCTGGTGGGACGGTGGGGGAGTGTGGACAGGGGGGTGGACAGGTCTCAGATTACAAGCCTATGCACTGGGGGGAGTTTGGTGGGCCTACAGCTCACGTGGTAGTCACAGATTCACTAGTAAATTGACAAATATATCTACTTAGGGGGATCACAGATAGATATTGTACTGGTCACGACACTCACTAGTCACTCACGAATCAGATTTCCTAGAAATCAGACTGGGTACTCCTGGAAAGACCCTGTTTTTCGACGAAAAACACGGAGCTCCCACACACACACGTCCCGCCACCACACTCACATATGCTGTGCATCCACTCGTCCTAACCCTGCATCAACCATACTTGCAATTAGTTCGTTTTTGTTAATCGATACAGCTTGAGTTGAAGTTTTTGTAGCATGCAAAATGCTTGGAAAAAGAAATGAATCATTCCAGTGTAGGCACTGAATTCATGAAATTATAAAAAATTAAATTAATGATTAGACTCAGAAATCTTTTTGTGTTAATATCATTGTAGAAATGTTTGGAACGTTATTATATACGTTTCGCAGAACGTAGTTTTAAACAATAATCATCAGATACACTGGGTGTATTTGACGTGTTTGCTTTTTGAACAGTAGTGTCTGGGACATCGATGACTGGAACATCATTATCATTCCTGGGGAATGAATCTGAATGGACCTTTTTAAGTCTGTCCGCATGCACAACATCTGAAGTTTGTGAGTTTGGCTTCAAAATTTAAAATTTGTTGCAAGCCTTTTTAGCAAAAATGCGGAATGGTCCGTCAAACTTTCGTTCAGGTTCTCTCACCATAACAGCATTGCCTATTTCTAACATGACAGGCTTAGCTTGTTTATGTTGCTTGTATATCATTTCAGCACGTGACGCTACTAAATGTTTACGTACTTGGCCATGAATATCCGTGAATATGTTGATTTGCCTAGTAGCGAAATCGTCCACATTATAGACTGGGCATGGCTTGTCTGTAAGTAGGTCATACGGTAGACGTTTGTCTATGCCGTAAACAATATAATAGGGCGATTTGCCTGTAGAGCTGTTGATCGACCCATTAATAGATGTGGCGACTTGCGGTAATCAATCTTCCCATGCATAGTGCATTTGACTCGCTATTAGACGAAGAATCTCTAGGATTTTACGATTGGTTCTTTCAACAAGGCCATTAGCCCGTGGATGATAGGCTACGATAAAACTTAGTCGGATGTCGTATTGTAGACATTTTTGTGCTACAAGTTGGTTCTTGAACTCTAATCCGTTGTCGGAGAGAAGAACCTTGGGAGTAGTAAAAGGACATATGAGGTGAATAGCTAAGGCATAAGCCACAGATTCGGATGTTTTATCCTACAGTGGGACTAAAATCACAAACCTAGAAAAATGATCCACACACACTAGGATGTACGAGGATCCTAGATGACTCCTCGGAAGTTGCAACAAGTCGATCGCGACTGTGTCAAACGGACGTTCTGGTGCAGGATATTGTAGAATTGGAGCCGGTGACCTTGTAGTACTCTTATGTTGAGCACATGACAAACACTTAGCAATATGCAATTCTATGTCTTTCTTCATAGTATTCCAAAAAATACTTCTGTCTGACCTCCGCCAGACATTTGTCACGTCCGGGGTGACCTGCTTGTGGAGCATCGTGATACAACGTTAGTATCGTTTCACGAAGTGTATCAGGTATGACAATTTGTGTAACAATACCCTCAGTTGTCTGCTTGGAGCGAAGGAGTATGTCTCGTCGTAGTTCAAATTGATTGAACGGAAGAGGTAACTTTGGAAGATTAGCCTCCTCCCCCGACTCTAGAGCGAAAATGACTGTAGACCACAATGGATCGAGTTGTTGTTCATCCCTTAATCGCGAGCGAGAGAACGATGATAGAGGCATCACTGGTGCTATGTTTCTCGACAAAGCGTCTGTGACCACATTCGCTCGTCCCGGTAAATACTTGAGCTCTGGTTTAAACTCTTGAATGGTCAGATACCAGCGTGCTAGTCTACCTGAAAGATTTTTACCGTGAAACAGCTCTGTCACTGCCACGTGATCTGTATAGACGGTTATTTTATAACCAAAAATTATATCTTTAAACTTCTTCAGTGCTCAAACAACAGCTAACGTTTCTAGATGCGTTACTGAATAACGTGTTTCAGTATCATTAAGTTTACGATTTGTAAAAGCAATCACTATATTTTCCTCGTGCGTCCAGCTGCATAAGTACAGCCCCGATTCCCTGTATTGAGGCGTCGGTACACAGAGTACACAGGGGCATTGGTAAGTGCTGTCTTCAATGCACTAAAACTATTTTCTTGCTCAGCATTCCATACAAAAGTTGCATCTTTCCAAAGTAGCTTAGTCATGGGTGAAGCTAATATCGCATAACCTTTAATAAAAGAACAATAATATCCAGATAAACTAAGAAAACTACGTACTTTATCAACAGATGTAGGACGTGGGAACTGGGCAATAGCCTAAACTTTGTCATCAACTGTATGAATGCCGTCACCGTCAACTACATGACCAAGGAATTGGATTCTGGATTTTAAAAATTCACATGTATAAAGTTTGACTTTGAGTCCTGCTGTAGAAAGTTTTTGGAAAACTTCACGGAGTTTAGCAATATGCGTATCTACATCCTGACTGACAATGATGAGATCATCTAAGTAGGCACATACTGTGGTCTCCATCAACCCTGCAAACAAGGTGTTAATCATCCTTTGAAAAGTCAGTGGGGCATTTCTGAGACCGAAAGGCATCCGAAGAAATTCAAAATGGCCCAAAGGAGTACTAAAAGCAGTAATCTCTCAAGATTTTATATCCAGAGGTATTTGCCAATAACTGCAAAGCAAATCAAGGTTGCTAAATACAGCATTATCCTTGCCTAAGGATTGTAAAATATCACTCAAGACAGGCATTGGATACCTATCTGGGATATTATTTTCATTGACGCGACTAAATTCAATTACTGGGCGCCAACCTCCAACCTTCTTAGGGACTAAAAATAGTGGACTATTAAAAGGGGATTTTGAATGTGTGATAACCTCTTGATCCAACATATCCCCAACCATGTCCTGGACTACAGCACTCTGCCTATGTGGTAGTCGGTAAGCTGTTATGTAAATTGGGTTTGTGCCTTGTTTTAGGGATATGTGATGTGAGGTTAAATTTATGTGACCTAGCTGTTCCCCAGGTAAAGCAACAATGTTTCGGTAGTCGGCAAGTAACTCTAGGATCCTAGTCTTGCCTTGAGGGTGATCAATCACCTTAACCTGTGGTGTTATTTGATCTATCCTCGCCTGTCTGGTTTGTTTAATTGAAGGTGAAACACTACTAATTGGGAATTGTGTAGGCTGTTAGGCAACATGGTTATGATAAACTAGAAAATCACACAAATAACATCTTTCTTTCAACATTCGTAACGCGCCTGTTCTGTTGAGAAATAGAACATCTGGTAAACCACCATTACGAATAGTGCTCAATGTAGATTCACACGATAAGCCTTTAACCTTGCATGGTTCCGTAAGACAGACCACATCGGTCCCCGTGTACATGTCAGGTAAAGCAACAGTGGCTCTGGTGATTTCCTCATTCTGAAAATGGAGAGTACCTGTTAAAACTGCAGGTACGATCGTCCAACTAATGCTGCTATAATCACGCTGGGGAACTGAGTCTGTGGGGTCACATAGGTTAATGCACCTTGTAGCTGGTAAACCTCTTGGAGTTGATTGAGTATGACAGGTCAAATAGTTGGCCTGTACCAGATGTAGCTGGTTCCACAAAGAATTTACAACACTCTGTTTTTACAAACCACAGAAACACTTAGTTAAACAACTTTGGATGTCTAACAGGTATTTCTTTCAACTGTGCCTTGTGCACAGAGTTGTACTGTAGCTGTATGGGTTGGTTGTTCTTTGAGAAGGGAAACAAATGTACAGACAGCATCTCCACAGCACTTGAGAGTTGGGACGTTGGAGTCTTTGTAGTGATGGGTACCCACACAGCAGGCTAAAGGAATGTACTGGGTCACGTCCACTTGAGATGGGGACTCAAGTCATCGGCCTGTCGTCGATACGGGTGTTGCCACACGACAGTTAGTTATTGTTAACTCACTTATTAAATGATAATGAGAAAATAGTTTTTTGTATGTCGATGTGGGTTGACATTTAAATATATCACTTGACATATAACGTTGCTCACGAGACTGTATACGGTATATAGTCTGTTGCCTTGGAGAATGACACTAAGAACATTTTGACTGTTACTTGGGTTACAGAGTTGTCGGTTCCTTGCACAGTTAGTTACACGGCTTCACTGGTTCAGTTAATGGTTCTATCTTTTCGCTGCCACCTTTATATATAAGCCTTGGATAGAGTTCCCTTAACTTGGCTTATATATAAATAAGTTGAGGGGTTAAGCTACAAACCCAAAATGGTCTTTTCTCCATTTATTGGTAAAACTATATTGGTCACAGTCTATTAGTAGATGCACCGTAATTAACACTGTAAGCTGTGAGTGTCAGTTAAGGACGGGGGCTCAGCTTGACTGAGTTAGATCATCCGTCCGATTCTCGTGAGACACAAGTGAAGACTGCTGCCTGTGAGGGGCGGCTCTGAAGGAAAGACCGGGCTAACCCTATATTCTCAAGGTCGGCTTACTGATAGAGGAATTTCCCCTCACGTGATCAGCACATGGCAACTCACAGCTTATGAAAAATTACAGTGGGGTGATTGGATTATATAAACTAAATGTATTAACCCAAATTTATATAATTGTTATTTCCATGAGACAGGAGCTAATATATGGGTCCGTGACCTGTGCCCGGGTAGGCTAATCCCCCCCCCCCCCCTAAAAAAAAGACCTGTGGTAACTGAGACACTAGGGGACACTGGTGATAGGTGTGTTGTTACTCAGGACTCACCGGAGGGTGCTGGTGATGGGGGTGGTTGCTGATGGTGGTGGTGGCAGCTGGTGGTGGTGCTACCCGCTGGTGATGGTGGTGGCTGCTGGTGGTGGTAGTGGTTGATGCTTTATCTGCGCGTTAATCTTCCACATTAGCTCCGGACCTCCCGGGATGATGGTGGTGGTTGATGGTGGTGGTGGCTGCTGGTGATGGTGGTTGCTGGTGGTGGAGGTGGCTGCTGGTGGTGGTAGTGGCTGGTGGTGGTGGTAGTGGCTGATGGTGGTGGTAGTGGCTAATGGTAGTTGTAGTGGCTGATGGTGGTGGTAGTGGCTGATGGTGGTGGTAGTAGCTGATTTGAATTTGAATTTTGCCGCGGACAGCAGCTAGTTTATTGTGCACTCCATACTCATCCTGTGAGCGATAGCGCAATAAGGTTTACAGAGTATACTGTAGTCCCCAAAAGGTGTTTATCAGACCCCAGTGATTTTGATATTACGGTAATGAATGTTCCAGAGTATCTCCAGTCCATTGTTTGTTTAAGTCGGTACATAGAATTTTGATAAGATAATAGATGCGAAGTGTGGATATAACCTTTGTATATAAGATATCGTGTTATCAGAGATAAAGTGCTTGGATCTATCTCTATAAGGCCCTATTTTTTCACAGTCTAAGACGTAGTGTTGGAGTGTGTGGCCATATGTCTGGCCTAGGGCCGCATTAACAACGGTGCCCGAGGAACCCGGGCCGGGGGCTGTGGGTCCAGGGGGGCCCTTGAGCTTGCAAATATTTGTTATAATAATAATAATAATAATAATAATAATAATAATAATAATAATAATAATAATAATAAAATAATAACAATAATAATAATAATTATAATAATGTAAAATTTGCAGCCCATTACATTGCAGCATAAATAGTAAATGTTTGAAGTACTGCATTATATAAGAATACATTATATTATTTATATTATTAATAGTACTAATGAATATATATGCTGGTATTTCTCAGTTTCCACTATCTTTTCGTCTAAATATGAATGCTAGTACACACAACCCTCCCCTCCCAACCACGGAGCAGAAGTACGCCGCGTCAACAGTTCAGTCTCGTGTTCACGTTCAATCGCCACGTACAGTACCTGCTTGGGTGTGTTGTGTGAGAGCTGCTCGGCGTGACACTCATTGATTCATATTTAACATTGGATTTTATGTCTTTAAAATAAGTTTACTGGGCATTGGATGAATATGATTCTATGCTTTAGAGTTATGGTATAACGTGAATTTGGGGAACTGCAAATATCTACCAGTCTACCCATATGCATGAAATTTGTGAATTTATGATATTTATCATATTCTATTCTGCATTTCCGGTTTTAATTTCAGTTATTCAAATAATGAGTGGCAAAGGTTTAAAATGGAGCTGCAAAGCGCAAAGCCGGAAAGCAATAACAACAGAAGTATTCTGCTGAACTTAAAAAGAAATAGGAAAAGTGACTTTTTTTTTTTTAATATAAACCAAAGTGAGAAAAAAAGACTTGCTACACTGTAGTACCTCGTCTGCTGATGTTACTGTACACTTACAACTGACCAACTAAAGGAAAAGGACTTACCTGGCTGTAGTACCTCGTCTACTTCACATACAACTGACCAGTCAAAGAAAGGTGATGAAATTAAACGGCATGATATTCAGTACAATAAAACGGGTCCTGGTAAATGGAGAAGAACAATATCACAGGAACTTCAAATTTACTGGTCAAAGGCTGGGCCCGATACTTGCCAGTATCATGACTCCGAGTTTAAAGGAACATTGAGAACGTATGGTTCAGGTGAGCATCAGAAACGCCGTTTCCTCTCTAAGTCTGCATTCTTCAGAACTTTGAGTAATGGCGAATCAGTAAGGAGAAAATGGTTACTGTTCTCTAAATCACAAGGTAAACTCTACAGAAAAACAACTCTAGTCTATGTACAGCGATCAAAAATCGGTAATTGTATTGTCAGTGGACTCCGTCATCAAATTGAAATTGAGAGGAAATATTGGCATTCATTACTTTTGCGTTTGGTAGAAGTAATAAAGTTTTTGAGTGAGCGTGGATTAGCGTTCAGAAGAGCTGATCAAGTCATAGGACCACCCCATAATGGTAACTTCTTAGGTATTCTTGAACTAATAAGCAAGTTTGATCCATTTCTGGCTGATCACATATCACGGTTTGGAAATAAAAGCAAAGGAAATCCAAGTTACTTGAGCTCCACCATTTGTGATGAACTCATTTTGGTAATGGGGGAAAAAAAGGTTTTGTCAACTGTTTGCAAAGAGATTCCGAGTGCAAAATACTACTCCTTATGTTTAGATTCTACATCCGATACTTCAAGAACTGACCAACTTGCATTCACTATTCGGTATGTCTCTTCGTCTGGTGAACCAGCGTTTTTTTGCTTTACCTTCCCATCAGTAGTCGCACTGGAAAAAATATGTGTGATAAGGTCCTGGACACATTGAATGAATTGGACATAGATATTCAAAATTGTCGTGGACAATCGTACGATAATGCTGCCAATATGTCTGAGAAATATGAAGGTCTCCAAAGAAAAATCAAAGACGTAAATAATTTCATTACGTACCTTGTGCTGCCCATTCACTGAACCTGGTAGGAGTACATAGTGTTAGTTGTTGTTAGGAAACCATAATTTTTTTTGGTTTGCTGAGCAAACTTTATGCTTTCTGCGCAGGATCAACACATCGTTGGGCTATCTTGACAAAGGGTTTCACTCCAAATGAAAACAACAAGATTTTAACTTTTAAACGCTTGTCAACTACGAGATGGTATTGCCATGCTGAAGCTACAAAAGCATTGTGCCTAAACTACAAAAGCCTATATGAAAAGCTAAAAGACTTTGTGGCTAATGATCTATAAGGTCAGAGGCAGGTGGATTAATTGCTGACCTAGAAAAGCTTGAAACAGGTTTCATGGCAAAAATGTGGAACAGAATACCTATTCGGTTCAATAAAGTGAGCCTAAGTCTGCAAAAGGAACGTGCGGATTTGCTGACATCCACATCATTGCTTGAATCTTTAGAGGAGTTCACTGAGAAACTGCGTGAAAAATTTGAAGAGATTGAAGATGATACAAAGAACACCATGCCATGCATAAACCAACATTATCAATATGAAGAAAAACGTCAGAGAAAACGAAAGAGATATTGTGATGAAAGTAAATCACCATATGAAGAATTCACAGAATCCCCAGGTCATATGCTCGGAGTGCAAACTTTCACTCTAATCATGGATAAACTGCAGACTTGTCTTGCACAACTTAAAGAAGCTTATAGAGGACTAGCAGATGATTTTTCATTTCTAAAATGTTTCCCAGATCAAAACAAAGAGCGTTTGCCAGCTAGAGTTATCCATCTCACATCAAAATACAGGACAAATTAAGGTCCGGCTCGAGGTAGCGCCGGACGGAAGACAGAGTGCTCAAAAGCCGGACAGCCCGGACTAAAGCCGGACGTCTGGCCACCCTAGAACTTGTACCCCTCTACATATTTAAGAGGTTTTAACCAATCGGTACACTGGCAGGCTAACTGTTGTATGTTAAGTGAGGTACAGGGGATACGGACACGAGATATTTAAAAGAAGAGACATAGTCAATAGTGTTGTTACCTATTGTATCCTAAGCTTTGAGGGTCGATGTTTGCGGTTACTAGCATGTTTGTTGAATACTTTAGTTTTCTCACTGGAGATGATGAGACCAAGATTCTCACAGGCTGACTGTACATGGTTCAGGGTGGTTTGCATTTCACGATGAGTTTTAGTATGTATAAGAATGTCATCTGCATAGCTAACAGTAATGTTGCTGGGGCTGTCTGGGATTGACTTTAATAATGTGTTGGTGGTGGTGGTGGCTGGTGGTGGTGGCTGGTGGTGGTGGTGGTGGTGGCTGATGGTGATGGTGGTTGATGGTGATGGCGGTGGTGGTTGTGGATGATGGTGGTGTTGGTTGCCGGTGATGGCTGATGGTGGTGGTGGTGGCTGATGGTGATGACGGCTGGGGTGGCTTGTGGTGGTGGTAGCCAGTGGTGATGGTATTGGCTGCTGTTTATGGTGGTGCCTAGTGGTGGTGGTGATTGGTGGTGGTACTGTTTTTGGTGGTGGTGGGTATGGTGCAGGTGGGTGTGATTGTGTTAATTGTGGTTGTGGGAGAGGTAGGTGTGATGGTGGTGGTCGTGGTGATGGTAAGTGTGGAGGTGGGTGTGGTAAGTGTGGTGGCAGGTGAGATTGGTGTAGTAGCTGTGGTGCTGGTGTGGTGGTAAGTATGATAAGTGTCGTAGTGGTGGTGGGGCTGGGTGTGGTAAATGTGATGGTAGGTGTCGTAGGTGTAGTAGTGGTGGTGGTGGTGGTGCTGGGTGTGGTAAGTGTGGTGGTGGGTGTGGTAGGTGTATTAGTGGTGGTGGGGCTGGGTGTGGTAAGTGTGGTGGTAGGTGTAGTAGTGGTGGTGGTGTTGGTTATGGTAAGAGTGGTGGTAGGTGTAGTAGTGTCGGTGGTGACGGGTGTGGTGGAAGGGTCTACGTCACTGAGAGGGAGCTCTGTGTACACTGTAGGGAGTGACAGTTTTGCAAAAGTTTTCAAAATCTAATTGCTTGGGTTGGATTATTTGTCTATCGGCCACGCTAATTCCGAATATGTTTGAGTTTTTTACATCATTGCATTAGAAGGTTTGTGGATACTTTTGGGTTTGGCATGAAAAACGCGAAAAAACTGTAAATAATAAAGGGACTGGCAATGTGGCACAACCTGTTAAAATCAAGTTATTGAATTGGATTATTCGACTACTGTGTACACTGGTTCATAATATGCTATTGTTTTACAACTCAATGCGCTACAAATTATGCCGATATTTTTGCTGCAAGTCACCACATACGTATATTTCGAAAACCAGGGCCCAATATTACCAACGGCGTGGATAGATTCCGTGGAATGAATTCAGGACATTCCCGCTCATGGAACATTACCAAACTCCGTATATGTGCCAATGGCAGGCCAATGGCAATATTTAGAGTTTGTTGAGGCTCCCTGGACGGGAATGCCCTGAATTTATTCCACGGAATCTATTCACGCCGTTGGTAATATTCGTCCCAGGACTGATCAACGAATTCAGCCCAAGTAGCTTGACTTGGACAGTTAAGGACAAAATCTCAGTCCGTACTTTTGAATAAAATATTGTTCAATAGGTGGTGATATTGAAGTGCTGAAAGTTGTTTTTTCTGTGTTGTTTTGCAGTTAGTTCAAAGGGCTGCCACCAAGATGGGTCGTCCTAAGATTAGCAACACTCAGCTGCGCCAGGGTAACGATAAGGTGTTCGGGGTTCGGATGCCTCTGCCATCTAACAAGTTGCCTCTGAACAAGGAAGTTGGAAGTGCCCTGGCTTATGAAGCAGAAAACGAGAGGTTAAGGAGAAGAACAAATGCTTTTGATTATATGGATGCCACCAACAAGGTGACTGAGAAGGTACTGGATGTGTATAGGAAGGCCACTGTCCCCACTATCTCTGAAATCAGGGTGAAAATGAGAGTCCACGACCTGTGGAGGATGCGGAGGGAGACGATGATGATGAAGGTGGACAGGTAGGAGCAAAGATACTGAAATTGGGTAACATTAGAGGGGGTAGAACCATTAACCTGGATGGATGGTGGAGGTGTGGATGAACTAGGGACTGGCTGGAAGAGAATCTGTATCTTACGTAGATTCACCTCAAGGTCGAAGTGTGCATATGCATCTGTGTAGGTGTTCAGGATCTCCTATAGGTCGCATTCAGTGTGAGCGACAAGGGCGAGGTCGTCTTCATACTAAAAGTTCAGTGATGAAAGCGGTCGACACCTTTGTTCCTGCCTGTAGTCGTCTGGATGTCCACCCCGCTGAGTAAATTGGCCCTGGCATGAGTAATGAAGGCAGCCAAGTAAATAGAAAAGGGAGTGGGTGTCAATACACATCCTTGTTTTACCCCCTTTTGGACGGGGAAGAAATCAGACTGGGTGTCATTGTACAGGACACTATCGTTCATGCCATCGTGAAGTTACCTCACAATAGCCATAAATTTTGGTGGGCCACCAAAGCGACTGAGGGTCGGCCAGATGGCTTGCCTGTTGACCGAGTCTATGAAGGCCATGTACAAGTCACGAAGTTGTTCTCTGCACTTTTCCTGTATCTGGTGGGTAGCAAAGATCATGTCAGTGGTGCCACATGATGATCTAATGTCACAATGAGATTCTGGGAGGAAGTTTTCCGCCTCAGGAAGAAGTTTGTTTAGGAGGACGATTATTATACCAGCAATTGACAGCAGTGAGATCCGGCATTAGTTGCCACAGTTGACCGGTCTCCCTTATTTTTTTAAATATTGATAACGGAGGTGTCTTTAAGATCTTGAGGGATTTCCTCCTTTTCCCATTTATTCTTCAGGAAAGGAGAGGAGAGAGTGGAGGGAGCTGGCAAGCAGAGGTCCTAATGCTTTGTGCACCTCGGCTGGGATTCCATCAGGGCATGTGGCTTTGTTATTTGCCTTCTGCTTGATGGCAGTAATTACCTCATCACATGATGAAAGATGGCCGAGGTGGGTCAGCTTCAGATGGTGAGGGACCTGCTGGATAGTCAGGACATCCATATCTATGTTTCGGTTGAGCTGACAGATGCCTTCTTCGTCTTTAATTAAGAAGATTCCCTCGGATGAGTGGAGGGGGGCCGCGCCACGAGTAGTTGGTGATACATTGCTTTAGCGGAATTGAAAGATTCGCTCATCTTGTATGGAGCAGCAAATTTTTGCGTTTCACACACTTTCTTTTTTCACCATTCGTCCTTTAGATCGCGAAATTTGCGCTGAGCCATCGCTTTCTTCTGGCGGAAGGTGTCAGCTTTGGGCTGAGACTGAGATTTATTCTGCAAGTCAGTGAAGGCAGCACATTTATCATTGGCGAGAACTTCGATTTCCTGGTTATTTTCATCAAACCACTCCTGGCATTTTCTTTTGATCTGGCCAAGAGACTCGCTGCAGAATATTTTTTGTGATGACAGTATTGAGGATACCCCATTTGGCACCCGGATTTAGGTTTTTTGTTGTTGAGTTTTTATCAGCTCATCGTCGAGCTGCCTGTATGCACGCAAGCACGCATGCAGCCTTTCTGGCTGTACTCACCTACGATACCATGTATCTCTCTTTCTGCCACCACTGGTCTCAGATCGACCAACGACAACCTACCGTAAATCTGTACGGAAAGGTAGTTACTATCTGTTCACGTTATGACACACCTTACAAGCTCTTTCAAACAAACCGACAACAGAAAACTACGAACTACGTACTGTACTTTCCGTTTCATTTGCCGGACATCTTTACCCACCAGTTGTGTCCTCTTCATGATTCTTGGCAGTTTTTGACAAGTCCCTGTTCATGACATTAGTTAAGGAACATTCATACTTGTACAAAGTATCAGTTAGAAAGTACCCTAAACACGAACGGGAAAGAATAACTATACACTATGCATGAGACTTGCAGATTTGTCATATTTGTCAGATTTACTCCACGCAGTGCGGGGGCTAGTCTATTGGACACCTCCCTACAGCCTCTGCAAAGTGTAGCAAAGAAGCATTACAGCGCCCAAATGAAAAGCACGCAGAGTTTATGATTGTATTCTTAGCCTTAGATGATAGGTAATATGCCAGTGACGCCTGTTATAAATATGGGTATCCACGAGGTATTTCCAACCAAAAGTTCTACAGATAATAATAACAAACAACGCGACCACTTCTTAGACTGTGTGTGCTCCTACAGGCTACGTGTGGTGGTGGGTGAGTTTGAGTACTGTGTACCCCGGTCGGGCAGGTGGTCACTGCGGGCACATAACTCGTCAGCGGTTGGCCGGTGTTAGCAGTGAACTCTATATTTCCTACACGTCAGGGGTGTGTGTAAGAGGGAGGGTGGGAGGGGGGTGGGTGATGGAGCGGTGTCATCTGTGTACTCCCGTACCTGCTACACCTCGCAATATATGGCAGGGAGTAGTGAGGGTTATGTTCCTGCCTCCACAACACATACCTTACTTAACATTCTTTTTGTCACCCATTCAGCTGATTTACAGAACACATTACCTTGAGACAATGAACATCCACAGTCAAGACACAAAGCACCGCATAGGGTGACGCCATCCTTCACCACTGCTACATGACCTACAGTAAGACACTAACCTTCATCACTGCTACATAACCTACAGTAAGACTAACCTTCACCACTGCTACATGACCTACAGTAAGACACTAACCTTTACCACTGCTACATGACCTACAGTAAGACACTAACCTTCATCACTGCTACATGACCTACAGTAAGACACTAACCTTCATCACTGCTACATGACCTACAGTAAGACACTAACCTTCATCACTGCTACATGACCTAGAGTAAGACACTAACTTTAGAACCTTCTCCACTAACACACTTCCTGGTGCTGGAGTCATTAGATTTATCGTAACGTGAACCTAAGGAGAGTATAATATCCACCAGACCCTCGACGCAGTTTCTAGTTATAAACAGGTTTTTCAGGCAGAACCTTTCCAGGATTGTGAACTTTGTAACACTGAGCGGTCCTACGTCAAGGTGCCTCTCACAATGCAGATTCGTTAAAGCACTGCAGGTGGCAACGATACATCTCAGGTGTTTATGGTTGGTGGTGGTAGAGACGTAGTATGTTGGATAGTGGAAGTTAAATGTTTACGACACGGTTTCGGTACCTAAATGACCTTTACTTTGTTTGCCGTTATTTAATTGATTATGGTTATTATACTCGAACCTAAACTACTTTTATGTTTGATAATTCAACATGATATGTTGCTAGAATTGTGAAGAAATGAAGTGAGTGTGTGTGTGTGTGTGTAAGAAGGTATAAAAGGGTAAACAGATGTGTGAGTATAAGCATGGGTGTGAGTGCAATCAGGTGTGTGGGTGTAGCGGGTGTGTGTAGTGGGATGTTACCTGTAGAGCGGGGCAACACAGTTAAGCCGGCTGCATCTGGATTACACTGCCTGTCACTCACCACTCATCCTTCTACACCGCACTACGTGGCTCAACCACCAGCGCTTTGTGGTAATCTTACAGATATTTTGCAATATCTATCTATTCATCAGCACGTGTGTTAGTTAATACTGTCTACAATAACCTAACATCATTTCTCACTTCCCTCCCAGCCTTCTCGACGTATATATTAGTGTTGATGATATTGTTGGATAATGCCAACAAGTCTATTTATCAAAATGTTTTCCCTCAAAGTTTACGTGCCTTATCTATGTCATCTGCATTTAACCCCATCATCTTTTTGTACACTTGGATCACGTCGCTCCTCTCTACTTCTCTCAAGAGATTATAAATCAGTTTTCTTAATCTATCTTCGTACAAGGTTCCTATTCCCCGTGTAAAAGGCCAGATTATACCCCCTGACCATTTTAAACCCGGGTGTAATATGGCTTAGGCTAGATACAACCCCAGGGGTTAAACTGGCCTAGGATGTTTTACAGTCCCTCGGGCCTAAATAAACCCCTAATGAGATGCCGATTCAGTGAATCGATGTTGATATGGATTCGAAACGCTTGTTGGGGCTTAGTTTAGTTTTACATTTAGTACAGAGTTTTATGTGCGTCTATTACAATGATGTCATTAAGAGACTAACAATTTCTCACAGCTCATCAAACTTCTACAGCAGCGTTCGATCCTATACCTTGTGGTTTTGCTCGATTTATACGTTTCTGTTCAACAATCGAATATCACAACCGTATGGGTTGATGTCATATGGCTGTCTTTGAATAGGTGAACTGCGATGATTCATGAGATGAGCTGATGACTCAGTGAAAACAAAAAACTAAATTATTTATTTGATAAGTCAGTGATCATATATATCTGTAAAAATTTCAGTCCTTAATTTAAATGACTCCACAAAGAGTCATTACTCATGAAATGGTTGTAGATGAGACATCGTCATTTGGACTGTCTTTTTGCTTGTTTGAACGTAGATGCTGACAAAATTCTTGATGAGTCAATTATTCAGTTAATATCATCCAGGGATTTCGATTTGAAGCATTGATCGTTAAGTGATCTTTTTCAAAGTAGTAAGGACCAAATAATAATAATAAAAAAAAATGATTAACGGTTTATTGAAAAAATTCGGCATCCCGAAGGCTGAAAATATACATTGGACATAAATGACTTATTACATACATTGACATAATTGATTGATTGATTGAAACAATTATTTAGCCAGAAAAACACAGATGCAGAGTCGATAATAATAACAATATTAACATGGCTAAGCCAGTTAAGAGCCAGAGCTCTCCTGTCGGCACCTGATATATATTGTACTATACATGTATTTCAAGGAAGTATTATGTAACATTTAGTACTCATAGCATGGTGGTAATAAGAACATATCAGAAAGTTACCACAGCTATCACTTCGATATTTGTTTATTTATATATACATATTTATTTATTAATTTATTATTATTATTATTATTGTTATTATTATTATTATTATTATTATTATTATTATTATTGTTATTATTATTATTATTATTATTATTATTATTATTATTATTATTATTATTATTATTATTATTATTATTATTATTATTATATTATTATTATTATTATTATCATTATTATTATTATTATTATTATTACTATTATTATTATTATTATTATTATTATTATTATTATTATTATTATTATTATTATTATTATTATTATTATTATTATTATTATTATATTATTATTATTGTTATTATTATTATTATTATTATTATTATTGTTATTATTATTATTATTATTATTATTATTATTATAATTATTATTATTATTATTATTATTATTATTATTATTATTTATATTATTTTTACATTTATATTATAAATATATACATAAGTTACAGTGGAATTGAAAAACATAAATATAATGAGGGAAGCAGAACAAAATGGGTTTTATTTAGGTTGAACAAGAGGACAGAGCTGTCAGGATGATGTCTAGTTGGCAAATATATTTTTTGCAATGTTAATTTCTTATCTATCTACATGATAATTTCTGATAAAACTGTTTTGGTGGTACAATAAAAGCAGGTAAATAAAGTAGGTTTTATATGAAATATTAATACTTAGACAATAGATATTATTTAAGAGATGATTTAAAGGAAGGGAGCGTCGTCTTTGCTGGGATGGGTGGGGATAAGTTGTTCCACACCTTCACACCATGATATTTTATGGAGGTCTGGGAGTGAGAGGAGAGCAATGGGGGGGGGGGGGGGTCTTAGTAGGTCTTGGTGTCTTAAGTTGTATCTCTGATTTTTCCGGAACTGGAAATAATTGTTGTCAAAGAATGATTGAAAGATTTTTAAACAAATAAGGTACAGCAGTAGGTGTTAATATCCTCGAATTTTAACATGAGCAGGGGGGGGGGGGGGGGGGTAAAAAAGCCTTTATTAGAGGAAGGAAAAGGAACATACAGTAAACGTACAAAAGAACATAAGAATGGAGGAAACTGCAGTGGGCCTATTGACCCATACTGGGCAGTCCCATTTACACCTAACCCCTATTGTTCATATATCCTTCCAACCTATGTTTGAAGCTATCCAGTGTATTCGAGTTAATGATGATATTTGGTAACTTGTTCCACTCGTTCATTACTCTATTTCTAAACCAATGTTTACCTATTTCGAGCCTAAATCTAAATTTGTCTAATTTAAAACCATTGTTACGAGTTCGCTCCCGGTTGGATAGTTTTAGTACCTTTGCAATGTCCCCTTTCTTTAGCCCTGACTTCCATTTATACACCTCGATCATATCGCCCCTCACTCTACGTCTCTCGAAGGAGTGCAAATTAAGATGCTTTAACCTGTCTCTGTACTCAAGACTCCTAATGCCCTGGATTAGTCTTGTCATTCTCCTCTGAATTCTTTCTAAGGATCTATATCCATTCTGTAATACCGTGACCAGAATTGAACTGCTTAATCCAAGTGAGGTCTCACAAGTGCAAGATATACTTTTAGGATGACCTCGCTAGTCTTGTAACTAACACTCCTTTGTATGAATCCGAGTACTTTAATAACCTTGTTTCGAGCAAATACACATTGTTTACTTGGCTTAAGATTCCTACTTATCATTACTGCTAAATCTTTCACGTTGTTCATCTGGAATCTGGTTTCCCTGTTTACATCGCCTAAACTGAGTACTTTACATTTGTCCACATTGAATTTCATCTGCCATTTTTCACAATTTTAGTGTCATCAGCAAATTTACTTATGTTGCTGTCTACACCGATATCTATGTCGTTTATGTAAGTAAGAAATAACGATGGTCCAAGTACTGAGCCTTGGGGTACTCCACAAGTGACGTTGCTCAAATCGGATTTAGTGACGTTAATGCTCACTCACTGCTTCCTGTCCTGTAACCACGCTCTAATCCGTTTTAGAATATCTCCTTTAATGCCATGGACCTTCACTTTTCTTATTAGTCTTTCGTGGGGGACTCTGTCGAAGGCTTTGCTAAAGTCGAGATATAACACATCATAATTGTGCCCTTCTTCCATTGATTCGAAAACAGACGAAAAGAATGTTAATAGATTAGTTAGACATGAACGCCCGCTTGTGAAGCCATGCTGGGAATCATTGATCAACTTGTGCTTCTCCAGGTGATTTCGAATAGAGTTTGAAAATATTGCTTCCAGTAATTTGCCTACAATTGATGTTAGACTGATTAGACAGTAGTTAGAGGATAGTGATCTATCTCCCTTCATGAAAATCGGTATTACATTCGCTATCCTCCAGGATTCTGGTACTACACCAGTTTTTAAGGACATGTTAAACAACTTTGCTTAGGGCACACTAAGTTCTTCCTTACATTCCTTTAATATTCTGGCAAAGATCTTATCGGGACCTGGTGATTAATTAGGCTTTAATTTGTCTATTTGATTACAAACATCGTTACTAGTCACTACTATCTCGCTTAATTTATTTTTTCACTATCTCTGTATAGAGTCGGTGCCTCGGGTATCATGTTTAAATTTTCGGTGGTGAAAACTGTTGAAAAATATTTATTCAGATTATTGCTCATTTCTCTGTCGTTATTAGTTAGCTCCCCGGTATCTGACTGTATTGATCCAATCTTTTCTCGTGTTTTAGTTTGATACATTTGATAGAATCCCTTGGGTTTGACTTCGCCTCCCTTGCCACCTTCAGTTCATTATTCCTCTTTGCTTTTATTATCACGGTCTTAACCCTACTGGCCAATACCTTATAATAATCTCGGAGGTAAACTTCACCACGATTTATTCTAAGAACATAAGAACATAAGAAAATAAGAAGTCTGCAATAGGCCGGTTGGCCTGTGCATGGCAGCTACTGTCGAGAGTTATAACCACTCTCTATCGTCCATGAATCTATCTAGCCTCCTTTTAAAACTTCCCAGCATCCTAGTATTTACTACAAAGTTGCTAAGCTTGTTCCACTAGTCCACCACCCTATTTGTGAGCCAGTTTCTTCCTATCTCCCTCTTAAACCTAAACTTATCCAACTTAATTCCGTTGCTACGAGTCCTATCCTGCTCGGATATTATAAGAACTTTATCTATATCTCCTTTATTGATTCCTTTCACCCAGTTAAATACTTCTATCAGATCTCTCCGCCTCTTCGTATTTCAAGGGAATGCAAGTATAGTTTCTTTAATCTATCTTGATATGGAAAGTTTCTAAGTCCCAGAATCATTTTCGTCATTCTTCGCTGCACCGACTTCAGTGAATTGATACCCATTCTATAATAAGGGCACCAGAACTGAACAAGATGTAATTGCAATATGACCTCTGTACTCTTATTACTTACAGTTCTAGATATAAAACCTAATACTCTGTTTGCCTTCTTTCGAAAATTAACGCACTGTGTTCTAGGCCGAAGGTCCGGGCTTACAAATACCACTAAGATTTGCCCTTTGCAAATCCATGTTGAGAGTCGTAGATTAATTTGTTTTTCTCTAAATGTGCTCGGATGTTATTTGCTACAATTGTTTCAAACTGATCGGCCGGTAATTTGATGCTGATGCTCTGTCTCCCTTTTTGAATATGGGTACTACATTTGCTTGTTTCCACAAGTCTGGCACAACTCCCTTGTCGAATGATTTTGTAAATAAATTTACGAGGAGTCCACTAATCTGTTCCTTACACTCTTTCAAAACTAGAGGGAAAATTTCATCTGGCCATGGGGATTTTGTCTTCTTTAATTTATTCATCCTCTTAAGAACATCCTCTTTTCTGATAGTGATATCCTTTAGTTTCTCTTCTTCATTTCCCGTACATATGAGTTCCACCTCTGGCGTTTCCTAGTGAATGTCTTCTGTGAAAACTGATTAGAAGTAGCCGTTTAATGCTTTGCTTAATTCCTCACTATCATCGATCACTTCCTCTCTCTCTTACTTTAAAGGCCCCACTTTGTCCTTGACCTAAGTCCTTTCTGGAAAAATCCCTTGGGCTTTACCTTGTATTCTCTTGCTATCCTGATTTTGTAGTCCCTCTTTGCCTTCCTTACATTTTCTTAACATTCTTAGATAGTTCATTATACCTATCTCTGAGATGCTCCTCCCCTCCCTTTAATTTCTTATAAATTCCTTTCTTTATTCCTATGTCATGTTTAAGTTTTTTGGTCATCCACCTTGGCTCATTCTTATTTGACCTAATTTTTCTGTATGGTCAATTTTGTTCCTGTGCTTTACGTAGTATTCTAGTGAATTTATTATAGTCATGATCAATTGTTGGGTCGCCGGTGACCTCACCCATTCCTACTGAAGACTGATCTGACTGTTCCCAGGTGACCTCACCTAGGTACCTTCTTAACCCCTCATAATCCTCCGATCGAAAGTCTGGTACTCTGACTATATTGTCAGTATTTTTCGTTTCCAAATATATGGTAAACCTGATTTCTCTGTGATATCTCTGATAATATTTTTTGATTTGTTAATACTAGGTTTAATATGCTGCCACCTCTAGTAGGTTCTGTAATGAGTTGTTTTAAAAAGTTTGTCCTTTACTGCATCTAGGAAGTCTTCACATTCATAATCACCTTCTGTATACTGTTGTCTCTGTCAATATTTCTGAAGTTGAAATCCCCCATAATGCATAGGTTGCTTTATCTTCCAGCCCTGCTCATTTCCTGCCATATGGGTTGAGCTGCTTCTTTCCCAAGACTTGGGGGCCTGTAAATCACAACATAATTAGTTTTTCTCTTCCTTCTGGAAGTTCTACCCATACAGACCCGGTTTCTATTTCACCCTTTATTGTATTATTAATACAACATTTTAATGTATCACTGACGAAGAGTGCAACCCCTCCCCCCTTCTTACTTTCCCTGTCCTTGTGAAAATGGTTGTATCCTTCTATATGATACTCTGATAAAATGTTCTTGCCCGCCAGATTCATCTAAGTTTCAGTGATTGCTATGACGTCTACCTTCTCGGTAAATACAACCGCTTTCAATTTGTCTATTTTATTTCTACGGCTCCTACTGTTTGCATAGTATACATTTAAACCTACCCTTCCCTGGTCCTGTTTTACTCCCCAGGACCTGCTTGTTTTTTACTCCCACTTACCTTGACCTCTCTCTACTGGCAAACCCCTTCCTTTGTCCAATAATATTCTTTAAGTAATTATTTTTCCATTCAGGGTCATTGTTGTTTGATCTTAGTTTTCTGTATGATATGTTCTGCCTTTGTGTATTAAATAGCTCATTATTTAAATTGTTGAGGAACTCGTCATCCTCAGATCTAGTGATCAGGTCATCCTCAACCGCCAGGTCTCCAGGAAGGTGAGGTCGCCCTCTGTAGGTACATTGTGTGAGGTCACTTCATTTGAGGTCATGTAATTTGCCCCAAAGTGTGATACCCCTTTTCTCAGCTGCTCTTCAAACTATCAAGGTTTGCCCTTCTGAAATCTGGGACTTTAGTGGAATTTTCCTTGCAGCTGCTCTGAAATTCTAATTGGAATCTTATTTCTTTGTGATCTCTGTTCGCAAGTTCGTTCCCTACCTCGACATTACTAATGAGGTTTTCTCTGCTTGCCAGAACTAAATCGAGTATATTATTACCCCGGGTTCTGTTACATCTTGGCATAGGAAACAGTCCTGGATTATTTCAAGAAAATCCTCTGATTCTGAGTTACCCTTAAGGTCAATCCAATCTATTTGGGTAAAGTTAAAGTCGCCTACTATACAGATTTTGCTTTGTATGGAAGCCCTGCACATTTAATCCCAAATAAGTTGCTCAATATCTCTATCAAGATTAGGAGGTCTGTATATTATTCCTGTGATTAATTTTTCCCCACCATCGATTAATTCTATCCAAATTGTTTCTGTATTCCGCTCAGTTTTTATTTCCTTATTTATTTCACGCTTCAGATTTTCCCTGACATAGATTGCTAGTCCGCCTCCTTTCCTAATCTGCCTATCGGAATGGAGTAATTTGTTACCTGCAATTTGGCATTCGACAGGTAACTCACGTGAGTCTAAGTTTATCCACGTTTCGGTGAATGCTATTATATCGATTTTTTCGGTACATACCAAGCCCTGATTTCATCCATTTTGTTTCTCATACTCCTCCTGTTTGTGTAATAGAAAGTAAAGTTTGTCGCTGAGTCCTCTCTTTGACTCGTTTAGGTTTTAACTCCCTGCCTAATTTAGGCACTATTTCTCTGTAACCTTTCAATTTGTTTGTTCCCTCCCACTGCAGTCTCCTCCACCCCCCAGACAGATGTACCCCATCCCTAGCATAAAGATCTCTTCTGCCGTAAAAGTTGTCCCAGTTGTCAACGATTGGGACTGATATTGACTTGCAATAACTGTCAAGATGCCTGTTGACAACAGCTGCCCTTGACAACCATTCATTGCCAACTCTCCTTCTAGGCAGGACACTACATATGATAGGGAACCCTCCCTTCGCCCTAATACGTTCTCCAGTATAGCTGTCTTGAAATTATCAAGGAGCTCCTCACCCCTACACCGGCCTCCTGCACTGAGGCAAATGATGGGTTTGTTCCCATTACCAGACAAGTTATTGACCATCCTGCCAACTATATCCCCCACCCCAGCTCCTGGCAAACAAACCCTCATCCTATTTGTATTTTTACCACAAAAAGCTCTATCCATGTACCGTACCTGGGAATCGCCAACAATTAAGGCTTTCGTACCTTCCGTGTCAGCCTTGTCCCTGACTATGCTAACGTCCAATTCGTCTATCAAAGGACTGAAAGAGTTGGTACACTTAGTTATTGTTGTCGTATCCTTGGTGGGTTTTTTTCACCACCAGTTTTGTCGTCCCTTTCCTCAAAACCTTCCATTCACCTGACTTTTCGTCAGACATGGGTTTTTCTTGTCTCGTTTCTTCCTTCACCCTCGCTATTACTTTCTTTAATATCAAGATTTCTTCCTTGGCCCTCTCTAACGCGGCCCTCAGAAGGTCACAGTCCTGTTCACAAGTAGCACTTGTCATTACTGACAATTAATCCCCGGGAGCTAAGCCTGCCGTGACCTTTCCTCCAGTGAGGTCAGAACAACAATGAGTGAAGATTATTGTTTACAGTGGAGGTCACGTAGGTCATGTGCACTGAGGTGTTGAACAGCAAGCACATAGTGAAGTAACTTCCTCACAGATGGTGTCGTAATTCCCTCACAGCAGTAATTCATTCACAGATGGTGTTATGAGGAACCTCACTTGGTGTAGTAATTCCCCCACAGATGGTGTTATGAGGGACCTCACGTGGTGTAGTAATTCCTGCACAGATGGTGTTATGAGGGGTCTCACGTGGTGCAATAATTCCCTCACAGATGGTGTTATGAGGGACCTGCCGTGGTGCAGTAATTCCCTCACAGATGGTGTTATGAGGGGCCTCGCATGATGCTGTAGCAACTCATTCACTATGTAGCATCACGGGAACACCACGTGGCCTGGTGTCACAGGACCTCACTCACTCTAGCGGTGTACAGTCAGGTGCGGTCCCAGGCCTTCCCATCGTGGGCGGATTAACACATCCCTGCTTCTTCTTGGGTCTCACTGGGTACTTGGGACCTCACTGTGTGAAGGTTAACTTGGGTACGGCTCTCAACTGTTACTGTTGCATTGTTTTCACTAGCTTAAGCACCGTTCATCACTGTTCAACACTGGTTCCATTCCTTTCCTAAATGAAATTGCAACTTCTGGCGAGAACTTGTTGATATTCCGGTGGGGAGGAGGGTTCAGGAAAGGGAGTTGGGGTGTGGGCCAGCATAATAGTTGACCTGGCTGTAGTCTCTATATGTATCTACTGGGCTCCCGGACAGATGGCCGAAGGACATTTGGCCGACAGACGTTTCACCGAAGGACATTTGACCAAACGAACATCGAGGCGACGGATATTTGGCCGAAAGGACAATAGACCGAACGGACAAATGGCCGAACGGACATTTGGCCGAATGGACATATGGCCTTTTTAATTTTTTTTATTTTTCTTTCTTCTTTGCAATGTATTTTTGGGACATTTACTAAAGGATAAATGATATTTATTGTAATGTAATGGCTTCTTTGCAATGTATTTGCTTTATAAAACAAAGGATAAAAAGATAACATAATTTCAATGTGATACATTTGCATGATATACAATTTTTTTTTTTAATATATGTTTCTTTTAAGACCATGGAATTCATATCAACGACAAGAGGAGGAAGACGGCTTTTGCTTGACGGCTACGCCTACATCGTTGATAAACGGAAAGACAATGCAATATATTGGCGATGTGAATGCAAAGGAAGTTAGTTGTTGGCCAGTGGTCTTTGAAAGCAAGAAGCTGTAAGTTTCGAGGTGTTGACAGAATTAGCAGGTTTTCACTTTCCTGGATGACAAAGTCTTCTTCTCTAATTGATTTCCGTAAGTCGTCAGTTAAAAAGTCCCCGTCTGGTGCCATGCATTGTCTGCGCACCATTCTTGTCAGTTTCTTTCTTAGGAAGAGCACCTGCAGCATCAAGTGGGTACTCACTGGTGCAGTTTTGGTGGGATATAGTCACCCTGGAACCTGATGCCTTCGTCTTTACTTGCAGGGGGATGTTTACTTTCAGTTGTTTTAATGTCTCTCTGTTTATTGGCAGAACCCCATCGGAGGATTCCTCTGTGAGAGATCTTACCGCCAAATACACTTTTCCCACACGCATTTTGTTTCCAAACTTTCTTGCGACATCATCGGTGTTTTGCTTCCGTCTCCTATAAATTTTAGTCTCTCCTGCAGTGTTCTTGCTCCACATAGGAGATCATCAAGGGCCCCATTCTGCCACAATGTCAATCTTCTCTTCATTGCTGCCGCATATTCTTTGTGCTTAGTCTTTGTGAGTGTTCTTTGACAGAATAGATGTGGTATTATTGCCAGTATTTGAAGAGCTAAAAGGGCAAGGAAGCAGTCCTAAGTGTACTCAGTTATGAGGCGAATTATCTCCCGAATCATTTCATTGGTGGCTGCACAATAGGGCAGTTCAAACAGGTCAGCTGGCGACCCGCGGACAATTTCTGAGTAAGTTTCTTTAACCCATATGTCAGCATTTTCCATCGACATGCCATTCCACTGTGGTGGCTGTCTCTCATTCACCTCGTGGATATCTGCTACTATTGGAGCAGCGTTTATTAGTACTACATTTTCAGGTTGAGTAGACTCACTGCTATCATTTAGGATATCATAGGGCGGTTGGGTCCCGGCAATATCCACTGTGGCCTCTTGTGTCGGCTCCCTGCCATATGGGTTCCGACAATTGTTTCCCTTTCTGAAAACCACACATGGTCGGTTGTTTCTCGTACAATCACAGCTAGTGCAATTTTGGTTCTGACTAGCACAGATGCAACAATGTCTGTTACCCGGCATAGTGTTCTGCACCTTGGGCGACAGTTACGTCCGCCTCCGACATCTGCTTTGGTCCCATACAGAAGAAATTACTACTTCTTATGAGGAAAGGGCACAGAGGTAACAGCTGTGTCCGGGTAGTAGGGGCATACCTGCGCGCGTGGGTGTGTAGGCCACCCCCCTGTGGGCGACACTCCACACATGAGAATGATACACTGGGAGCAAGAATTGTCACACCTAACACTTGTTTATATATCCATGGCAGAAATAACCACTATTCCTACGGTCGCACTGATGTAATATTAGTTATATATACTCACTTGGTCGGTTGTCACTACATGAAGTGACCGTTACTTGGGGGGGGGGGGGGGGGTACGACCACAAGCGTAGAACACTTGGCCCAATGGGGGCGAGAGTCCCCTGCCAAAGTAGGCCTATCGACGCTGGCACTGGCACCTGCACTAGCCGTCGTCCCACCAAATACTCACAACTCGTTTGGTGATCTTCAGTGAACACACGGATATTTGCGATTAATGCCGTAAGGGATGAGAAGAACCTTCGGTGACAATGCTTAGGGTGACATCCGATATTCACCGACACACTGTGAAATTCCCGCTCCCACACTCCGAATATGTCCCTTCCAATAACAATTTAGATGAGGGAGGACACTCCATCACACCCACGCCGCGCTGGCCCACTACTAATACTGCTACTACTACTACTACTACTTTTTTTTAAGTGGCCTCTACGCTCCCTCAATAGCCACACCTTCGCCGCCATTTTATTACCTTAAAATTAAATATCGTAATGCAAATGCAGCTATACTAGCTGTGCTGAGTTGGTTGATCCGTAGATGTATGCGGCATTCAGTAACTAATGCTTCATAGTCAATATCTGCGACAGTTGTCGGCTTTAGGGCCGAAAATCTCGTTCCCCTGAGGCAAAGCAATGCAAAGCTAAGCAGAGAGAAGGACAGTCGACATCTCAGTCAGGCTGTAACGCAACTTCTGGGCTGCTGTTTCCGTTCGGATAGCACCTCCCTGAGTCTGGCATAGAAACATCTTGCACTTGGACTCATCCCACCTGAGGTTGTGAACACCACTGGAGTGAAGCTGCCCTGACGAACATTCAGAATTCTCTCTCCATATTCCCTATTCTTGTCATTCTGAGTCCTCCTGTGTGCAGCTTCGAGAGCTAGGTTACGGTAACATGCGGCCATGGGATAAAAAATCCTTATGTCAAAGAAGGTTCGCTGTCCCGTTAGGGTGTGTCATAGGAGGGAAGATCAGCTAAAACTAATGGCCCATCACTTTTTTGGTAGATTTTAGTGTATATAAACAGAAAATAATTTCAGTTTCAATATTTTGCAACCTTTTGCTAGGTAAATTTTAGCGTGAAATTTATCGAAAATCTAACGTACAGCTGCATTAGTGCATTACAATTAAATAGTGAACATTGCTTTCTGACTTCATTCTTTAACAACCCAACTAACAATATTTTTTTCTGTTTCAGATTCTGATGCATTTATAAGTTGATAATATTTGCGATGGCTGCTTGTGTCAGGACGAGGAATAAAAAATCCAGCCATCTCAGTCACTATCTTGGGTCTGGGAGAGAGCTCCTGAAGTCGGAGTTGCCTACATTGAGAGATGCTTTGAGATACGGTGTTTTAATCAGGCAAATCAGTGAAAAGAACCAAAGAACTTACACAAACAAAGACATTGCCAGTGATATGACCAAAGCTGTCTTGGCACAGTACACTCTGGCTAACGCTCAGTTCAAGCCTCCAGTCATAACAAGTCAGAAGAAGATTAGTGAGAGACTGCTAGCCAGTTGGGAAAAGGCAAGAGATATCTCTCTTGGGAGAGGAAAACTTGCAGTTAAGGACAGCTTTGCCAAGCAACTGGACCAGTTATTTGACATAATTACTTGCAAGTGCCCAATTGTTCTCTGTCCTGAGTTTGGATGCGATCGTGACTGTAAATCCGAGGCCCACATCTCCTGTATTTGCAAGCGTGAACTGAAGATTCCTGTGATCGAACTGGCATTTGTCAAAGCACAGAGAGAGAAGACTGGCAGTATAGGGGCTCTCATGATTTCTAGCCAAGATATTCCGGAGTCCAAGAGACAGGAGGCTGCCACAGAGAGACAGAAGAGGAGAAGAGTTGCCGAGGAAAAGAGACTTGAGAAGGCCCAGGGTGAGGTAAAAAAGGCCGATGATTGGAGTCAAGCTGATTCAGAGTTTAATGACTTCCCCATGGCTGATCCGAGTGCTGACCAGGAGAATGGTGACTTTGTCCCTAACCCAGAAAATAATGATCCCAAACCTTCCAGGCATAAGATTCGAAATAGGAAAGATATCCCGAGCATAGCTCTGGCCAGCATGCGACACCACACTGGTCTCAGAGAAACTGCAGAGATAGCAACAGCTGCCTGGATTGACGGTGGTTTGATAACACCTGATGATGTTCACCTGGTGATAGATCATAACAAAGTAAGGAGAGCTCAGGAGAAACTTGTCAGTAACCATTTTCTCTTATCCCCTTATCAAACTCCTGTTTGATAAGGGGATAAGAGAAAATGGAATCAATTGTTTGTTCTTTGATGGGAGAAGGGATGACACTAAAGTGTTCATGAAAGTTGGAGATTCTGACAAGTTGTTCCCTGCCATGGTGAAGGAGGAACACTACTCCTGCTGCAGTGAACCAGGAGGGAAGTATTTGTGGCATTTCACTCCAGAGAAAGATGACATCAGGAAACCAGCTGAGATAGTGGCAGATAACATTGTGAACTGGCTCAGAGAGAGGAACGTAGACCAGACCCTGCAGGCCATTGGAGGGGACAGCACCAACACGAACACAGGGTGGCAAGGGGGGGTCATACAGTGGATAGAGCGGAAGATTGGGAGGAAGCTGGTCTGGATTGTTTGTGACCTCCACACCAACGAGTTGCCACTCAGATATCTGATCCAGGAGCTGGATGGCAAGACTCTTTCAAACAACAGATGGTCTGGTCCTCTTGGCAAGATGCTGGACTCTGCCACTGAGTTAGAAATAAATCCGAGCTTTGAAAAAATCACAGTTGGCCCTCCACTCGTTGAGCTTGCACATACTGTCATTGATGACCTGAGTACTGACCAGTACTATGGTTACATGATTTGCAGTGCCATCAAAACTGGGGTGATGCCTGATAAACTTGCTTACCTGCAGATAGGTCCAGTCTCACATTCTAGGTGGCTCACAACGGCTCTCAGGTTCTGCAGAATTTGGGTCGCTCATCATAAACTGAAAGGGAACCAGCTTCACAACCTGAGACTTATTGTCCAATTCATCGTGAGTGTCTACTTGCCAAATTGGTTCAACACCAAGGTCAAGTCATCGTTCTCCGAAGGTCCGAGGCATGTTCTCTTCCAGCTTGAGCTCCTGAGGAGTCAGCCAAGGAAGGTTGTTCAGATTGTGGAGCAGACTGTGAGGAGATCTTCCTGGTATGCTCATCCCGAGGCAGTTCTGCAGACAATGCTCTGCAGTAAGGATGAGGAGGAGAGAAGAGTGGCAGTCAAAAAGATCTTGGATATGAGACTTATGAGAGGATCTGGGCATGACGAATCAGTTGGTGACGATTCCTTCAGGGTCAGGAAGACTCCTGAAGTCAATCTAGGTGCCAAGACCCTCACTGATCTCATAGATCTGGATAACATCCAGGCTGGCAGTGAGCCCCCTCTTACCTGCAGCCTCACCAATGTTCAAGTCAGAGCTTTCCTGGACAACCCCATGCATGTCCCTGCCTGGCCCTCGCACACCCAGAGTATAGAGCGTTGTGTACAGCAAGTGAGCGAGGCCAGCAGTCATGTGTACAGCCAGGAGAGGAGGGAAGGCTACATCCGAGCTCAGGTGGTCAGCAGGGAGGTGATGAGTAGAAACAGAAGCAAGAAAGACATGTTCCTTGTGGTGTGCAGCAACACCGGGTCGTAGTAGTAAAACCGGTTTTTGTATTTGATGATTTTGTTTTCTAGAGGACTATTAAATTTAATAAATGTGTCAAGATCATTCGTTTCACTATTCTAGATCATTTTCATCCTAATAAATTAACCTGATACATTTACTTTTCTTTAAATAATCTATTTAGTGGTGGTGGTAAAAGGGTGGGAATACTGAATTTTCATAAGATTTCAAGTTAAAATTTACCGAGCAAAAAATAAAAACTTTTCAAATCTGAAGACATCACATGATTCTGCACATAAAACTACATCATTAATACCATGGGCCGATTTTTCAAACTCAAAAAAAAAAATTTGCCTCCGTATGACACACCCTACTGTCCCGTGTCCAGAATCTTCGAGCACTGACGACTACACGGCCTTTGTTGGCTATGTTTGAAGTTCTGTGATGGAAATTTTCACCGTCCAATGGAAGTATGGTCGGTTCTACCCTGATATCATGTCAGATTTCCTTCAATAAATTTGCTGTGAGATTCCTTACTTAATCTTGCCTCATGCATGCAAAGCCCCCTTTCTTGCACACCATGGAGTGGTCCATGTCATAGAATGACCCACACACGCATTGGGAGGGCAAACCTTCTGCTGGCCTACCATACCTTAGAACAATGGCATCTGTGAATTCTTGTTTTTAAGGCTTAAACCTTTTGCATCGGCCCCAAAGCCGTCAACAGTTGCAGATATTTTTTTTACAGTGATCTTCAGCCTCCCCCAATAACCACACCTTCCCCACCATTTTATTACCTTAAAATTAACTCTCCTAATACATAAATAGCTACCCTGGCTGTGTTGAGTTAGTTGAGCTGCAGATCTATGCGGCATTCAGTGACTGTTGCCTCGTAGTCAATATCTGCAACTGATGACGGCTTTGGGGCCGATGCTCTCGTTACCCTGAAGCAGAGCAAAGCAGACCTAAGGAGAGAGAAGGACAGTCGACATCTCATCCAGGCTGTAATATAACTTCTGGGCTGCTGCTTCTCTTCGGATAGCACCTCCGCTAATCTGGCGTAGAAGCATCTTGCACTTGGTCCCATCTCACCAGAGGTTGTGAACACCAGAGGGGTGAAGCTGCCTTGATCAACGTTCTGAATTCTCTCCCCATATCCCCTTATCTTGTCGTTCTCGTTTCTCCTGTGTGCAGCATCGAGAGCTAAGTTACGGTGACATGCTGCCATGAGATAAAAAATCCTGATGTCGAAGAAGGCTCGATGTCCCGGCGTCCAGAATTCTCGAGCACTGACATCAACACGGGCTTCGTTGGATGTGTTGGGAAGTCCTTTGTTGGAAATTCTCGCCGTCCAATGGAAGGAGGGTCGGTTCTACCCTGATATCACGACAGATTACCTTCAACAAATTTGCTGTGAGATCCCTTACTTCGTCATGCCTCATGCATATGAAGCACCCTTTCTTGCACACCATGGCGGGATCGACGTTATAGAAAGAGCCACACACACATTGGGAGGGCAAACCTTCCACTGGCCTACCATACCTTAGAGCAATGGCATCTGTAAATGCTTGTTTATTGAGACTGAAACCATTTGCCCTTATCGGTAAAGTATTTAACCAGTTTGAGACGCCCACCTCCTGCGCTGTAGCTACTTTTTTTTTCAAATTATCTGGTACTTGCAGCATCAGTTGCTGCAACCTATCATTTTGGCCGTGCTGTCGTTCTATCATGATGGAACGTCGAATCTTGTTAATTCGCTGGCATCCACCATGCCTGTTGCGTTCTGGGCTATTATGTGGTTGGTGAGGGCTGCCGTGAGCTTAACTGAGTTTTGATGTTCGGTGGTAGCAATCTCCTCTGGATTGGACAATCCCATTCCTCCCAATCTCGGTGGTAGTGCAAGGAGTGATCTTTCTGCTGGGGTTAAGAGAAGATGTTTCACTAATTTGGAAATGAAATAGATGCTGATCAACATTCTTTAGAGAATCAACCTGTATAATTGTCTTGAGATTATCTTGGAGTTAAAATTCAAACAAATATCAAATAGTAGACTTGTAGTCATATTTACTGTATACATCATCACAAATAAGTGATATGTAATTACCATAAGAGCAGCTACTGGGGTGTCAGCACTCGTAGTGGCACTAAGTACTCTACCAAGAGGAAGACAAGTTGGTAGCAGCTGCTGATGAGAAACAATCATGTGTCAGTATTTTTCTGTTAAATTGTGCATAATACAACATACTGGTTATTATATAGGAGGAATAAAGACTTCTTCAGTCACTAACATCGAAGTTTATATTGTAGTATTGTGTCACTACATAATAATTACCGTTCTTCTCCTATAGGTAGAAATGTGCCCTTCCACTCATATTATTAAACAAAGTATCTGAATACAGTATAGTGTCTATATTTCTATTTCTATTGGTTCAGGTGTATATGGCGATTAAGCTATTCACTCCACAACATACAAAGCAAATTGGTTCTTTATGTATCTTTCCAGTATTCACTTGTTTAGTTTCAGTTTCACGTTTGTTCCCCATACAAGCATCTCATATTTCCCAGAATATATGGGTCCTTTTTTAAAGTTTTCATTAAACATTTTAGGAAAAGTCCAATTCTTAAACACATTCCTCTGCTCATTAATTATAGTGAGAAATAAAAGTTGCATATAAAAAAAACAGAAAGTAAAGTATAGTATATGTGGCACATGATCTTCCCTGAAAGATAGGCGAAGAGGAGCTTTAGTGTCCTCTTGTAAGATAAAAACAAATAAAGGCAGTTTTCTTTTGCTGGGTTATTGATTTGATTTTGCCGCTTACAGCCGCTACTTTATTGTGCACCCCACACTCATCCTGTGAGCGGTAGCGCAAAAGGATTACAGAGTAGGGTTTACAACGGGTCATAATAATTAACCCCTGTTGTCAGGATATTATGGCACTGAATGTTATACAGTATTTCAATTACATTATTTGTTTAGTTCTATACATAAAGGGTAACTTATTCACAAATGCGTGAGCACAGGCGTGTGAGGCAGTATGTCTGGCCTCACACTTTGTTATTCACATTTACCTGAGAAGTATTCAAGCACATTGTGTATTTGGTTCTATACATGAGAACTGATATAGTTACTAAGTGCAAAAAAGTGGATACAATCTAAATATGTCGGCTATCTTGTCACAGTGGTGTAGGTGTGGTAGGTGACACACCTCCACCTCAAGCTGAACTACCACACCACACTGGCTGACCTGCATCAAACACTGAGGGAGATAATATGAGCTAGAAACCTAAGTGTTAGCACACAGATGGCCGGACAGCGCCATACAATTATTCACCCCCTTATTAGGACTGGCATAAAAGAACAGGTTCCTACAGGAGCCATGTGCAGTAGGCGCTTCTCACACACTTGACCACATCCATTCCAAGTGTCAAAAACTATCACCAATAAATCTAAAGGGCGTTAATACTTTTATCAGTAAATCTAAAAGGCAATAATACTTTCAGCAATAAATCTGAAAGGTGTTAATACTTTTATCACTAAATTTAAAAGGTGTTAATACTTTCATCAGCAGATTTAAAAGGCAATTATGATTTCAACAATACATCTAAAAAGTGTTAATACTTTTATAAGTTAATTTATATGGTACTAATACTTTATTAGTAATGTCAAAGGGCGTTAATACTTTTATCAACAAATCTAAAAGGTGTTAATACCTTTTTCAGCAAATTTAAGAGGTGTGATAGCTGTTTTGGTATCACATTAATTGTTTTGATTTAGGGTTTGATATAATAATAATAATAATAATAATAATAATATACATGTGATTTAGACTTAATAATATACACTCAATACATTTACAGGGCAGTACAGAACATAAATCAGGAGCTGTTTATTATTTTAACAATAGATGGGATGGTGCTGTTCTTATATCTATCAGTGCGGGCTCTTATGGGCTGAGTTTTGTTGTAGTGGTGGACTGCTGTTTTTCTTTTATTGTCGAGGCAACTATATACACAGATATAATCTGAGAGAATAAATTATGAATTCTCTCCAGGGAAGTGTTGGGAATACACTTTGAGAGAACACTTGAGTTTATGTGTTCTTCCTTGTTCAAGTGGTAAGGAACTACTATCTTCTCTGGGCGTGAGAGGCGTGAGAGCGTCAGCCGGTTGTTTGATTAATCAGCTGACCTGCGCTCGACCTCTGAATTGTGACAAACTCAGCCGTTTATTGTCGTCAACAGGCTGAGTCATTGTTGAATAACTTGGTGAATAAGTTGGTGTTATTCATTTTGGTGAATATTTAAATAAAGCAAAGGAAGCATAATGTGTTGTGTTATGGTAGACCCTGCTGCTATATGGCATCACGAAAATTTAAATCCCAGGTTGCTGCTCTGACTTTCTGCCTCATTTACACACAATTGCAGGGTCTCAATTGCTTCAATTACTATTGACAACACAACATACATATATTGTTTCTCACTTTTGATCTTTTTTTTATTTTTTTATTTTTGGTTCTACCTGTATATTTTATTATTATTATTGTTATTATTATTATTATTATTATTATTATCACTACAGAATTATTATTATTATTATTATTATCATTATTATTTTATCATTTTATTTTTTATTATAAATTTTATTTACTATGAATTATTATTTTTCATTATTATTACTGTATTGCATTTTAGCCCCCCAGGCCCCGATGTGGGTCAGTGACCTGTGCCCGGGTGGGCTAATCCCAGTAAAAAAAAAAAGAAGAAAAAAAAAGAAACCGAGTCCTCGTGGTTTAAATCCTAGGTATACCTAACCATGTTACAATGAAGTGTGCTTTAGCTAAATTGTTGCATTTTGCATATGCCTTTTGGAGAGATTTCTTGGAAACTATTGTGTACCTAGAAGACATTTTTCTGTAACAAATTATCATAACAGTCAAGGAAATAACAAATATAATGGCAGGTATGATGAAACTAGGGAGGATTACTCTGAAAGATAAATAAAAATGAAGAGAACCCTATAATGCAGGAAACTGTGAAGGCTGCTCAAACTAATTTTCAGTAAAACTGGTATGGGTACCAGTTCAGAAGTAATGTTTAATACAAATGCAAGATGATGACGAGTAGGCAAGGTTGTGATTACATTACTGCTGAGCTCACAATAGTCCGGTGCTATATGATAACTTCTACTACTAAATATTTACCTACACCCTGGCATATGAGTATTACACTGGTTTGGTTTGGAAAATAAAAATATTGCACATGATTGACATGGGTGTAAAACAATAACCTATGAGGTATTGGAGTGTTTTCACAGTGTTAAAGAGCTGTAGAGGCATTAGTTTGTATTATAGCTAGTTCACAAGTAGCTTCTGCAGCCCTGGTAAAATCGAAAGCATAGGCAGAACATACATGTAAGTGTAACTATGTTGACTTACAATGATTTAGGACTTCATGCTTAGTCACAGCCACTAACGAAAAGTCTTCTAAAACCACTATTAGTTTAGTTTCTCTGTTAAGAACCAAAAAATCGCCATTCACCTTCAATGGAAATGGTTCCAAATGCCATGCATTAAACTTCTTTTGTGATTTTAGTGGAATGTGTATTAGTATTTCCTCATGCGTTAAGGTTGCCTCCAATAAGGGGTAATAATATTCCACGTCGTGCTTCTGAAAAATAGGAGTTAGATGATAGTCAGTTTCAGCTATATGTAACGCGGTAATAGTTGACCAACCGGCAACAGTTGTGTATCTACACCACCTAAACCTGCATTCATTAAATCAGCTATGAGCCTATCATTGGTAACTATGAAAGCCTGCACAGAGGCTTCAGCTGCATGCACATATTCTGTAAAGCAGAGTTGCCATTCTAGTGTAGGCAATGACCGTGTGAATCCCTGGACAACACGTTTTAGTTGATTGGTTTCGTCAAAAATAGCATTCATCTGAGAGTTCAGAGATTGTACTGCCTTGTAGGACTGTGCAATGGCCCTATTCTGTTTCATAATCGCTTCTGAAACTGCGTTCATTCGTTTCCCCAGTTTAGCTACATCTTCGGCGGTTGCCGTAACAAACAGGGTGCTACTTATTAAACCAACAAAATTAAATAGACCACGTTTTTGAAGTCGATGATAATATACATTCTTCCAGATGTCTTCAGGAGATATATGTAGCTTTCCTTCGAAGTGTCTTACGCGCTTGAGTAGACTATTCATACGGTCGTTCTGAAGTGAGATGGTTTGTCGAAGTGTTGTAGAGATGGTAGAGTGTTGTTCGAGATCTTGCAGGGTGTGCATAGCTGTTTCAATGTGGACAGCTATTGACCTCAGGTGCAGAGGCATGTGCACTAAACTATGGAGCTCGTACTCGACAGTTACGACGTCTTCCTCTACAGTACTTTGCCCAGTGGGGGCAACTAAAGCTCCGGGTTTGATGATGTCTGCTTGGGGAGGCTGCTGTTGCCACCACGCTCCATGCCAACAGAAGTAGCGATAGCTAAGCTTTGCCTGAAAGGGGCGAGGATAATTAAATTTTTTTGTTTGCTGATTGCAATTTTTGACGATATTTATTGGCTATTGTTTTATCGTGTTGAGCAACTGTCATAGTAGAAATAGTATGTAACTGACTGACATTAGAGGTCCCTACTTAGTCTTTGCTGACTTTTTTCATTCTGGCTACATGTACTATGTCTGTTATGTTTGTTGTTGGCTCAACAACATGGAATTTGTGTCCATGTTCTTTCGCTTTAATCAGGTATCGACCTGTGAATTTAGGCGAAAGTTTTGATATGCGTTCCGGCGCTTTTATCATTACTGCAGATCATTTTAGCACGTGAGGCTGCTAAATGTTTTCGTACTTTCCCATGGATGCTAGTGAAAACATTGATTTGCTTCTTGGAATAGTCATCCACGTTGTACACAGGTTGTGGGGTTCCTGCTAGTTGATCATAGGGCAAGCGTTTATCGGTACCATAAATTATGTAATATGGCGATTTGCCTGTAAAGCTATTGATAGATCCATTGATGGATGCTGCTACTTGTGGAAGCCAGTTCTCCCAGGAACTGTGCATCGGATTCACCACGTGTCGGAGAATCTCAATAATTTTGCGATTTGTATGCTCGACCATCCCATTTGAGGATGGATGGTAGGCGGCTGTGAAGGTTTGTGTGATGTCGTATTGTTGACATAATGCTGTTAAGAGTTGACCTTTAAATTCTGCCCTGTTATCTGAGAGTATCACTCTAGGGGTAGAAAAAGGACAGATGAGATGAGTGACTAATGCATGAGCCACTGCTTCGGCAGACTTATTCTACAATGGTGCTAGTACCACAAATCTGGAGAAGTGGTCAACGCACACAAGAGCCTTGATGGATTTTTGGTAGTTGCAATAAATCGATCGCAACTGTATCCCATGGACGTTCAGGCGTCGGGTATTCTAAGATGGGGGAGGGATCCATCGTTGTTCCCTTGTGTTGTGCATAAGATAAACACTTAGCAATGTGATGCTCGATGTCGGTCCGCATAGTTTTCCAATAATATTTTCGTATAATTTCTGTTTGACATCTGTCTCGCCCTGGATGCACACTGCACAGCTTAGGCCTTAGGGTGCATCATAGAAGAGGGTGAGGATGTTTTCTTTTAGTGATGCAGGAATAACAATTTGAGAGATTGGCTCTTGTTGTGTATTTACTGAGCGATACAGTATGGGGTGCCGTAGTTCAAACTGTGAGAGTGGTAGGGGTAGTTTTGGAAAATTTAGCCTCATCTCCCGATTCTAAGGCATAGATTACCTACAGTGGATCCTGTAGTTGTTCTGCTCTTAACTGTGACAGGGTGAACGTCGGTAGTGGCGTGACAGGAGCTATGTGTCTGGATAGCGAATCACCTACCATGTTTGCACGACCTGGCAAATACTTGAAGTCGGGTGCGAGATCCTGTATGGTCAGATACCAGTGCGCTAGACGCCCTGATAAGTTCTTCCCATGAAATAGTTTTGTCACGGCTACATGATCTGTGTGGACTGTGATCGGATATCCAAGAATGAGATCCCGAAAATGCTCGGGAGCTCACACTATAGCTAATGCTTCCAAGTGAGTAGCTGAAGAACGTGTTTCTGCATAGTTGAGGGTGTGCGACTGGCGTATGCTCTGACACGCCACTTCCCTGGATAATAATAATAATAATAATAATAATTAACGGTTTATTGAAAGAGCTTGGCAGCCAGAAGGCTGAAAATATACATTTACATATTTGGGGAATGGGTTTCGAATTACAAATAATATACAAGTAACATAAGTGATACAAATAAGATATATAATAACTAGATGGGGAAAAGCTCAAACTACAGTTCATTTCAACATAGTGACAGTGCAAGGAGTAGTGTTTACTGGGAGTGAATACACTGGTTTATTACAAGTTATTGATAATTTTTACAATGGTTGGGACTGGGCTGTTCTTATAGCGATCAGTTCGTGCACGTATGGGCTGGATGCGGTTGTGGTGTCGAACAGCAATTCTCGGGCTAGGGATCTCAGGTGGTAGTAGGAGCCAGTGTCGAGGATGGTGTAGATGATCAGTTTGCATGAGCACAGCCCCTAGCCGTAGGCCGGAGGCATCGGTGCACATGGTAAATAATCGTTTGATGTAGTCCGGAAAGGCTAACACCGGAGCGTTCGCTTAGGCGCTCTTATGGGCATTAAAACTGTCCTCTTGGTCTTTGTTCCACTTATATTCTGCGTCCTTTTTAAGGAGTTTAGTGAGTGATGAGGCTAACTTGGTATAATCTTCAATGAAAGAGCGGTAGTATCTTGATAATCCCAGGAAACTACGAAGTTGATCTGCATTCTTGGGACAAGGAAACTGCTTCACCGTCTTTATCTTGCAATCTAGTGTGTGTATACAGTTGCCTTCCACTACGTGTCAGAGAAATTGGATTCTGGATTTAAGAAATTGACATTTGGAAAGTTTTACTTTCAATTCAGCTATTTGTAACTTCGTGTAGACTTCTCGTAGTTTTATAAATGGCTTTGTAAATCTTTGCTTATTATGATAAGATCATCTAGATAGGCATAGACTGTGTTACCTATCATTTCATTCCAGCAAACAAGGTACTTATCATTCTTTGGAATGTTAGCGGCGCATTCTTCAGACCAAAATGTCCCATTGGTGTACTGAATGCAGTTACCTCGCGGAATTCCTTACGTAAGGGAATTTGCCAGTACCTGCTAAGCAAATCTAGACTACTGAAGGCGGCGTTGTCTTTTACTAGAGATTGTAGTAAGTTAGTTACGACATGCATTGGGAACCTGTCTGGTACAGCTGCTTGGTTGACTCGTCGAAATCTATGACTGGTCTCCATTCTCCATCATTCTTGGGAACTGGGAATAGAGGCGAGTTCCATGGTGATGAGAAAGGTTGGATTACCTCTTGTTCCACCATTTCTTGTATCATTTGTTCGACTGCAGACCTTTGGCTGTGCGGTAGCCGATATGCTGGTATGTAGATCAGGTGAGTGTTCGGCTTGAGTGGAGTGTGATGGTTTGTCAAGGTAATGCTATGATTTCATTGAACTCGGCTAGTAATTCTAAAAGATCATGCTTGCCTTGAGGATGATCAACTACTTTCAGATGTGGCGCTATTAACGCTACTTTATCTACAATACGTGATTTTTCATTCGATTCCTCTTGTATTATACTCCCTACTGGTTCCGCGACGACTGCTTTGTCGTAAACAAGGAAATTACCTAAATAACATCCCTTTCTTAAAGTTTTGGGTCCCCAGTTCCATTGAGAACGAGGACATGTGTGAGATTATCTGATCTGACTGTGCTTAAAGTAGACTCAAGTGACAAGCCTTTCACTCATACACTTTCACTGAGACACATAACATCTGTTCCTTCACTCACATTTGGCAATCGTACTGTGATTCTAGTTAGTTCCTGGCTATGTAAGCATTGTACACCAGTTGACACAGCAAGCGTTAAAATCCAGTTCTTGCCGCTTTCTTCCCGAATGTTCTTTCAGCTAATATGTGGAGTTTCAGGGAGTCACCCCGTAACTAATTGCTTCTGCGCGATAGACTTCCCCTCGCCTGTCGAGGCAGTTATTATATGAACACCGGAGGTAAGCAATGGATGTGAAGTTTGCATTGTGTATTAAGTTTTATAGTTTTGCGTTATGGTGTGATTTCTTGGCTGAATGTTAATGTTATTCTGCTTTAGTGTGGAAAGACTGAATATCCGATCCACTGGCAAAGAGAATGCCTTTACTATGTAGAAATCCATCAGAAAAGCTTCATTGGACCTAGAAAAATGGATTGCCAGTGTTGTTATCCCCGCTATGTCTAAAAGGATTCCTGACACTCCGGATAGAGGAATGTCGTAGGTCTTATTGGACACTTAATAGGAGGATATCGTCGCTTGGGTTCATTGAATGACGCTAATGAGAACATTGGCGCAGACTCCCGTATCTATGTCTAGAGACAACTGATTGTTACCTATCCATGCTGGTACAGTCAACACATCCACTTTGTTTAAAGCGGTGATGGAAGCGTAGTTTTCTTGCACCATTGATACTGTCTTAGGTCGTGTTGCAGGACGCGCGCGTCTTCCCCCGAAGGCTGTCTACTTGCCTCTCGTCGGTTTGCAAGCACTTGCTTCATGCGCTACAGGTTCTTGCAATCTTCTGTATTATGGTATGGAGACTCATGTAGTACATACCATTTATTTGGTGTGTCTTTAGTATTTTTCGGCATTTTATTTGCTGTGTAGTGTCCTTTTAGACTTTTTGGCTTAGTAGGATACTCTGGATTTTTAAAGTCTGGTGAGGATCCTTTCCCTTGATCTTGCCGCGGGCTAGAAGGGTTTTTGTCCTTTTGTCCTCCAAGCCATTAATTTTCTGTGGCATGTCCCTTACGTTTACATATTTTGCAAAAAGGTGCCTTTTGGGGTTTGGTTCTGGTGGTAGTTAGTGGTTATTCCTTAGAACTGGTTATAGGTGCTACTGATAGAGCCCTTGGAGTAGTTTCCACTGGTTTAGAAATTTCCTCCACGTAGTCTGCAAGGTTAGTCCCTAATTTATATACTTTCTTTCTGGCTGCCTTGCATGTAAGTTCATGTAGTACCAGGATGAACTGTATGAACTCAATGATCTTGTAGAAATCGTTGTTTAGTTATTTTTCCTTCGTCATCAAACCAATTTGAGGATGATATGTAAGTTTTGAGATCCATCTTAGTGTATCCGGCTAAAGCCTGTGCTTCTTGCGCATTGTGAGCCAACACACAGGTTACTTGTACGCTCTGCCATTTTGAAAATCCAAGTAAGCTTCTTTGGTTCCTGACCCGAAAAAGGATATGAATTGTTTCGTAAGCATTGGATAGTCAACTGTTTCCTCATCAAAGACTGAAGCGTACATCATTTTATGTGCCCGACTACCGGTTTTGACGTTGCTTTGGACGTATGAGATTTTATCCTAATCGTTAGTATCAATAATAATTCGCATTACATCTTCGCACTTATGCAAAAATGTTAAGGTATTATAATCTGCATCTTCTGCAGTAAATTCCTGTATCGTGATGTTTTTTTGGAAATATTTTTACAGTTTGACAGACAGTTGAAGTCTGTGAGTTAGTAGAACCACCTGTTGCCATTTTTGTTGTGTTAGTTAAAGCACTAGAATTATTAACAGGTAAAGGTAATGGGTAAGTGTAACCTGATCTTAGTTGTCTACTGTGTAAGTCATCAAACTGATAATTTCTTTGAAATTTTCACAGCTAGCTAAGGAGACTGTAGGTGTTAACTCAATATGGCTAATTTGTGGTAATTCTTCACTATCAGTTGCCACTAGCTCCTCTGAAATTGTAAATGACTGACTATCAGAGTCTGAGTCACTAATTTCCTGTTTGAAACCCATACATTTTGGAAGAGGGTCTATAAATAGGGATATATGTATCACTTCACTTTCCCAGTCATGAGTAATGCAAAAGTATTTTTAATGAGTTATGGAAAGGAAAAGAAAGAAAATTTAAATTATTAAAAGTATTAAAAAGTATGAAAAGTGTTTACAGTTTTTGTAAGTCCTCTCTTACTTTATAAATTTGTTTATTTAGTTTTGTTTTTAGGCCGTTGCACATATAGTTTATTGTATATTGACTATGTGTGAAGACTTTTTGAAGTTTACTTGTGTTTGTTTAGTTTGTAAAACAATGGTTGCTTGTGATCTACCTGACCGAAGAGTCCGTAGAGTTTCGACGCCGGGTGGTGATATCAGAAGTTGATGACGTCCTACTCTGGGAAGGATGACGTCACATGTCTTGTGGCGATCAACCTGGAGGCTGACCTTTCTTATGGCGATCAACCTGGGCTGACCTTTCTCGCGCACTAGAGAGGCTTGATTGTTTAAGCAAGAGGTTGCTTGTTTGTCTGGAACCACAATGACAACCTTCCAGGTACTCCTGTGTTGTAGTGCTGACTGCTCCTTGGCTGGCTGGCTGGCTGTCTGGTTGGCTGGCCGTTAGGTGGCTGCTACATCAAGACAACATTCTGGTGGGCTTGGTTGATCTTGGCTCCAGTCAGGTGACCATGAGCTGTGAGCTGGTGGTGGGGTTTTGGCTGCTTTGCCAGCAAGTCTTTATATTGTCTTTGTTACCACTGGATTTCTGTGTATAAAGTTTTGCAAGTGTTTAGAACCACTGTCCACTAGGGTGACAATAAAAAGTGAAAGTTTTTATTTTTAGATGGCCATTTGTCCAATACTGCGTACCTATGAAAAAAGAACACAGGCGAAATCCTGGGTCATTTGGACAATATTTAGAGGTGGCTCAAGCCATTTGAAGTTAACACTACTGAAATTATTATTGATTTTTTCTAATTTCTTTATTTATGAACCGATTACTATGAAACTTTGCAGGTATATGTAGAATGCAAATTCAAACTAAAGTTGTTCCTAACATTTTTTCTAAAAATGAGTAATGAGTATTTTGGCTGGTGCAGCTATTGGCAATGCAGAGGGGAGGGAGAGGCGGGTGTCAGTCTGGGTAGGGGGAAGAGGTTGTGTGCCAGTGTCTGACTGGTACAGTAGCATCAGTTGTGTGTGAGACGTGACGGTGGGTGTGTGTGCATCGCTCTTGTTGCAGTATTACGGTTAGTACCATTGTCTTTGTCTAAAATCAATGCATCAATTTAGGTATATAGCACTTTAAAAACTTTATACAAGTGATCTTGCATGCCGTATGCTTTATGGGTGCTGTTGTTTGCATAACAGTAACAACATAAGTTACATAAATGTTTTTGTTTGTTTCAGGTTCAATGGCGAGTACACGTTCAAAAACTGAAGTTTGGCTCATTGGTCAACACATAACCGAAATCACGGGTGCACAACTTCCTTCAAGAGGAGATGTTCTACATCTGTTTTTCCACGGTCACAATGAACATAAGAAAACAGTGAATGATTCTGCGAGTGAAGTTGCAGCATCGGTTATTAGTTTCTGGAATAAAGCACGGATTCCTACCATAACTGAGAAGAGTATTGGACGAAAGGTAGTGGATCTTTTTTTAATGTGGAAGGGACTTAAGAAAAACTGCACTCGCACTACAGACACACAACGTAAGAAAGAGGAAACTTTTTGTGATGAGTTAGAGGACCTCTTCGATGTTGCCCACCCCAAGGCAATGCAGCTCTTGACCATCAAAGAAGACCGAGCATTCCTGGCAGCGCAACGAGAAAAAGGGAGAAGAGGTGTCATGGCAGGAGTAGACAAAAAGATTGCTTGTTCCATGAAGCGTCGGGAAGAAAGCAAGAGTAAGCAATCTCTACAACAGAATCAAGCCAGTTCTGCTCTTGAATATGATGAGTTGGGTTCTTCGTCTGAAACAGAATCACAATCAAGCTCGTCATCATCTACAAGTTCCCTAGCGATATCACCAGTGGTATCTTCTTCCAATCGTAAACGTGCTACTCTCAAAGTTATCACCCCTGAATTGTCAAGTACATTGGACCGCACTGGGATCAGCTGCTAGTCTAGGTCATGACCCAATGGAACTAGCTTTAAACTATGAGACAGTGCGTACTTCGCGAGCGACCCATCGTTCTGGGATTGCCAACGAAATTAAAGAAAAATTTCAACCTAGTGAAGTGCTCACTGTGCACTGGGATGGAAAAATTATTCCTGATGAACAAGGAGCGAGTGTTGACCGAATCGCCATTCTTGTCTCCGGAATCAATACTGAAAAGCTGCTTGGTGTCCCGAAACTATTGTCAGGGACTGGACAGTAGGGTGTGTCAATTTTGTCAACATGTTAAAAATCAAATTTGGTAGTCAAAATATTGTGCCTCTTTATGTCTAAACTTGAGATTAGCAAACAAAAATGAATTGAAATAACCCTCACCTACATCAATTATACCTTAAAGTTTCAAATATCAGTATTTCAACAAATTAATTAGACTTGATTAGAATTATTCACTTGATATTAACTAATCTCATGTAAGCATATGGATTATGGAGTATTTTATGGTTCTATAGCTTGTGTACAATATGCATGTCAGAACATGAACATGAACAGGCTCTCCGTGTGGGACAGTTTAATTCTTGTTTTGACTTGTACCAAGCATGAGGATAAGGCGCCCGGCTCACTCTCCATCTAGATATCATAGACGGTGGTTTGCTCTCATTGCACTTGTACCTACTCTACCAGACGAATTCTACATTTTAATTATTGTAAGTAGGGCATATTGATTGTCGCAGTTACTTATATCATTGTATAAAACATTATGTTCTAAGAAATTATTATGTTATTTCTGTTACAGCATTTTTGATAAACAAATTGATATTTTTTGAAACAACAATTGAATTATGAAACATTGAAATATTTTTCTATTTGTCAGATAGTGTGAAGATGTCAAAATTGAAGACAAGAAGTCAGTTGTCAACCCACTTGAGCCTGCTAGTTGGTAAAGGGAAGGAGCTTCCTGTATCAGAACTTCCAACAGTGAGAGACATGCTAAGATTAGGGTTACTCCTTCGAGAAAAAAATGCAAAGGACAGAAGGAACTATACAGATAAAGAACTCATAAATGACATGATAGTCCCTCTTCTGCATCAATAGACAAAAGCTAATGCACTATTCAAACCACCTGTGATTAATCAGTGTCGAACTATTGAGCTAAAGCTAACGAAATTATGGCACAAAGCAGTTGAAACATCACTTGGTAAAGGAAACTTGGCCAGGAAAAATGAATTTCTGCACACACTTGATACTCTGTTTGACATTTTGACCTGCAAGTGCTCCATACAATTATGTTCTGAATCCAACTGTTCTCACTCAGGTAAGAGAGAAAATAATTCCCACATTGATTGTGGTTGTCCTCGTGAAAAGAAGATCCCTGTTTTAGAGCTTGAATTTATAAAGGCACAGAGGACAAAGGCAGAAGGCCAAGGAAGTATGCAAATGGGTTCAATAGATTATTCAGAAACAAAGAAGCAGATTGCTAATGCCAAGAAGAGAGAACAAATCCGAGAGAGGGAACAAAAGAAGAAAATGAAGAGTGAAGAAGCCATCCAAAGAGAGGAAGAGCTGTGTCAAGATATTTATCACTTCTTTGATAGTTCTTCTGATGAACAGGAAGCAACATCAGATGATAGTTCCAAAGAGCCATCTGAACCTTTACCAAAGAAAATGAAATACAACACAAGAAATATTTCAAACATTGCTTTAGCTAGTATTCGCCACCATGCTGGACTTCGTGAGGCTGCAGAAATTGCAACTGCCGCTTGGATAGATGTAGGCCTCATCAGCCGAGAGGATGTATCTTTGGTGATAGATCATAATAAAATTAGAAGAGCACAAGAAAAAATAATGAAGGAAATATCTGATCAGCATGAAAAAGATTTAAGCGAGGGAGGGCTCTCCTGTCTTTTGTTTGATGGAAGAATAGATGACACAAAAGTTTTGCTAGAAGTAGAGGGAGTGAACAGAAAGTTTCCAGGTCTCATCAAAGAAGAACACTACTCTGTCTGTTCTGAGCCTGGTGGTCGGTTTTTGTTTCACTTTGCTCCCGAAACTGAAGTAGAAGGGAAGAAACATGCAGAGGTCATTGCTGATCATTATTTTATGTTGGGTTCAGGAGAGAGGACTTGGCAGTTCACTGCAGGCTGTTGGTGGAGATTCAACTGCAGTGAACACCGGATGGCAGGGGGGTGTAATGACGCATTTAGAGAAAAAACTAGGAAGAAGACTTGTTTGGATTGTATGTGATTTACATACAGGCGAGCTACCTCTTCGTCATCTCATCCAGGAACTTGATGGTCCTACAAAGAGCAACAACAAGTGGTCAGGTCCCCTTGGCATCATGCTGGATGAAGCAACACAACTAGAAATAAATACAACCTTTCCAAAGGTCGAAGTTGGCCCTCCCCTTCCGGCGTTGTCTGAAGGAGTCATCAAAGATCTCAGCACAGATCAATCCTATGCTTATCGTATTGCCCAAGCAATAAGATCAGGAGAAGTGCCTCAGTCATTGGCTCTCTTGGAGATTGGACCTGTCAGTCACAGCCGTTGGTTAACTACAGCTCTTCGTTTCTGCAGGATTTGGATTTCCAAACACGAATTGAAGGGCAAAGTGCTGAAGAATTTGAGGTTAATTGTTGAATTTATTATTGGAGTTTATCTTCCCCAGTGGTTTAGTGTGAAACTTAATCCTATGTGGGTGGATGGGCCCAATCACCTTTTGTTTCAATTGCAGCTAGTAAGAACACAGAGGAAGGTAGTGAGGGACATCGTGTTACCTGTGGCAAGAAGGTTCGCTTGGTATGCTCGATCAGAAGCAGTTTTGCAAGCAATGCTTTGCAGTCAATGTACCAATCTCCGAACCGAGGCTGCAGAAGTCATTCTAAAGATTAGAGGAACGCTAATAGATGACGACCAGTTGGGAGACTGTTCGTTTCATTCAAGAAAAGTTCCCCCAATAAACGTCAATGCCACCAAATTGTCAGAATTGGTTGACTTGAGTTTGGAAGTCTTAGAGCCACCATTGACAACAAGTCTAACTAGCCAAGAATTGAGAAACCTTAAAGAGACTCCAATGCAGGTGCCGAAGTGGCCTTCCCACACTCAAAGTGTGGAGAGATGTGTGAAAATGGTCACAGAAGCAGCGGGCCATGTTTACAGCGACGAGAGGCGAGAAGGTTACATCAAAGCACAAATAGCAAGCAGACTACTGATGACAAGAAACCAAAGCAAAGAGAGTATGAAGGCATTGGTTACTTTCAAATAGACTACGGATAATAAAATATAATAATTTGAAACTTGAAACAGTAACATGTGTGCAAACGCTGGTTATGTTATAAATTCACAAATATGTACATTTAAAAATCCATTTGATGTAGGTAGGACTTATTATAAAAAAAAATTTATGCCAGAATATTGTTTTGCATGCTTAAAGACTACAATAAATTGCTACCAAATTACTCGATTTTCAATTTAGCCAGTTCACCCCCTAAATTGACACACCCTACTGGACAGGCCATTGCTACAGCAGTCAGTGCAGCGCTGAAAGAGTGGAAAATATCAGAGAATGTTTCAGCACTCAGTTTTGACACAACAGCTTCAAACACTGGGCACTTGTCGGGGGCATGTGTCATTCTGGAGCAGAAACTCGGCCGCCGTCTTCTGCATCTCGCGTGTCGTCACCACATCCTTAAGCTTGTTGCCGAGAAAGCGTATGTGGAATGCATGGGGCCTTCCTCTGGACCAGATATTACTCTCTTCTCTCGCTTCAAGCATAAGTGGAAGGACATCAGTCAAGATGACTACAGCCCTCTCTCAGACCTCCCTCCAAGTTTGTACGAGAAACGAGATGACCTCATCTGTTGCTGGAAACATCATCTGGGCAAGAAGCAGCAGCCACGTGATGATTACCGTGAGGTACTGGAGCTAGCAATCAGGTGTCTCGATGGAGCTCTACCCAAGTTTAATCTCCGACGGCCCGGAGCACTTCACCGAGCACGGTGGATGGCTAAGCTCATTTATGTCATGAAGATCCTGATTTTTGCTAATCAGTTTAAACTAACTGCTCGTGAGACATTAGGCTTGAAACGATTCACATTCTTTGTGCTAGAGGTGTATGTCAGTGCATGGTTCACGGCCTCCGTTCCATCCTCCGCTCCTGCTAATGATTTGCGGCTCCTCCAAGACCTGTCAGAGTACCACGACGTCAAAATATCAAGAACATGTCTCACAGTCTTCGGTCGTCACCTGTGGTACCTCAGTGAAGGCTTGGTGGGTCTTGCACTCTTCGATCCACAAGTTAATGCAACAATGAAGACAAACATAGTTCGGGCAATCGTTGAGAGGAAGGCGACCGAGGATTCACCAAAACGTGCTGCTCTTCCTGCCACATCTTCCCTTCCCACAAAGCAGCTCTCAGACTTTGCTTCTAGAGGATCAAACTTTCTATTTGAAAGTCTCAAAATGAAGACTTCTTTTTTGTCCAAGGAACCTGACACATGGTCTGATGATGAAGACTTCAAAACTGGGGTCGCAGTTGTGGGTGGTCTCAGAGTCATCAACGACACTGCAGAGAGAGGGATTGCCTTGATACAGGCATTCAACAGCAAGATCACGAAGAGTGAAGACCAGCGTCAACATCTGCTGCAGGTTGTTGAAGAGCAGAGGCGGTCACAACCAGGGACATCAAAACAGGACCTTACAAGCAAAAAGCGAAAACAATGAATGGGTTGTCCACACCTCTCCCACCCATTGATGTAAGCGTGTTCACTGCAGTTTCATTTTAAAAAGGAATTAATCATTTATATGTACAGTGTACACATAAACTTGCTCAATATGTAAATTTTAAAATAAACCCGCATATTATGAATATTCGTATTTTTTGCCTATAAGGATAAAACTTCAATTGACTTGAGCTACCTCTAAATATTGTCCAAATAACCCAGGATTTCGCCTGTGTTCTTGTTTTATGGGTACGCAGTATTGGACCAATGGCCATTCCATTTAATCAATTTTAGAAATTCACCCCTATGCACTATTGTCACCCTAATATATATATATATATATATATATATATATATATATATATATATATATATATATATATATATATATATATATATATATATATATATATATATATATATATATATATATTTTTTTTTTTATTTTTTTTTATTTTTTTTTTTTTTTAGATTACGGATTACGAGGAAGGTCTCCTTTGAAGTACTGTACGGTATATAGAATTACATATTTTTGTCGAACATTCTATCACCTTCTTGCCCATTTGTTTTATAAATTCTTCTGGTAGTTGATCAACCCCACAAGCTTTATCATTTTGCTTTTTGCTCACAGCTTATTTCCTTTTCGTTTCTTACCTCTACTTTGACCTTATCATTATATAGTTCTTCCTAACGCTCTACCCATTTCTCTTTTACTTCTTCTGCCTTAAAAAGAATCTTATTGTCGTTGATTTAATAGTCCCACCCCATTTCTTTTGTCTTTCTCACTGCCTGTCACACTACCTGCCAGACTACCTGACTCACTACCTGCCTCACAACCTGCTTCACTACCTGCCTCCACCATGTTCCCAGGTTGTCGCAATTTTTTATTCAGCTGCACCAAGAGCTGGAGAAGTTATCGTGTAACATGGGTGTCGTTGTTCTCGGTTTCATTGCTGTCGTCCATGCTGTTATTGTTATCAGAGTAGTCATCATCATTGTCGTTCATATCGTTCAATTTTCAATTTCAATTGTTTATTCCTTGATAGAGGAAGCGGGATCCTAGTGCTGATACTAGGTACCCCTGTACAATGACACCAGAAGCATCTGGCAAGTGTGACAAGTATATACAGTATAAATATTATAAAGGGGCTTACTAAAGCCTAAGGAAGGAAGAATATTCCTTTAACACATAATCAATGTTATTTACAAAATATCTGGCCAGTATGGGGAAGATCATCGTGTCTCCGCCAGGGGGTCGTGGAGTGGTGGTCCAGCAGGCGTCACGGAAGCGTTGTGTGTGGGGACATCTTAAGAGGTAGTGAATAAGGGTGCTGCTGTCGGGTCTTCTGCATAATGCACAAGAGCGTTGCTCAGGGGATGCGGGGATACCAATCTCCCAAGCAAAGTCATAACCAATGATGATACGGGCAGCAATCACGTCCCCTTTCTGCGACCCTTTCCCATAGTCGTACGAGAGGTCAGGAAGTTTACGGAGGACATCGTACCAGGTGGGCGGGGAGTCCAGGGGGATGGCTGCTTCCCGAGCTTCTCTCTGTTTGCGGCGAATTTGGATCCTAATCTGTAAGAGTGTTCGAGGAACAACGTAGTCAGGTGTGGCCTTGTTGCAGCCTGTCTTGGCAAGGCCATCTGCTGCCTCATTCCCCAAGATACTGACATGACTAGGTATCCATAGGAATGTCACAGGACGGCCTGCATCCTGAAGTGTGGATGTTAACCCTCGTATTCGGAGGATGAGGTCCTTATTTTCCCCTGATCCAAATGCAATCCCGTCGAGAGCAGACCTGGAATCGCAGCAGACAAGCAAGGGACAGAAACCATCTGCTTCTTCCTCAGCGAGAAGGGCAGCAAGGAGGGCTATTAGTTCAGCCTGAGTGGAGGATGCCCCGTCAGAAATTCTGAGAGACAGTTTGATAGGCTCAGGGGCATGAGGACGGGAGATGTAGACACCAGCCCCGGCCCTACCTGTAGCGGGGTCAACAGAACCATCAGTGTAGAGGACGACCCTACCTGGGGACCAGTGAGCGATCCTGGAGAGGTGGTATTTGCAGAGAATAACAGGGTTCACCTGGGATTTCGGGAGCGGTCCACCGAGGGCAATCACTTCAGGTTGAAAATCCAGCCAGGGAGAAGGAGACGAACCAACAGCAGGGGTGACAACAATATCAGGCAGGAGGTCGTGTTCCTGAAGGGCTCGGATGAGTGACCCTCGCCACTGTCTTCTAGATGGAGGTCGGTCTCGGACAGCAGGAGTCAAGTTGGTTTGGACATAGTTGCCCCGAGGATCCCGTAGAATGGAAACGGCAGTTTTTAGGTAAAACTCCTGGACACGATCCTGTAAGGGGGAAAGACCAAGTTCGGTATATAGAGAAGTAGAGCGTGTCCACTGAGGAGCCCCAAGGATGATACGAGCAGCTTTCCTTTGGATAACTTCGAGACGGTTGACAGCAGTCCGACTAATGTTGACGAGGGCAGGGGCGGCGTAGTCGACACAGGAATAGACAAAGGACTTGTACATGGTGAGAAGTACAGGGATGGTGGCACCAAGGGAACCCCTGCACATGGTAGAGAGGGGAGCGAGATGCCGAAAGCATATGTCTCGAAGATAGCGGACTTCAGGGTTCTGACAACGTGTGCGAGTTACATACACACCCAGGTATTTTGACTCATTAACCCAGTCCAAGGGCGTTCCTGATAAGAGAAGGGGTGGAGGTACAATACGATCGCGCCACATGGCTTTTGTTTTCGCTGTTGAAAGAAGGAAACCAAGTGAATCACACTCTCTGGAGACCAGATCAAGGGCTTCCTGCATGCTGAGGTAATCAGGGGCTTGGAGGAGGACATCGTCGGCATATCCTGAGTGGACAGCTTCTGTCGGCCACGGGAGAGATGCAATGGAGTGCATGAGAGTGTTAAACAAGGTGGGACTCAGGACTCCACCTTGAGGAGTGCCGAGGTTCATTTCTTGAACAGGAGACATAGAGCCTTCAACGCGAACCCGGGCCTGACGTCCAGTGAGGTAAGAGGCGATCCATTGTAGAAGTCTCCCTTTAACCCCAAACCGCGCAAGTTCAGCTAAAATGAGGGCAGGCTGAGCCGTATCAAAGGCTCCCTTGATATCAAGGAAGACGGAGATGCGGGCAGTCTGATTGCAATAAAAGGAAGCAATGGAGTGTGCTGTGCTGCGATGTTGAATGAAACCATTGAGGGAGTTGTGGAAGCCGCCTATGGTGTGAAGAAGGCGACGATGGAGTATCCTCTCCATCATTTTGCAAACACAGGAGGTAAGACTAATGGGTCGATATTTCCCAGGATCTCCCGGCTTAGGGATGGGGATAATAGTGGCATTTTTCCAGTTGGACGGGAGAACCCCGTGTTCATAAGACATATTGTAGAGAGCGAGCAAGGGGCCGTTAGGAATATTAGTACAGGCGTTGAGGACGGAGTAGGTTATCTGATCATCCCCTGGAGAGGTGTCTTTTCTAGAGCGACGAGCACTGTCAAGCTCGAACTGTATGATGGGATGATCAGTGGGGGCAGGGGAGGTAAGAGCAGCACGAACAACAGGCTCAGACGCATCGATGCGAGCCTGCACTGCCTCCTGCATTGGATCTGGAAGTGCCTCAGGGGAGGAAGCTCGTGCCCAGTCCTCCATTAAAGAGCAGGCAAGGGAGGCGGGGTCAGGGTGGGGAGGAGGCCTCCGTCGAGTACCCCGTATAGCATTAATCCGATTCCATACATAAGAGGGTGAGGACTGGAACGATAGAGACCCCGTGAAGGATAGCCAGTCCGCCTCACGTATCCGACGGCGCTCCTGAGTTGCAAAGGAGCACCAATTTTTGAAGTCTTCCCAGTCCTCTGGAGACCGAGACCTCCGTATGGCAGAGTGGAGATCACGGGTTACCTGGCGGAGATGTCTCATGGCAGGGATACGATACCAGTAGTTGGTGGCACTTCTGGGGTGACGGGGAGGGCGTGGAGGGGTAGCGCGATTGACAGAGTCATACACGGCATCAACAAAATTAGCGCTGTAAGAGTCAAGGGACTGGGGGACAACATAGGAATCCGCCCAGGTAGAAAGGTATTGGGTAAAGGAAGGAACAGCATCTTGTGTGAGACGAAGGCGAGGGGATCGATAAGGAGCTGATGACGGGGCAGAGAAGGAGAGCCTGAGATGGGTAGTAACGGCAAGATGGTCACTATACAGAGCAGGCTCGGTGCAGACGGTAGGATGAAAGGAGGTATGACCGTTCAATAGTAAGCCAACATCAAGGAAAGTATGGGGGAGGCGAGTAGGATCGTCAGGACAAAGAAAGCGAACATCATCATCCCCATTAAGAAACTGTGAGAGATGTGATCCGTTAAGGGTACATGGCGTGGGATGATCCGGAGTAAGAGTGGGATGGCGGGCATTAAAGTCGCCAAGAGCAATAGTGGGAATCCCATCATGGAGGTCGTGAAGAACCTGGGGGTCCAGAGAATCACTCTTGAAATGAACACTGACTACACGAAGGGTCCGGTCACCAAGAGTAAGGGAGACAGAAAGTAATTCAGACGGGGGTCCATGTGAGTCAGGTGAAGGGAGACGAACATATGGAATGGTGTTACGCACAAGGGTGAGGAGGCCACAAGCCTGCCCACAGTACCGAGGCAGGGTGTAAGCAGTATAGCCAGAGAGGCGGAGTGGAGTAACATCGTCTGTGATGGTTTCCTGAAGTAGAGCAACATCTACTTGATGGGAGAGCACAAACTGGGCGAGGTCTGTCCGGCGAGGTCTAAGTCCCTGGATGTTCCATTGTAAGAAGAGGAGGGAACGGCCTCCGGTGTGAGATGAGTCGGAGGGGCTAGACAGGGCTCCAGAGGAGGTACCAAATTCTGTTGAGAAAAATGGAGAGGGAGGAGTGGGAAAGCGAGGGATGGATCCTCCATCTCGGGAGATGGAAGGAGGCGGGTCATCAGGGCTTGCAAAGTGCGCCCCTGTTGGGTCAGGGTGTCCAGAATGAGTTGTTGTTGCTTCTGCAATGTGGCAATTGTTTTCACAAACAAGTTGAGTTGGGCTGAGAGAAGGTTGATTTGCTTGGAGTGGCGATCCAGACGGAGAGTGACTGTTTCCATAGAACCAACTTGGTGTACCTGTACAGGAGCTGGAGGTGGCGGCGAGGATTGCCGAGAGCCCGACTGGGCATGTGGTGGTGGTAGCGACGGAGAGGGACGGTGAGGGTTCAGTTGAGTAAGAGGTGGTGGTGCTGGTGAGAGACAGCGGGGGTCCGGGTGGGCAGGAGATGGTGGTGACTGTGTGGCTGGGCCGGCAACGACCTTGTTCCAAGAACGGTAGGGAGAGGGAGGGAGGGGAGAAAGGATGGGTGGTAGGGGTGATAGGGGGGATGGTGGAGAAGAGGAAATCAATGGGAAATCCTTGGTGGATGGAAGAGGCGGTGGTGGATAGCAGTGAGGTTTGGTTGACTGGGGCTTCGTCAGAGACGAGGGCCGTGGTACAAGGTAAGTTTTCCCCGGGCGAGTGCCAGGACGCTGTGGGCAATTGGCATTCCAGGCGTGGTGACTGCCATGGCAATTGACACACCGTGGAATAGCTGGGATTTTGTTCTGAATTTTCGATTTGCATTCCACTGTTTCGTGAGGACCTGCACAGAAACCGCAGGCTTCTATCCTCGCTCACTCCCAGGTGCGGTGTTTCCACGATTGGCAACGACCACAGATTTTCGGGGTTCCGATAAATCGGTCGAGAGGACAGTTGTGAATTGGTCCTACATTCACCTTCCGAGGGAGGGGGCCCACCCACCAGCCGATGAGTTCGTTGGATGGACGTTTGGAGACCGGGTTGATGCGGCGTTCCATATCCAGTAGTTGTGGGAGAAGAGGGCGAAGATCGTCGATAGGGATCTCCCAGGGTACGTGGCGAACCATTACCTTGGTACGACGAGTTTCTGGGGTGATGATGGTGAACTTCAGCATCACCTCCCCCTGGGGATCAGGAAAGCCCACGAGAGTGAGCAGGCGTACCGTCTCGTCCATTTGTGTGGTGACTATAACGGCTGTGGGACCTCGGCGGAGGCGAAGTGTTGAGTCCTGAAGTGGAGAGCAGTGACCGAAGAACCAGGTCGTCCGTGTGCTCAGAGGCAAGTCCCGAGGAAAGGCGAGACGACGAAGGCGCGACGGGGCAGGGAGACAAAGGGAATCCCCTATGTCCATCGTCAGCGGAGGGTCAGTCATTGAGCCACATGTAAGCTCACTTGGGGACCCCGATGACAGGAGGAGTCCACCCTCTACAGCCCCAGAAGGGGTGCAAGGGGGAGCCGTGGCCCCTGTTGGAGACCCTGACTTCTGAGGTTTCTGCTTCTTCTTTGACGTGTCTTCAAGAAGAAAGTCGTCAGCATCACTGTCACCTACTGCCGCCGTTTCCAACGAACGGGAGCATTTAACGGCGGCCATAGGGCACGTTCGCAACACTGCAGTCAGGTGGAGTGGTAATGACGTCACTGCTACTTCACACTATCACATTGCGCATGCGCAAACTTGAAAAACTTTGCTCAGAGGGATCGGGTGTAGGACCAGATGTTTTATCCCCAAAAAATGACAAAGTCCATAAGTAAAAAAAAAATATATGCCACTGTGCTGATAACCGGGTCTTACTATAGTTCTCTGCACAGGCTGGGGTTGGTAGACTCGCTGAATTCGTCAGGAATACGAATTTTAAGGAGCAATCTCTTACAGCCTTTGTTGACACTACGCACGCATGCGCTTTCCTCTTCATATCGTTATTGTAACATTGCCATGAGTTAGTATTTTCCAACAATCATGAGCCAATCACAGTGGCCTATGAGTGTGACATCATGGGCCTAACTGTGCTGATTGGCTGGAAGCTGAGTTCGTGTCCCAGCAAGAGGGGCACTCGGTTTTCAAAACCCGAGTCTGGTACGTGGTGTGGTCGGTTCCCTAACATGGAAGGATATACAATATCTCAGTGAGTACCCTTCAGGTTTTTCCGTTTCACGAAATGTATTGTGATTCATGTGACCCCTGTTTAACTAGCTAGGAAAGTAGGTTCATTATTTTGAAGTGTAATTGTCAAATGCTAATAGAAAGTATTCAATAAATCCAATAACCATTAATAAGAGTCCTAATTCATCCCTCCCTTATTGAGAAAGGTTGATTTATTATAAGTGTCTTGGTGGTGTGCAGTGATACAGTGAGTCCCAAGTAATAACATAACTATTTCATATTTACCCTCTGTTTAAGTTGTTGTATGTTAGTCCTATTCCTTGGTTATCAGCCTTTCCCTTAGTCTCCCCTCATATTAGTTACATCTCTCTCACACTCCCTCCTCACCTTTCTTCTCTCACATGAGTACACAGAACGAAAGAAAAAATAAAAGCAAGTAAATAAATAGAAATAAGGAATAAAGTAAAAATTAAATAATAACATCTGTTACATGGTGGCTTAGCAGGGTAGATATTTCTAAAAAAATATGTGTTCCCAAGTGCCTAACCACTCACCACACCTAATTAACATTGTTTTAATATATACTGATTTTGTGTTTGAGAAATAATAACTGTTCAAAAGTGATAATTTTCTTTTGTTGAATTTACGGAGAGAATCTTGTGGTTGAATTTGATGTTAATGTGTTTTGATGAATATACTTTGAGATGAAATAACTTGAGCTACCAAAAATGGGGCTATAGGGACGGGGCAGGCAGCCCTCACCCCGCCCCATCACCCAATACCCCTCTTCAGACACCCTCGCCCCACCCTGCCACCCCTCACCTCTCGGGCAACTACAAGTGCCCAGCCCTCTTCCCAACCACACTCACCAACCCCCCCCCCCGCACCAACCCCTCACCCTAACCCCACCTCGCTTCCCCCAACCACTCCCTCAGCACCCAGCACAGACAGTGCCATGCTGCCAAACGCTGCGACAATACCACAATCACACACTTGTACACCATTTCAAATCTGAATCTCAACCTCTTCTTTTCGCCATACCAAACTGCTGTTCTTGGGAGTGAACTGCCCTTGTGGTCTCTAAAACCTTCAACCAAGACAGTGGGACAACTGATATCCCGGCCCTTCCTAGCCCCCCGATTAGTCCCTGTTCACCTAGCAGTAAAGTAGGTACCTGTTGTAAGTCGAAAGTTGCGAATTCGTATTCAGGGAGTTGTTGGAGCTTCCAATAACTTGATGACATAAACCACTGACTCTTCAGGCTTCTACGCCCTTGACTCTTCAGGCTTCTTCGCCCTTGACTCTTCACTTCTACGCCCTTAACTCATGAGACATAAAGGCAAGCATGAACTTAGCATGCTTCCCGGTTGGGCGCTGTAAACGCTTCTGCGCTTCACCTTACACAAGGATGTAGGGGAGTGCCCAATAAAAAAAAAAAATAATAAAAAAATATCCGGGCCCTCTTTCTTGCGGGCATAGGGAACGTAGGAGTGACAGCGCTATACACTGTCCTAGGCTACGCACATAACTCGCGCCGATCTATCGTGCTTCACGCAAAGAAGCAATAATGACTGCCAAAGCGAAAATACTAATCACAGACCAGAGGTCACCAGACAGGTCCACAAAGCGGAAGCTGACAGAAATTGTTCGCAAACACAATGTCAGGTACCAGAACGTAATAGAAGCAAAAGATGGCTTCATCATGCTCATGAATGAAGACCAAGACCTGGATAACCTCTTGTCCCAGAGATGTGTAAACAATCTAAGGAAAGAGCACTATGACCCAATCCTGCCTCCTGCCTTGAAGGCTGAAAGAACTGTTCTCTGCTTCTAAACGGATGAATCCGTGTACGAAGAGTCTGAAGTGGAAATGAAAGCAGCGATTGAAAAAGAAAACGCTTGGGCGAAGAACAAGGTGGACTATGTCAAAAAATTCACCAGTTAAAAGAGCAAATGCATCATCAAAATCCAGTTCAAAAGCACCGAGGTTGCTGAAAAGGCAACTACATCGGGTCTCCTCGCCTTCACCTAGGGCGTACCGTACCACCATATACAACAGGAACAGTACCACCACACACGTACCTGCCTTAGGTGCTATGCCACTGAGGATCATGATAGTGTGAATTGCCCCAAACCCAGGGAATACAAGATCTGTCCCAAATGTACCTCTAGGGAACATACCTGGACCCATTGTAATGCACCACTAAAATGCCTTAACTGTGATGGGCCTCACAGCACTATGTCCATGAACTGCACCAAAGAAAGGAAAAATCAAGGAAGCACAACAAAAAGCCACAAAAACATCAGTATCACCATACAAGGCTGTGCTGCCGATAGGGACCCCGACTCCTGCAGCCACTGCACGGACATACAGAGATGTAGTGATGGTAGGGACCCCAACTTCTGCAGTCACTATGGTCCCTGCAGCCACTACAGATTCTACAGTCTTGTTGAATGCCAGAGACAGATACCTCCATGACTGTGACGTACTAGCCAACATGATTGTCAAACACGCCCATGAGGAAGATATTCCGCACCCAGGCTGCTTTCAAACAATACCCGAAACATGCTTATGCCACCACGATCTGCCCATCCCAAAACTGTTCAAGGCAACATGCTCAACCTCGGAGGAGACAACAGTAGTTTTTGGTGTGGGTGCATATGTACCCACACCAGAGATTATACAAGTCTCTCAAACTCTAACTAGCACAGAGGAGACAACAGTGGGCTCTGGTGTGGATGCACAAGTACCCACACAGGAGATGATACCTGTCTCTCAGACTCCAAGCGATCTCTCAGGTAAAGACCTGAATCTATGCATCTACATACCAGACCACATCAACGAGGACTGTACACGTTATGAAGTCGCTAAAGGAGTAATTGATTACAAGATGAAATGGAAGTACTGCCACTCCATTTCCGAGGCGGACATCCACGAGGCCATTAAACAAAAACAGGTCGATTTAACAAACTGCATCAAAAAGTCATCCGTTCGGATGATAAAAAAATTAAGGAATGGACGCACAGTGAACAAACCACGAATCCGAGGGATCCCTCCAAAACCAAAAACAAGATACAATGGACTCGCTACGTAAGGCAGTGAAAATAATGCAACATAGCGTCCTCCACTGGAGAACTAATAAATTCAGTTTGTCCAGCAAATACAACCAGGTTGACGCAGATATTATACTCATAAACTCACACAGCCAAAAGGCGGCTGAGGGACTGAAAATATTTGGTTACAGGATCCATAAATCCAATCTATCAGAGGAGCCAAATGACGGGGTGGCCATCGCCATAAAAAGAGATGTCCACCACAGAATCATAGACGACTTCACCACTGAAACTCTCGCTGTTCAAATCAACTTGACCACAGGACCAATCATAATAGCCACAACCTACCTCCCACCACGCAGGGACTTACCTGCCTTACGGGGACTTCCACAGACTCTTATCATACCACCACCCAACCTACATCATTGGAGACATGAACGCCAGACATCCTCTACTAGATGGTAAGAGGACAACTAAAAATGTTGGAAGAGGACTTCCTGGCTTCATAACAGACAAAAAAGCCCAACTAATAGGCCCGGACTTCCCCACGTTCTACAGTAGGAACTCAGACACTACTCCAGATATAGCAATAACAAACGGCAGATGTTTCCACAATTATCTCTTTGAACAAGGCCCTGTAACCTCCAGCGACCACCTACCTATAATCATGACCATCTCAGTAACACCAATAACTATACCAGCTCCACCAAGGAGGATCGCCAAGCAGACCGACGGGGAACTATTCAACGAAAAAGCTACAGCCAAACTTGAGGCCAAGGACATGACAATCCTGCAGACCATAGACATTCAGCCGGTGAACAAAATAGAAGAAGAAATCAACACATGGTGTGAAGCCATAGGAACAGCCTACCAGGAGGCCACGCCTCTCAAACGCAACAGAACTCTCCCACACCCACAACAGACTCCAGAACTCTATCCCTCACAAACCAGTTCTAACTGCTACAACAGAGAGCCGAGACCCATGGTTGGGACATCGTAAGCTACAATACATACAGAAGAATACGGGAGGAAATAAAAACAAGATCTCTGGAACAAAGCAACCTTAAATGGGCCGAAATAGTTTAACAACTCTCACATACATACAACGATCCAGGAGAGTTCTGGCGTCGAGTTAAGAGACTGAAAGGTTGCAGCAGTAACGAGTCATCATATATAACTGACCACGCAGGAAGTAAAATATATGACGACCAAGACAAAGAACCCGTATTCAGGGACATATGGAGGAACATCTTCCGAATCACAAATGAAGAGAATAGGGGATTTGATGGTACCCACGAGGAGCTCGTCCTTGATGAACTCCGGGGCCAGACACACCGCACTCAACCTTCCCCTGAAATCATATGGGAGGATCTGAGAGTGGACAGCCCACTGTCCAAACCAATCACCTCGGAAGAACTCAACACAGCCATCTCCAATACCAAAAATACAGCCCTGGCTGTTCAGGCAATCACCAAGCATGGAGAGACTGAGAACCACAATGAACGCTTGCCTGGCCTCGGGTTACTTCCCAACTAAATTCAAAGAGGCCATTATTACCCTAACACCAAAACAAGGAAAGAACCCCGCCGTCCCGCTAAACTACAGACCGATCTCCCTCCTCGAAGTACCTGGAAAAAAACTAGAAAAAATCATCAATAACCGTTTGAGAAATCACCTGCAAACAACAAACAGAGTCAACTGTAGACAATTCGGGTTCAGGAAAGGGAAGTCCACCACAACAGCGATAGCCCTGGCATGTGAAAACATAGCCAGAGCCGCGGCGATTAGTAGACAATGTAATCTAACTCTCTGGGATGTAGCGAAGGCATTTGGCAAAGTCTGGCATGACGGTCTAAAATATAAGATCCTCCAACTCGAAATTCCCACCAACATTCAAAAGTTGCTTTGCAACTTTCTTGGTGGCAGAAATGCCAGACTGAGGGTAGGACAACACACAGGAGAGACCTTTCCACTCATGAGCGGAGTCCCTCAGGGGAGCGTCCCCTACCCCACCCTATATATTATCTGCAGAAGTATGCAGATGACATCACTCAAATAACAACACATCAAGGAAAATCGCGAGCGTTACAGGTCGACAACACCAGGCGGGAATTAGAAAGGGTAAATAATTACGAGAAAAATGAAAATTCCAAACCAGTCTCTCGAAATTCACAGTGATACCCTTATGCAGAAGGAAAACCCATCCATTATTAACCAATAATGCCCAGATAGAATACAAAGGCAGAGACACCCTCCTTTGGCCTGCATATATCCAAGACAGGTTACTCCCATCATGTCCACACCAGGAAGGAAAAGGCAAGAAGACAGCTGAGAAAACTATACCGCTTTAAAGCGCTTCCTTAGAAAATAAAACTCCGCCTGGTGACATCATTTATCATACCGATATTAACTTACTCATCAGTACCTCTTCATACTATGAACACCACTCAAATATTAAAATTACAGGTGGTCCAAAATGAAGCCCTAAGATTCGTCACAGGTGAAAGACACCCCTTTCACCAGAACCACAGCCGAGATACATAGAGACCTGAGAATAAAACCCATCAACCAGCAGCTGCACACCCTAGCCAACAAAATCTAGCAAAAGATAGAACGATAAGAGCAAGAACTCCTTCAAAGACTCCCACCAGATAACGACAACAACCATACATGGTTCCCCAAAAGTTACCAAATCTCAAAAGGTCCATTACCATCCCCGACCTACACGACCAGGCAATAGACAACCTCCCTAGACCAGCATCCGCCAGTAGGGTCGGAGGAATATGAAATTAGGCCCTCAAAACACCCATATATGGGACAGGGTAGGATGTCTAGTGCCTGTACCGACAGACAATAACTAACCCATGAAACAACCCTAACACACTATTAGCTTAGCTAGGCGATCAGCCCGCCCTCTCTTACCTCCTCCTAAATTTCTTCAATTTCCGAACTATAACTTCCTTCCCCCACCTCTAATCTTCTTTCACCCCTCCTTTCCCTAAAACAAAAAAAAAAAAAATATAAAAATAAAAAATAAAATATCCCCCAGCCTCACACCTCCCCTCGCCCCTCACACTTGCCACTGTCCATCCAGCCTTCCCCTACCCACATGTCCTTTCCCCTGCTACACACACACCCTGCCTTCTCACCCTAGCCCTTCCCCTGTTTTTCTGTTCCTATTTAGTTATTAGAGCTTAGGATAGTTGACTTTCCCTAGTGACCTGTCCACTGCTTTTACACCATAGCATGTATTTGAAAGTAATGACACTTGTTCCATGACATAGCCACCTATAGCTTTCTCTCTCGCATTCCTGCATGGGTTGCTTTTGAATTTATGAGACAGACACTGTGTTGCCTAATATCATGAAGGCATTTAGAGACATAATACTGTTAAAGTAAATGATATTCGCTTCTAGATATTCAGAGTAAGGAAGAATTAGATCCCCTTGCTGGATGACACATAGTCTCATAATATAAGGTCGAGTTGGGAGATACCTGAGGTACCTGAGGATTATGGGTAACTGTAATCGAAAGGGTGTGTACACCGCCTCCGGTCTGATGACCCAGCGATGTCTCATGCTGATCTCACTTCCAGCCAGGCATAAACACAGTGGGTGTAAAGTCCATGTTACTAGACTTCCCCACTTGAATCATACCTCTGTCACTCACACACTAGAGGGAGACCAGACGACCATGGCGGTCAGTAAGCAGTCAGAAAGCAGCAAAGCCTGTCCAGGATGGTGACAACAATGCACCCCCTGCTGGCTCATTCCTGCGGAGCTTGATGCAGAGAAACCCGACGGAGAGAATGACATAGTGTCGCTGCCAGCACTCCCTTTCATCGACTTGGTTATGCCGGACGCAGAGATATCCCCAGCTGGGATCCTGTCATTATTGTTCCAGCCAGGCCGCCAGCCCGACGACACCATCTGGTGGATTACTGGTACTACAGTAATTGGGTCAGAAGCAAACATCTAGGAACGACGGAGCAGACTTGGTGCCTCTCTTTGACCCAGGGGCCTTGCCTTAATTGGTTGGGTAGGAAGGGGCTAACTTTAATTTTGATGGTCCACAGTCAACATGCTGGCAACAGTCAGCATTTGCAACGTCTAAACTACTTGGGTACATCATCTGCTTGAAGCAGGGAGGAAGTGAGAAGTCCCAGAGTAGTGACACATACTGTCCGGGAAAACCCTGTTCCGTTGGTAGCTATATTAAGGATCTGTCCCATAGCCACCTACCAAAGTAGATGTGCCATCCCGAAGTTGATGGAGTGAGGAAATCGTGCAACTGTGCAACCAAGGAGGTTGAATGGATGGAAGCGGCACCCGCTGCCCCAAGTGAAGTCACTGAATGTGACTGATATCTTTACCAATATGGCGTAACTTTTCTCTTAGTGACTTCATCCTCCCTGGTTGATACCTCTATAATGTGCATAATAAATAAAATAATTGTATAAATCCCGCAGAGTTATCTGTAACCAACGTTTGTTAGTAAGTAGCTGCAGCAACTGTGGCCTTGTTGCCCTGACCAAGATGGCAGTCTGGCTTCACGCGCCTCTGATACATACACAGCAAACACCGTTCTCCATCCATTCAACCTTATTGGGTGCAACCTACGAGTTCACGGAAGTGTTAGTATGGATGGGGTGGTGGTCACTGTGGATACAATCGATGCTGGTGGTCCTGATCAGACTTGGAGAAGAAGATTCTTGTGGAGTTGTTGAGAAGAGGATCCTATGTCCTGTGGGATGGACAATCCCTGTGAAAAAAAAATGGCTAGTTGGTCCCCCCACTATTGGAAAAGCTCTTGTTCCCATTACGAGTACTGAAATTAGGCCGCCCAATAAGCCACAACCATTGCGGAGTGAGACTATCCCACTGAAATCAGTTACCATAGAGGAGGTATCTCGATATTGCCAATATGAGTAACTCTAGGCAGTTAGTACATAGTGGATAATGTAGTCAAGAAACGCCACATCTCTAGAAATGATTGGATCACTCATAGTAAAGGGAAGCCAAAAGTTAGTGAACAGTAAGCAAGTGTCTGTGGGCGATCTGCCATCTGCAAATGTTAACTCTGTATCTCTGCTGGCTGCCAGAAGTACCATCATCAATTGTAAGATGAGAGATCAGCTGAATGACAGAAAACAAAATGTACAAGGTGTGTGCATGTGTGAGATGGGATCCATGATATACCAGAGTATGCAATGTACAATATATGTGAAATCATTTCCAAGAGAATGAAAACGAGAACTTTAAGTTATTACGATAAGAAGTGAAAAAAATCTGTCTTGAGAAGTTCTGTGAATTAACTTGGAAAATTAATTTGTTGTAATGTTTGTCATTTTGAAAATTGTTGTTGAACATTCATGAAGATGAAAAATATTTTTTTGATGAGAACCAAAGAAAGAAAAAACATCAATCATCTATATATGAGTACATTCGTTTTTTATCGTGACTAGTAATTTAGCCTTTTGTTTTTCATTTGGGTGATTTTATTATGAATACTTTTCATTAACGTGATACTTCATTGATTTTCATTTTCATTTTCATTTTGACTTGATACCTAATTTAATTTAATTTCTATTAGAATAACTTGATTTGCCATAATTCATGATTTTTATTTTAGGGTGCTCTCATTACTGATTTTTTATACTATGCTGATGATATCTGCATTATGACACAGACCAAGCTCAGGCTCCAAGCCTTGCTGGATGTATTTGCTCAGAGGACTGTGGAATGTGGTCTCAAAATCTGTTGACAAGACGAGGGTTCTCAATCCTCGTCTTGCTCACCTCCTGCCTCTTGACTTTAACATTAACAGTACGCCCTTGGAACTATGTAGCTTTTATAAATATCTTGGAATTTGTGTGAATGATGCAAACTTTGTCGGCAACCTTCCTGCCAAACTAATACAGCACATTATACCCCCCCCCCCCCCCAGAACCCTTGTTTGCAAGGGCTATGGAATTAACATCACCTATGCTCGTACTTTCTATCTTCACTTCATTCGTTCTGTAGTTGACTATCATGCTCTCCATCTTGTGACAATTCCGCCTAAACAACTCAACAGCCTTGAGGTAGTGCAAAATGAAGCCATGCTCATCATTCTAGGATGCCCAAAATCAACCAGAATTGTAAACATGAGGAAAGAGCTCGGACTGCCCTCCCTATCTGAGAAGATAGCTCTACTAAATACCATGTTTTGTGTCAAAGTTTTGAATAACAATGGTCCCCAAACTACAGCTCAAACAGAGTTGATGTTCTCTCTAAGTAATCCCGACTGTCTAGCTAACTTTCCACAAAAGACTCTCTTTGGGGCATGGCTTCATAAAAGTGTTGCAGATCTCTTGAAACTGAATTTCCCAATCACCCCAGACGAGCCCATTAATGCCATTCCTCCTTGGCTGGATATATCAGTTCCTATTAATTATACTCCTGTTGGTAGTAAGCACATGTTAAACACCGATGTGATGAGATGTGTCACACTAGAAACTATTAACAGACACATAGAGAGTATTAAATCAAGTGAATGTTATGCTTTTACTGATGGTTCTGCGCACACAAACACAGGTAGAACAGGCTGTGCAATTGTAATATATAAAGAAAAAGAGATGATAGTGTCAAACAAACAAAGACTGAACAACTGGGCCAGCACAACACAAGTTGAACTACCTGGAATCTACTTAGCCACAAGCTACCTTAAAGAAAATGGAGGTGGGGTGATATTCTGTGACTCTCAAAGTGCTTTGAAATCAATGAACAGCCCGTCGGGTTCTATGTCTAAAGTTGTATGTGATATTAAAAGAAATGTGATAACTGCTAATGAGAACAACTCTCGTATCGAATTTTTGTGGATTCCGTCCCATGTTGGAATCAGCTATCATGACCGTGCTGATAGACTGGCCAAAGAGGAATGTAAGAAAGAAAATGCTGACCTTGACTTTGGCCTGTCCAATGCTGTACTTAAAAACATTCAAGTCAGAAACATGAACTCTGATCTAGAAGAACTGAGAAATGCAGAGAGACCTGGCAGTTGTAGCATTAGTAAATATGACAAATTTTGTGACGAGAGGTACCGGTATGGCCAGCATAAGGACAGAACTGGACAATGTGATGTAGTCGTTGTTAGGTTCTGAATAATAAGTTCTATATACAGGAGAGAACACAAACACCTGTATAGTTTTGTAGGTTCGGTTTACTGGATAAGAGTATGTACACAGAGGAGAGCAGCGGTCTCCCCGGCTAGACTCCTTGATCAACTGCTGTAGGCGACGTATGGCAAGTGATACATTAGCAGCTTCCATACGTCGCCAGGCACATTAATTAAGCATGTGGGATATGGTAATAACATTGCCACACGCTGCTAGCTAGGCTGAATAAATAATACATAAATGGAGCACATACATAATATACATACATGATATATAATCCAGCATACATAATATACATACACCTCCCTCCCCCCTATACGCTCATAGCAAAGTCTTGAGCGGACTTTTTCTTTTGGATCCGTTCTGAGCGTCGAGGGACTTCATCACTGGGAAGGGTATGGGACTCAACGCTGGTGGCGGGGCCAGCAGAAGGCATTGTTACGGGTCGGAGAAAACGGCGGTTCCTCCACCACACACGACCACTGGGTAACCGCACCTGGTAGTCCCGTGACCTGCCGAGACCCATGACTACGCCTACTTTGTCCCAACGTAGGGAGGTCGGGTCCTGAACACGGACTTGGGTGCCGACACTCAACCTGGGGAGAGAACGGGCGTGGTCATTGTAGCGGGCGACGACGTCCTGAACACGTTCGGCGGCTCGGCGATCACAATCCTCTGTCTTGGCCTGCCACTCCTTGGAGAAGGATTGAGGGTGAGCAGGGACACAAGAACGGAGGGGGCGTCCATACAAAACCTCGGCAGGGGAGCGTCCGGTGTAGTTAGGTGTGTTGCGGAGTTCAAGAAGACCCCTGTCGAAGGCCTCGCAGTCAATGTTCCCAGAAGGGGCCACCTTAAGGATGAGGTGCTTCAGGGATTTGACAGCAGCCTCAGCGTGGCCGTTGGACTGCGGGTAATGGGGCGATGACAACACATGCCGGACTCCCCATCGGTCGAGGAACACAGCAAAGTCCCGGCTTGTGAACTGAGGCCCTCCGTCGGTTCGCAGGCGTACAGGAACGCCCACGTCACGGAAGTAGTGGCGGAACTTGCTGATGGTGGCGGCAGACGTCGTGTCATTACCGCACTTGATGACAACCGGCCAACCAGAGAGACGGTCGACGATAACGAGGAAGGACTTTCCTGACACACAGAAGAAGTCGGCCGACACAGACTCAAAGGGGCGGGTGGGGTTGTCGTCACTCATAAAGGGTTCCTGCTGCTGGCTGGGTTGTAATACTTGGCAGGGCTCACACGCACGGACAACATTGGAGATGTCGGAGTTGATGCCGGGCCAGAACACAGTCTGTCGTGCACGTCGTTTGGTGGCCTCAGCTCCACGGTGACTGTCGTGAAGGCGGGCCAAGGCGTGGGGACGTGATGCAGCAGGGACAACTACACGTGCTCCGTACAGAACAAGGTCTCCGTCGCAGTAGAGTTCATCGCGGAGTTTCCAATACGGGAGCAGGGTGTTGTGAAGATCGTAGCGGTTGCTAGGAAATCCATTCCTCACACACTCGACGAGTCGGACATAGGAAGGGTCATCTCGGGCCACTGTTCGAAGGTCCTCCATTGCCTTATCGTCATCTGGTGACAGGTCCGAACGAAGGGATTGGACGGCATGGAGAGTGACCACAGTTCTGACGGAAAGAGCGAGGTCGGCGTCGAGTACATGGTCTTCTGGAGTAGGGCGGCTGACAGGGGAGCGGGATAAGGCATCAGGGATGCAGAGCTCCTTACCAGCACGCCACACTGCAGTGAAGATGTACGCCGAGAGCTTCTCTTTCAGACGCTGGAGGCGAGGGTTCTCAACAGCGTCTAGCGTGTAGTGGTTGAGGATCGGGACAAGCGGGCGATGGTCGGTCACTAGGTGAAAGTATTGCAGGCCTATGAGGTAAAACCTGCACTTGGACATCGCCCAAACCACGGCCAACAGCTCTAACTCAATAGTGGCGTAGCGCGTCTCAGTGTCAGAGAGGAAACGCGAGCCACACTGGACGAGCCGGAACTGCCCTCCACCATGATCCTGCAGTAGGGCGTATCCCACGCCATACAAGCGTGAGGCATCTGTCTGCAGAACTGTCGGCAAGGCTGGGTCAAACGTGGCGAGGACAGGTGGACGAGACAGGGCCTGTTTCACTTGCTGGAAGGCCTTGTCGTGGTCGGGGGTCCACAGGAATGTCCTCTTGGGGCTCATCAGGGGGCGAAGTGGTTGAGCAGCTGCGGAGATGTCCGACGAAAATTCTGCTAACTGGTTGACGAGACCGATGAAGGACCTCAAGTCGGTCAGGTTAGCAGGGGTGGGAAAATCCGTAATGGCGCGGACCTTTTCCGGGTCAGCTGCGATGCCATTCCCTGAGAGGGTGTACCCACAAAAGTCAACTGAAGAGCTGGCCAGAACAAACTTGTCGGCATTTAGGGTAATGCCGTGCTTCTGGCACCTGTTGAGTACCTCGTAGATACGGCAGAGGTGATCCATATAATCCTCGTCGTACACGAGTATGTCGTCGACCACTTTCACGCAGTTTGCCAGACCTTGTAGAGCCATATCACCTCGAAGAATGAAAGCGTCTCCTGTAGCGGCGAATCCCATGGGGCCACGGCAATAACTGTAACGTCCATGCGGGGTGATGAACGTTGTGAGTGGTCGGTCTTCCTCGGCAAGCTCTATCTGCCAGTATCCACACAGGGCGTCCATCGTCGTGAAGAAGCGCGCCTTCGGGTTCACGCTGCGTATGGCTGCAAAGGGCGTGGGAGAAGGGTGCGCAGGACGAGACACCTGGTTGTTGAGCTTGGAAAGGTCAGTGGTGATCCGAACACCACCTTTAGGTTTTGCGACGACAACCATCGGGTGACACCATGGAGACGGGTCATCGCCGGTTGGTACTATAATTTCTTGGGCGACCATGGAGTCCAGCTCGTTTTTGACCGCCTCGCGGAAGGCCAGGGGAACCAGTCGAGGGGTGTAAATAGCGAATGGCTTCGCGTCGTCCCTCAGGTGGATCCTCATGGGGGGACCTGCCATCTTCTTGAGAGGCTTGGATTCCAGAGCGGACTTGGTCACCAGAACGTCGCTGAATTCCTTCAGGAAGTACTTCCGAGCATCCGAAGGAGAGGTGTCACTGGCAAGAGGCAGGGGTAGGGCGGCAGCAGGGTCGTTGCTGCTCCCTTTTTGCACCCTGTTGGCGTGTTTTACCTCAAGAATTGGTTTGGGGAAGTCCTGGGAGATGATGGCCAACTCCTGACAATGTCTGTAGGACAGCAAAGGAGTCTGGACACCGTTATGCACATCAATCCAGGCTTGACACGACCTGTTGCCAAAGGTGACTTGTGCTTGGAGTGAACCCAGGGCCGGGGTCATCTGTGAACCATCTGCCATAAAGCGGAGATCCTTGGGGGGCGGTCCTAGATCACTTGGAGAGAGCCCCAAGCATTGCAAATGCTGGGGACCGATGACTGTAGCATCAGCGCCGGTGTCGGGCAACATCTGAAGACGGGATGAAGCACTGCGGTAGGTCACAATGACACTGATGTACTGGGGGACTTTGGTCCTGGGACGCTGGGGGGAGCACACATTCCTAATGTGGCTCGAGCGTTGTCAAGAGTCGTCGTACCTCTGATTGGAAGACTGTGGGCGGCCCTCTCTGGTGGAGGGGGGCTGAAGCTTCCGCCGACGCGGTCCCTTGGGTTTGTTGGAAGGGCAACACTTGTCATAGTGGCCCAGACGACCACACACATTGCACTGGACGCGTTTTGCTGGGCACCGTACTGTGAGTGACCAGTGGCCCTTACGGTCACAACTGTTGCAGGTAGACTGAGCAGCTGGACACACCTGTGTTCCGTGCTGCTTACCGCAGTTGTTGCAAAATAAACCGGGCGTGGACGTGGTGGGCGAAGGCGTAGGAACAGACTTCTTGTCCTTCTTGTACCGGGACACAGCACGTACAGCTGTAGGGGGAGCACGGATGGCAGAGGTGGCACACCTGGCAGCCTCATAGGAGCGACATATCGTCAACACATCCTTAAGAGAAGAGGAAGAGTCGAGGGAGGTGAGGCGTTGGACAAGTTTCTCGTCCTTAACACCCATCAGGATCACCTGCCTCAACTGGGTCTCCTCGCACTGCTGGTGGTGGCCTGGGCATATATCTACCTCTTCCGAGGCTCTCTTAAGACGCACGTAAAAGGCATCAAAAGACTCACCCTCCATCTGTCTGCAGCTAAACAATTCCCTCCTGCGCAGAGCTTCATTCTGCTGTCCTTTGATGTGCCGTTGTAGAACGTCCAGTACCTCCTCTACAGACAGCGAAGAGGTTGGGGGTACCTGCAACGTATGTTCCAAGACACGCTGAATTTCCAAGGACAGGCACATACGCAGTTGGATGAGTTGTTTAGGCTGTGACAAACTCTGGAGATCCACCGTTGTAGAATAATCAGTCCACCGTCGCCGCCATTCACGAAAAGTCTGGAAAGTCTCATCAGGCTTCAAGATGGGCGGCGTTTGAGCTGCTGCTTTAGGTGGGGCTGGGGGGCGTGAAGGAAGCATGGATGAGGTATCTGAACCAGTCAGTACCGAGGCAGTGTTAGAGCCAGGGGCTTGGTTAACAGTGAGGCGAGATATCAAGGCTTCAAACCGATCACTGTCTTCCAATCTCCGTTGGTGGTCTCGTTCTGCCTCTGCTTGCCTTCTGTGCTCATCCGCCAAACGTCTGTGGGCTTCATCCTCGCGTTTCTCATCTCTCATAAACTTCAGTAAAGCAATTATCTCTGGAGACAATGCTGAATATTGAGGTGAGGGACTGCGCGATGTGGGGGCTGGAGCGTCGTGGCCGGCCTGGTCATCCATCTCTGCGGGGCTATCACCCGCCTGAGTCATCCAGACGCTGGGTCCACGGCTACGTAAGGCGTGAGACATAACTACTTCCTCTGTGTACTATGTCTTAAATCAGTGTTGACCGGTCAGCCCGTCGTATCAACAAGATTTCAGACAAAAAATTAATTAAATACACAGATATGTAGGTTATATATATAAAATATATATAAGAAGCCGCGCTGTCAGCGAGTGTTAGTACGTGTGTGTGTGTGAGTGTGTGTCCTGGGCGGGTAGAGCGTCTCGCCCCAGCTGTGAGGGGGGGTGGAGGCGGCGCTGTGAGGGGGTGGAGAGAGAGGCGCGGCGACTCCCAGTCAGTATAGTTACCCTCAGAGCGCGGTCAGAGACAGGTGCACTGAACTCTACTCCTTACAAATGCCCAGAACGTGCCGTATACCTTGGGAATCCTTTAGAACAAGGTCACACATGAATGGCACGAAACACACAATGCACTAAACACTTCACAGAAAATCACTGTCACTGACACTGCTCAAAGTTGCTGAAATTCTTCAAGGTGACGCGCGGGAGTTGACCCAAGCGAGAGGAGGAGTCCATCCGGCTTTCCACAGACTTTGCGCTATCACTCGTAATTATCCAGTAAGATCGGATCACTGCGCCATGTTAGGTTCTGAATAATAAGTTCTATATACAGGAGAGAACACAAACACCTGTATAGTTTTGTAGGTTCGGTTTACTGGATAAGAGTATGTACACAGAGGAGAGCAGCGGTCTCCCCGGCTAGACTCCTTGATCAACTGCTGTAGGCGACGTATGGCAAGTGATACATTAGCAGCTTCCATACGTCGCCAGGCACATTAATTAAGCATGTGGGATATGGTAATAACATTGCCACACGCTGCTAGCTAGGCTGAATAAATAATACATAAATGGAGCACATACATAATATACATACATGATATATAATCCAGCATACATAATATACATACAGTCGTGACCAGAATAAGGCTAGGATACAGACACATCTGGCAAGTTAGTAACGCTGTACCCATACCGGAACACTCAGCATGTAAACTTTGTGATAAACCTTAAATCATTCACTTGAACACCATGTTATTGAATGTGACGCTGTCAAAGACTTCAGGCCACCTGGCTTTTTGTATCATGAACTTTGTAATTACTACATTGAATCGGGGGTGCTTGGGGACATTCTTGCTGTTTATCCCAAATTTGCTAGCCCACACTGATTAGTCTTCAATTAGAATATGACGTCCAATGTATATGAACCACTGTCTTGCATGGCAGCGAACAGTGACATCACCCACATGAACCTGACATATGTGTATAAATATATATATATATATATATATATATATATATATATATATATATATATATATATATAATCAACGACCTCACCAGCAAGGAATCGAACCCTCGACCTACTGGGTGTGACTAGGGAATGCTTACCGGCTAGGCCACAAGGACACTAAAAGCAGTTCTAGACTCTGTTATATTTCACACAAAGCCTGTTCATCGAGCTGATGGCGCCGTGAACCTCAATGGGAAACTGCCCGTGCCTCTTATGTGGTGTCAGTAGCATTTTACCGAATCCAGCTGGTATGAAACGCAAGGTACATATATATACTTCATTTTTAGTCCATATAACACGCGGACTTTGAACATCTAATCAACGACCTCACCAGCAAGGAATCGAACCCTCGACCTACTGGGTGTGACTAGGGAATGCTTACCGGCTAGGCCACAAGGACACTAAAAGCAGTTCTAGACTCTGTTATATTTCACACAAAGCCTGTTCATCGAGCTGATGGCGCCGTGAACCTCAATGGGAAACTGCCCGTGCCTCTTATGTGGTGTCAGTAGCATTTTACCGAATCCAGCTGGTATGAAACGCGAGGTACATATATATACTTCATTTTTAGTCCATATAACACGCGGACTTTGAATATATAATCAACGACCTCACCAGCAAGGAATCGAACCCTCGACCTACTGGGTGTGACTAGGGAATGCTTACCGGCTAGGCCACAAGGACACTAAAAGCAGTTCTAGACTCTGTTATATTTCACACAAAGCCTGTTCATCGAGCTGATGGCGCCGTGAACCTCAATGGGAAACTGCCCGTGCCTCTTATGTGGTGTCAGTAGCATTTTACCGAATCCAGCTGGTAAGAAACGCAAGGTACATATATATACTTCATTTTTAGTCCATATAACACGCGGACTTTGAACATCTAATCAACGACCTCACCAGCAAGGAATCGAACCCTCGACCTACTGGGTGTGACTAGGGAATGCTTACCGGCTAGGCCACAAGGACACTAAAAGCAGTTCTAGACTCTGTTATATTTCACACAAAGCCTGTTCATCGAGCTGATGGCGCCGTGAACCTCAATGGGAAACTGCCCGTGCCTCTTATGTGGTGTCAGTAGCATTTTACCGAATCCAGCTGAGGTCGTTGATTATATGTTCAAAGTCTGCGTGTTATATGGACTAAAAATGAAGTATATATATGTACCTCGCGTTTCATACCAGCTGGATTCGGTAAAATGCTACTGACACCACATAAGAGGCACGGGCAGTTTCCCATTGAGGTTCACGGCGCCATCAGCTCGATGAACAGGCTTTGTGTGAAATATAACAGAGTCTAGAACTGCTTTTAGTGTCCTTGTGGCCTAGCCGGTAAGCATTCCCTAGTCACACCCAGTAGGTCGAGGGTTCGATTCCTTGCTGGTGAGGTCGTTGATTATAGGTTCAAAGTCCGTGTGTTATATGGACTAAAAATGAAGTATGTATAGGTACCTCGCGTTTCATACCAGCTGGATTCGGTAAAATGCTACTGACACCACATAAGAGGCACGGGCAGTTTCCCATTGAGGTTCACGGCGCTATCAGCTCGATGAACAGGCTTTGTGTGAAACATAACAGAGTCTAGAACTGCTTTTAGTGTCCTTGTGGCCTAGCCGGTAAGCATTCCCTAGTCACACCCAGTAGGTCGAGGGTTCGATTCCTTGCTGGTGAGGTCGTTGATTATATGTTCAAAGTCCGCGTGTTTTATGGACTAAAAATGAAGTATATATATGTACCTCGCGTTTCATACCAGCTGGATTCGGTAAAATGCTACTGACACCACATAAGAGGCACGGGCAGTTTCCCATTGAGGTTCACGGCGCCATCAGCTCGATGAACAGGCTTTGTGTGAAATATAACAGAGTCTAGAACTGCTTTTAGTGTCCTTGTGGCCTAGCCGGTAAGCATTCCCTAGTCACACCCAGTAGGTCGAGGGTTCGATTCCTTGCTGGTGAGGTCGTTGATTATATGTTCAAAGTCCGCGTGTTATATGGACTAAAGATGAAGTATATATATGTACCTCGCGTTTCATACCAGCTGGATTCAGTAAAATGCTACTGACACCACATAAGAGGCACGGGCAGTTTCCCATTGAGGTTCACGGCGCCATCAGCTCGATGAGCAGGCTTTGTGTGAAATATAACAGAGTCTAGAACTGCTTTTAGTGTCCTTGTGGCCTAGCCGGTAGGCATTCCCTAGTCACACCCAGTAGGTCGAGGGTTCGATTCCTTGCTGGTGAGGTCGTTGATTATATGTTCAAAGTCCGCGTGTTATATGGACTAAAAATGAAGTATATATATGTATATATACAATCAACACCTCAACCCGCCAGGATTCGAACCCACGGCCCACGAGCACATGACTGTGACCTGGGAACACTAACCGCTGGACCACCAGGATACTAAAAGCAGTCCTAGACTCTGTTATATTTCACACAAAGCCTGTTCAACGAGCTTATGGCGCCGTGAACCTCTAATGGGGACTACCCGTATTACGTAGGTGGTCAGAGTAACGTTTTACCAGATCCGGCTTCGAAACACGAGGATCAGCCACCTCACAGTCCACGGCCCTGTAGCGGAGGAGTTCGTGATGCAGTTGCAGGTCATTCACAGGCGCATCCTCGGCTACTGGTGATTTCAGCCACGCCGGTGTGTACAGCAGAGACACAAAGATCGCCATCCTCTGCAGCTTGACGCACAGGTCACTGCTGAGCTCTAGCTGGTGGCTAAACATGTAGATCTTGAGGTAGTATATGATCTTCGCCATCCAGCGAGCGTGGTGACATGCGCCAGGACGCAGAAAGTGCGTACCGCGCGGAGGATTCACACCGAGGACGAGGAGCGTTAGTTCTGCCGCTTCTCGGTAATCCTCTCTGGCCCATTCTGTGACGGTCAGCAGGTAGCTAACGGTCCTGTGTCGGAGGTGACTGAGCCAGTTAGACTCTGGTAGATTTGCAGTGTCCAGCCTGAGATACTGAGAGTGATCTAGTTGACTCCACCTTTTCTTAAGAGTCTGGAAGAGAGGGTCCGTAGGGGCCGATGTTTTGCCGAAGATGTTGCTGGCAGCGGCTCTCACCACCAGTTCTATGACGTGGTGTCTGCACCCAAGCCTCAACAGCTGTTTTTCCAGCAGCGCCTCCAGATGGACAACCGCACCTTGGACTCGCCCTGTGTTGGACGACGTTGTATCAAAGCACAGTGCCTTGACGTTTGAAGCGCAGCTCCAGTCCTCGATAGCACGAGCTGTTGCGCGTGCCTGGGTCAGGCCAGTGCCGTCCTTCACTGGCAAGACAGCAAGCAGCTTCCCTTCCTCATGGCCGCGCCCTGAGATGAAGATGGCCTGTCGGTGTTCTTCTTCTCCCACGACGTTCTGAAATGAGAGAAATATAAAAATTCAGACAGATAATGAAGAATTATCAAGGCTGCCTTTTTCTCCAAGCTTTTTGTTAATGATTTGATACATTTCTAACAATATATTACAATAGTCTAGGCTTTGGTAAAATATTAATGTAGTACCTAAACGTGTTCTCACCTTAACCAGCTTACCATCCCAGTGCACCACTGCATGTGGTGGAGGCGTGAAGGCTTCCCTTTGTGCGGCAGCTACCTGACGACTGTGTGAAGCTCGCGCCCGTCTCGCAGTCTCTCTCGAGATCCGGAACTCAGACAGATCGCCTGGCGGGTTAGCAGAGCGCAGCACTGCTGCGACCACCGAAACTATCTGCGAGCAAAAGCAGGCAAGGGTGTCAGTAGAAAATGTCGACTGTTTAAGTGCTTATTAAATAATTAACAGAAATTTCAAACATTCCAAACACATTTATGGATACACTTATTTCGTTATTGGATTTCCGAAGACGGTCAGCGAGTTCCTTTAATGCTGGCTCTTGGAGAATGCGACGTGGAAGGTGAACCGTCACATAAGGGTGCTTTGATGTGTACCTGCCAGGTTGTTTCGCTGTGTCTTTTTTCTCCATTTCTACTTCCGTTGGGGTGTCAGCCACCACAGAGGTTTGAGGTCTCGAATCACTGCTGCTTGGTTCACAGGCTGCGAACCTTCCCTGTTTCGACCTTTGCTTCTCGACTCGTTCCTCCTGCTTTCTCTTCTTAGAGGCAAAAATCTTATCGTTACCACTCATGAACGCTTTTCTTTCTCCGCGTTGGTCTTGATAGAAGGCGATGTCTTGTTGTTTGTCGGCCGGTGTAAGCAGCCGGTTCTTCTCGATGTCCTCTACGGCGTCCGGTGCTCCGATGTCCCACAACAGGTCAAGTTGAGACTTGAAGTTTTCAACCTTGTCCTTTGCAGCCCTGTCCCGACTTTTTTGTAGACTTCTCCAGTGCTCCCATAACCTTGTCAGCTTCTCCCGGCACCCCCTCTCTGAGATAGTCTTGATGCGAGCTAAATTCCAGAACGTGAGTACGTTTCTCACTGTTTCTTTAAACGTCTCCTGTCTGTCACCAGATTCATTCACTGTGTGAAAGAAGAACTTCAGGACTTGACGCATCGTCGGGAGTTTACTGCCTCTAATTGACGATACTGGCTGGCCAACTAGATAGATTTCAGTGGCAGAACGGGAAGTGGATGATGTTGGCCTGACAATCCCCTTAGCATTCTCCCCCGACTGCGACTCACTCTCTTCCATGATTGTATGTATATAAACAGATGAACTCTGTAAGAAAAAAACGTTTTGTAATAAAACAAAATAGGCAAACAAAATAGGGTCACATAAGAGCAATTTAATCACCTGTAGAAAATACAACATAAATAGATAACCATAAATTTACTGCCACACTATATAGCAGATTTGAGTAAATTATAAAATAACACCACAGTACCAACAACAACACAACACATGTCAAAACACTGCAAAGAAGCGCAGGGTTTTAAAGCTGCCAATGTGAACCTAGTGAATTTATAACTCCGTTAACGCAGGTAGGCTACAGCCTTTGACCTGACTTAGAAGGTCAAATAAGAGGTGCATGCAATCGAATTAGGTGTCAATGGAAAGCTGAATAGCTGCTCTAGCCAGCCATTGGGGTTAAGTAGTGAAAATCAGCGCGATTGCTGATCTATAAGAGAAAAAGCTTGAGTTTTGACGTTTTTTAGCAAAAATTCATTTTTTATATTTGGATTCGCGACCCCTAGAACATGTTGGATTTCATTAATTCTGGCACCAATGAATTCAGGAGTAACAAAATAATGGTAAAAAACACCCCCACCCACAATTTTAAAAAAGTGTGAAAAAATGAGCAACCCTGTCAGTGAGTCAATGTGGAGCCTCCCGGAGGGTGGCGTACTACCGTTGCCTAGCGGATGAGCAGCCCGGAGGGCGGCGATTCTGCTAGTAATAATAATAATAATAACTTGCACTCTGAATGTGAATTTCTGTGTTAAGTGTAAAGTGTTTATATTGCATTATAGGTGTTAAGTGTGGATAGTGTTCCACCATGGCTGTTAAGTGTAGGTAATGTTCCATCATGGGTTTTAGGTGTTGGTAGTGTTCCATCGTGGGTATTAAGTGTTGGTAGTGTTCCATCAATGGTGTTAAATTTTACTAGTGTTCCATCATGAGTGTTAAGTGTTTGTAATGCTTGTCTATCAGACCAAAGCTTACAGCCCAGAAAAAACAGCACATATAGCAGTGACCGGAAGAGCAGGTGTGTACACCCTCGTAAGTTGACCCACCCTTCGTAATTAAAGAGAGATTTAGACCTGACCCAAGAGGGGTCACGATCACAATGAACCAGAATTCTCACTGCCACGCAATTAGCTTAAACAGGCGACATGACCGTGTTACGCAAGAAGCTACCCTCCAGCCAGTACACTGTCACCTGACCAGACACACCCAGATTAGTGACGACATCTTCCGGCTCGTGACCGCCAATATAAAAGCCCTGCAGCTCCCTCCTCGAGCATAAGCCTTCGGATTATTATTGTAACAGGGAAGGGGACAACAGCTCCCTCCAAGAAGGACGCTTTCCTCCCCAGCTAGCAGTCTCCCACAGCAGAATGAGTCCAACAGAACTTGCAGCTTCCCCAGCCGCTGGGCCTCCCTCAGTTCACAAGTAAGTCATTGTCAGAGCGATCCATGGTTGAGTTACTTACGGTAGGAAGTGTATCCATTTCATGTTTGTGTCCGAGAGTCAGTGTCTAGTAACTTCGATATATTGATCTATTATTGTGTCTGTATCATTGAATTGAACACTAGATAGTTGTACTTATACACCTTCTTTCATTTGCAATTGAACAATTGACCACTTGCCTTTAACAATCAAGATTTTGGAATGACAAATTTCTATTTGCTTTCAACTATTTTCCGAATCCATTCAACAATCAGTTATTTTGATTTGACAATTTACAAAACCTTTCAACAGCCACATATCTCCGATTGCTTTCAACAGTCAACCAAACTTTTCAACAATGCGACTGAAACAATCATCATTGAAAAGAATTTATTCAACAATCTTTAAAATCAGTAACAGCCATGAATATTTAATTTTTGAGTATACTTACACAAACATCAACAACACAATGAATTCTGGTATAAACATATGTAATTATGTAATGTCTTTAGTCTTTAGTATGTAGTAGCTACATAAAACATACGATTGCTTAAAAAGAAACAAAGAAAAAAGAGCCTTATACTAATAGCTAAATACATTGGTGTCATGATACTTCCACGAAGCAATTCACAGTAAAGGCCTCGTACACCTTGGTGGGTTGTTTCTGCCTGGCTGTAAGGTAGGGATGGAGGTAGATGAGGGTGGGAGGGGTAGTGGGATTGCGGAGAGGAGTGTCATATCAGCATCCCGTTGACTTGCCTTCCTGCCTCACGAATAGTAACCTGTCATGTAAAAAAGAACCCATGAGTGTATAGAAGGTTTTTGTTGTGAATTGTTTCAAGTGGAACAAACGGTAAGGCAGTAGGTTATACTCTATTACTGTAGACCTACTGTATATCAATTGAAGATGTCTCGGCGCTCAATACATTGAACCAAGTAGGTGTTGACATGGTTATAGTTCTGCGACACAACATGTTCCGTGACACTAGGCAATGCAAATTCTACACCAACTTGCAAAATGTTCTCCCTCAGTGCATTGAGAGTCACTCCTTCTTGCCTGGCGTGGGCCGCGTTGCACCGTGGAGCTTCACGGTGGAGGTACTGCTTCAGGTATGATTTAAACACAGAGAAACAGTTTTCTATGGGGTTCAAGCAAGGAGAGTATGGAGGGAGAAATTTAAAATTCAGCTCGGGATAGACTGCTGCGATACCGTTGTGAATTGGAGCGTTGTCTAGAACAAGTATGGATCTTGCGTCTCCGATTATTGCTGCAAGTGATGCGATGAAATCACTGAATACTTCCTTCGTCATTGAACCATAGTGAGTTTCGTGATAGAGTATTCCACAGTGTTCAGCTATCGCACTTTCTTGGGACACCCGTAACATTATTCAGACTGGTAAACGATCTATAATAATTTCAAATTCAATAATAGTCCCTTAACTTCATGAATCACATCATTATTAATTCGGTAAACTACATTTAATATCTTATAGGCCTAGTTCCAAAAGCTCTCACTACGTGCAGGAGCGCTCCTCCCTCAGTCGACCTTGAAAACTCAGTATCGCCCATGGCGCAGCGTTTGAAATTACACTGAATTTCTGAATATACAATCAATCCCCTAAAAAAGACAGCACTTTCCTCATGTGCTGAGAAAAACATGCATACGACCCCCCTAAAAAAAAATTTTAAGAAACTGCATCTCACCCCTGCAACGTGCTAAACGCAGCATATCTGTCTTCTCTTCTCTCCTTCTCTCTCCCGCTAACACTCGACCCCCCTAAAAGAAAACAGCACTGCCCTCATGTGCTGAGAGAACAGCTTAGAACCCACCTTCAACTCTGTACTATTCCACTCGCAGCCAGCAACTCCATTTCTTGCCTAGCCCAATGCAAAACCAACCAGAACATACAAGCTCCCCTTTTGCCTGGCCCTTAAACTAGAGAATCAATGTCAAAATTAATACCCAGTTCAAAAAAAACATGCTCTCCTTTTGCGGCCCTTGAACTAAGCGGAACCAATGTCAAAACAATACTCAGTCCAACTCAAACATGCTCTCCTTTTGCTTGGCCCTTGCACTAGAGAACCAATGTCAACCAATACTCAGTCCAAATCAAACATGCTCTCCTTTGGCCTGGCCCTTGAACTAAGAGGAACCAATGTCAAAACAATACTCAGTCCACACGAACGCTCTCACGTCTTCAACGATCGACTCAATCCACGTCTCCGAACCTCATGCCGGCAGACCAGCCCTCTGACAATGTGCCAGTCCATATTAGTGAGGCCCTGGCCATTACAACCGTACACTCAATCCCGCTCATGACAGCAACCACTACTCAACCCACATTTCCAACCTAGCCATCTCTCCAAACCCCTCTGCCCTACTCACGACTCCTCCAACTCACCCTCGACAACCTTCATTTTCTCATTTACCTGCACCTCTCTGAACTACTACTCTTCTGCCACCCCACACCTTCCGCAGCTGGCCATGTAGTCCTGCACTGTTTCTCCCATGTCTGGCCAAAACCCTCGCTCCTGCACCAGCGACAGAGTACCATCTTGCCCCTGATGTCCAACCTCGTCGTGGCAGGCTCTAATCAAAGCCTCCTGCGAGTTTGGAGATAACACTGGCACCTCCCTCCATAGATTCTTCCCTTCGGGTTTTCTATGCCAGACAACCTCTTCTCTTACGATCAAGGAATTCCTCGCTCGGTACGGTACATCTTGCAGAAGTCATCATTTTGGAGCTCTACCTGTACCTCGTCCTCCGGCAGCTCTCCCGCCACCCATCTTCGCATTTTTGTAACATAGTTCATGCCTTCTTGCTCCCTACGCAGCCCATCCATCGTCCACAGTTCCTTCCTTCCTGCCCTGTGCTCCTCTACTACATGCATAGCTGTATACTCTTCTTCGCTATCTTCCTCCTGTTCCGTCGGGATTCTAGATAGAGTATCCGCCACAATGTTGTTTTTTCCCGGCTTGTACTCTATAGTAAAGTTGAACTGCTCGAGATCCGCATTCCACCTACTTTCCACGGCACCCAGCTTAGCCTTCTCTCGGTGACTGAGTGGGTTGTTATCTGTATAGACCGTGAAATGTTTCCCCGCCAAATAATCCCTGAATTTATCTACTACGGCCCACTTGAGTGCTAACATCTCTAACTTACAAGAACTATAGTTGTTCATGTTGCACACCGGATGCAACCTGCCATCATTCAGCTGGGACAGCACCGCACCTAGCAACACTAAAACTTGCATCTGTCTCTAATATAAACTCTTGAGTAAAATCTGGGCAAGCCAACACTGGTGTCTGCGTCACCTTGTCTTTCAGTTTCTCAAAAGCCTGCTGCTGTTCCTCTCCCCATTCACTATCTACCCGATCCTTAGATTTCCCATGCATCAACGCATGCAGTGAAGCAGCTATTTGGGCAAACCCTTTAACAAATTTCCAATAAAATGATGTGAACCCCACAAAAGACCGTCTGAGGGACTGGCCAATCTCTTACTACCCTAATTTTCTCAGGATCAGCTGTGATGCCTTCAGCTGACACCTGATATCCTAAATAACTTACTTTGGAAGCCATTATTTCACACTTTTTAGGTTTAAATCTTAAGTTATTCTCCTTCATCCTGCAAACTAATTCCCTCAATCTTACTATATGCTGATCTATTGTACTTGAAAACACCATCACATCATCAAGGTATACAAGCAATGAGGAGAAAATCTTATCCCCTAAAATCCGCTCCATGTATCTCCGAAAGGTTCCCGAACTATTTGACAATCCCATAGGCTGTCGCCTGTACTCAAAGTGTCTGAAGCTTGTGCTGAAGGCAGTCTTTGGACGGTCTGAAGGTTTTACTTCTATTTGGTGATATCCCGCCGCCAGATCAAACGTTGAGAAAAACTGAGCCCCGTCAGAGATTCTAGAGTTTCATTTATCCTAGGCAGAGGAAACGCATCACGTACCGTGACCTTATTTAAGTCACGATAGTCAATGCACAACCTCAACGTCCCGTCCTTTTTCCTCACAACTACAATGGCGGCAGAGTACGGACTCTCACTATGCTGAATTACTCCCTGATCTAACAGCTGGCTAATGTGCTGCTTCACCTCTGGTACCTGGTTTGGAGGGATCCCTCGGTATGGCACCCTAACTGGCCTGTCTGTAGTAACTGGGATCTCATGCTGAACCCCAATAGCCTTTCCTATGGGCTGGCCCTCCCCTTCAAAAAATCACTAAACTCTTCTATTAAACCCCTAACTGCACGCTCTTGTTCCTCATTCATTTTCTCCATGTGCACTTTGACCTCCGTACGGGCATCCAGTTGAACTGTCCTCATAAACACCTCCTGATTGATGTCTACCTCGACTTCCGTCCCAGAAGCCACTTTTCCAATCGGCCAATTGCCCTTCAAGTTCCTATGACGACGAGACAGATTTGCCACCAGCACCTGGGTCATGCCTCTCACCACTCTTACAGCTGTCGGCAACACTATCACACCCTCAGGCATCCAACCTTCATCCTCCATTGTTAGAGGCTCAATTACTACTTCTTTGTTAACTACCTGGCTTCATGAGGGAACACATACTGACAGCAGCCGAGTACTCCGGAGAGGGATGGTTGGGCTTTTCTTCCTCTCCATCGTCCAATACCCCAGGCTAATGGCCTCAATTGCACATAACCTAACCTCATGCAAGCACTTTTCCCACTGACCGGTGCTCCTGGCTTCTCTGCACAAGTGATACATGTGCGGCTAGATCTCCGCAACCTCCCCCAGCACATTCATCCCCAACAACCCAACATGCGATTGCCCCTTACCCTGGGTCTCAATCCCTGAACAAACCAACAGCCCCACATTTCACGACCCGCTACCAGCACCGAAACCTTAGGACACTCTGCTTTCAGCCTTAAGGTACCTTCCGTCGTGATTAAATTTGTCATGTGGACCACGCTCGACCACGGGTCCGCTCTCTCTTGGTTCATAACATCGCCGGCGGAATCTATTGGTGAGGCCAGGAACGGTTGGCGGGGACTGCCTAGCCCTGACCGTTTCCCGACTGCCAGTTCCGATTATTATTTCCAACTCGATACTGGCCATTGGCCACGTATCCCCTTGGGACACTCTCTCCTGGTCCGCACCTGTTCGTGCAATTAAAACTGAGGTGGCCCTCTTGTCCACACGCATAGCACTTGGGGAGAATCGAGCCCCCAGTCTGCGGTTCGTTCTCTCTTCCCTTAGTCAGCGGTACCTCCCTCAAAGCCTCTCGTTTTTGTTCCACCTCTCTCAGCCCCGTGATCCACTCATCTAGACTACGGTGAGGATACCTCTGGATCTCGTCCAATAACCACATACGGCTTTGTTCCCCCTTTAGACCCAGAGTGATTGCCTCTCCCAACAGGGCCTTATCATATTTACGTCCATGGTGGTTCAACTCATCGTTTAAATCGAGCATAGCATCATAATATTCAAGAAGCGTTTCGTTGCCCAGTTGTTTCCGATTCATCACCTTCTGAATGGCGTCGTAAGTGGCCGTCTGCCCGCCGTATTGCTGCTTCAAATAACTAGTTAATTCGTCTACGGTTTCCCAGTCTCTGCGTGCATTGTATATGCCATCTGCCTCAGGCCCCGCAAGATGCCTTATTATGAATCGGATTCGACTGACTTCGTCTCCTTCTAGCAGCTTGAGGGGTCGGTCAACCTCTCTTAACCACTTCCCTACCTCTACTCCTGTCCTACAGTCGAACTTAGACATGGTCAACCCAGCCCCGAGACTAGTCCCCTCTCTACTATTGTGTCTCCTCATCTCCCACATTGTCTCATCATGCTGTATTTGATACTGTGTCTTTGCCATATCTAGTGCACCCCTCATGAATCGGCTGCTTGTGCAATTAATCAGGCCGTTCACATATATTTATTATTTGGGTTTAAGTAATGAAACCCAAACGGTAGTTCCTTGTTTTATTATAAAAGGGTTGTATATATAATTCTTGAGTGTAGATCGACCGTAAGTCCCACTGTATAGGAGTGAATGAGAAAGGGACGGCGTTTATGTATTATAAACGTTAGGTCACGTCCTTATGATATAAGTTGATGTGAGCCACTGAAGAGTGAGGGCCTCCCTGTGCGGGCTTACAGAAATGCTGACTATGGGTCTATCCCTCCTGGGAGAGTTGTCCGCTCACGTGTCCAACTCATGTCTTACTCATAGACAGTGGAAAGTTACAGGGTGGTGAATCTGAATATAATATCAGATGTATTGACCCATTTATATAATATGTTCTGTTGATTAAACAGGGGCCCATTACATCGCTCGGTCACCTACCAGCCGAGCTCCGTGAGGCCTAAATAACTCACAGATTACAGTACATCCTAGACAACCCTAACCATGTTATAAACAGATATGTAGACACTAAGCTGGGGATTCTACTACTGTAGGGGTATTAGCTACTACAGGGGACCTAGACTTTAGTGTCGTACGGGGTTAGTATGTAATGAACAATGTTGAATTTGGATGATGTCGCGATCCCACTACCCTTTATACTTGGGGAGTGAATCCTACCCCAAGTTATTAACAAATAAAGGAACAAATAGGGAACACGGCAATAATTATCCTCACCAAAAACCTACTCAACTAAATGTACTTGAATAAGTAAGAACAGTTGAAATAAGTGAATCACAAAAGGGAAGATAATTAATTAATTCAATTTATGTTCTAAAGGGAGTAATGACTAGCAAACATGAATTTAAGGGAATAAGTAATTGTATAATAAAATGAGAGTGATGCCGGAAGGGCGAAAATATACCGTAAGGAGTTAGACCAAACAAATATTACTTAACATTACTATATTACACAAGACATACGAAATATATATATACAACAATCACTACAAAATGATTATCCCTACCAAACAGAAGATTCCTTACCACCAGGATCCCTTCCTAGGCCTAACTAAACGTGTCACTAATACCTGATACCCCTAGGGCATTGCAGAAGACTGGATAAAGCACTAGACAAGGGTCAAGGCTAGAAAACGAATGGACACGTCTACCCTTTGCCACGGTTTTTCGCTACTGCAGAGCGTGGGCACGCTGAGCAGCGCGTCTCATATCACGTGATCTAGAACATTTGCTAGATATTTTATATAATTAATTAATACTACTATTGATTTGAACTTAACAGAGTAACACAAAGATGCATTTTAATAACATACATAAATATATAATTAACCTAAGTAACTAAGAACAATAATAATATAATAAGTACAATTAACAATTTATTAATAGCTTGTATGAAATGTAGGCGTGAACATATGCCTCACGCTATGCGAGTTCCCGAGCGCCACAGGCACGTGACAGATGGCACTGCCCTGTAATAACAGAACAGGAACATAATTGCCAGAATTAACAAAATAGAGGGAATTGTAAGACTTGGTAGTGCAAATTCCCGTGATAGGTAAAATGGCAAGATATTTTTCAAATCAGCAAAATGTGTCTCGTTCAAGAAAGCTAAACCTTTTAATTTCTCTGATACTATTTGAATATCCTTAATAGTGAAATTCATTATAGGAAGTTGAATTAAAGCAGACTTGAGTTTTCGATTTAAAGCAAAATGCTGATGAGTAAGCAAGGTCCGTAATGTACTACAAGTGATTTCACAGTAATCAGGAGCCTTGTAATGCCCTTTCACAACTAGCTGCTTAACACCATCATGGCATTTTAAAATTACAGTAGTGAGATTTGGAAAGAACAAATACTGCACATTGTGAAGATGTGAAGATGAGCGTGGAACACAGTCTTTAGACTAACTGGCCTATAACTGCATTGCGCTAGAGCTGTGCCTACATTTGGTTGTATGACTGCCAATTCACATATTCCCTCTGCAGCAGGAATAAATGCAAACATGTAGGCTGGACATACGTGTAGGTGTAGATAAGACGACTTACACCGTGACAGTACCTCAGAATCCTCTATTGATAACAAAGAATACTCTTCATCTACTAAGAAAAGTGCTTTAGGCCTAGCTAGGGTATACAGTGTGTCGTTTACAGACCAGGGGAAGGGTTCTAAATGCCATGCATTAAACTCATGTTGCCCTCGCATAGGAATGTGGATCAGAATTGCATTGTGCGTGAGGGTTGACTCCAACAGTGGGTAATAATAGTGAACCTCATTGTCATTGAAAATAGGAGTTAAATGATACTGCAACTTGGCTATTTTTAAAGCTTCAAGAAGCGTCTGCACAGGCACAAGCTTCGCGTCCACACGTCCTATCCCGGCATCTACAATGCTGTCTGTTAGTTCATTTTTAGAGGTTACAATTTTATGAACTGAAATTTCCGCAGCATGCAAATATTCTGTGAAATAAAGGAGCCATTCTAACGTCGGGATTGCTTTCCGTAACCTAGGAACAATCCTCGAAACTTGGTTAGACTCCACTATGATTGCATTAACCTTTGATTCTAGAGCAGTAATCGCGTGAAAGGTTTGAGAAATAACACGATTCTGTTGAGATACAGCCTGAACGACAACGTTCATTCGGTCCCCAAATTTAGCTACATCATCGGCCGTTGCCGTGCCAAACAAAGCGCTTTGGATGAGACCCACAAAATTAAAGAGACCCCTTTTTCGTCGTGCCTGAGAATGCACTTCTTGAGCAAGATCCGCTTGAGACGCAGGTAGATTTTTCCCATCATCGATGAGAAACTCGCGAAGGTTCTGGAGACGAAAGTGTAGAAGGTCTATAGTTTGTGAAACTATTGTCGAATTCTTCGAAGCTGTGCTGAGACCATGAAGGATGTCCAATGCTGATTGTAGTTGGCCGTCGACGTTTTCCATCTGACGCGGAAGTTGGAGTAGTGGCTGTAGTTCATACTTGATGTTCACCACGTCCTCAACTATGAGAACGCGTCCGAGAGGTGCCACAAGTGCACCTGGTTTGAGGACTGATGTGGACATGTCTGTCAACACAACGGTGCCACAACAGAGTAGAAGCAACACACTGAAGATCCAAGCCATTCTGTAAGGAATTACAAACGATTTAACTTCAACTCGCAGAACGTAGTTTCATACAATAGTCATTTGGGACACTGCTTCTGGACAATCTGTAAGGATTTATCAATTATATCATCATCAACTGGAGGTAATACATTTATCAGGGTCTTCTTCAGACGATCCGCGTGCACGACATCTGCGATCTGTGCATTAGGCTTCCAAATTTTGAATTTGTTGCCTGCTTCTTTTGAGATTATGCGGAATGGACCAGATAATTTTGCCGAAAGTTTGGAGTTCCTTTCAGGTTCTCTTAACATAACAGCGTCCCCAACGTTTAATGCGACAGGTTTAGCATGTTTATGTTGTTTGATGATCATTTCGGCGCGTGACGCGCTAGATGTGATCATACTTGGGTATGAATATCTGTAAAGACATGAATTTGTTTTGCCGCGAAATCATCCGTATTATAAACCGGGTATGGCGCATCTGTAAGGATGTCGTAAGGTAGACGTTTATCTGTACCATAGACAATGTAGTAGTGTGTTTTGCCCGTAGAGTTATTAACTGACCCATTTATAGACGCTGCAACCTATGGTAACCAATCCTCCCATGCGTATTGAAAACCACTGACAATTGGACGCAGTATTTCTAGGATTTTACGATTGGTTCTTTCAACAAGGCCATTAGCCTGTGGATGATAAGCTGTCACAAAAGTTTGTTTAATTCCATATTGCCCACATATATGTGCTACTTAGCTGATTCTTGAACTCTGTTCAATTGTCAGAGAGCAGAACTTTAGGCGTAGTATATGGACATATAAGATTCATCACTAATGCATAGGCTACTGCTTCGGTCGTTTTGCTTTTTAGTGGGACCAAGACCACGAACCTTCAACAATGATCCACACACACTAAGACGTAGCCTGATCCCTGATGACTCATTGGGAGTTGTAACAAGTCAATAGCGACTGTGTCAAACGGACGGTCTGGTGTAGGATATTGCAGAATCGGGGCAGGTGATCCTGTTGAACCTTTATGTTGAGCACATGTCAAACAATTAGCTATGTGTAATTCTATGTCTTTCTTCATAGTGTTTCAGAAATACTTCTTTCGTAAATCCGCTAAGCATTTATCACGACCTTGGTGACCTGCCTGTGGGACATCGTGGAACAATGTCATTACTGCTTTGCACAACGTGTCAGGTACGACTATTTGAAACACATTACCCTCAGGAGATTTTCTCGTCCTATTGAGTATGTTATGTTGTAATTCAAACTGACTTAAGGGAAGAAATAACTTGGGGAGTTTAACATCCTCACCAGATTCGAGAGCAAAAATAACAGCTGACCAATATGGGTCGCGTCGTTGCTCATCTTCCAGTTGCGAAAGAGTGAATGTTGATACAGGCATAACTGGTGCTATATTTCTTGACAGAGCGTCGGCGACAACATTCGCCCTCCCAGGTAAATACCTAAATTAGGGGTCAAACTCTTGAATTGTCAGATACCAGCGTGCTAATCTGCCTGATAAGTTTCTGCCATGGAACAGTTCGGTGACTGCCGCATGATCAGTAAAAACAGTTATCTTGTAGCCAAAGATAATGTCTTTGAACTTCTTAAGTGCCCACACAACGGCTAACGTTTCTAAATGCGTCACCGAATAACGTGTTTCAGCATCAATTAGATTGCGACTTGCAAATGCTATCACTTTAAACTTCCTACGCGTATCCTCTTGCATGAGCACTGCTCCGACTCCAATTCCGGAAGCGTCAGTACAGAGAGTGAAAGGTTGAGTGTAGTCTGGGAATGCTAGAACCGGGGCATTGGTAAGCGCTGTCTTCAATGCCGTAAAACTATCTTCGTGTTCAGCGTCCCATATAAACATTGCATCTTTTTTGAGCAACCTCGTTAGGGGCGATGCTAATGTTGCATAGTTCTTGATAAAGGAACGATTATAACCAGATAATCCGAGAAGGCTATGCACAAGATCATTTGAGGTAGGACGCGGGAACTGAGATACAGCTTTGACTTTATCATTAACTGTATGTATGCCCTCACCGTCAACTACATGACCAAGGAAATGGATTCTGGATTTTAAAAACTCACACTTCGAGAGTTTTATTTTGAGGCCTGCTGTGGAAAGTTTGGCCAACACTTCACGCAGTTTAATCAGATGGGAATCGACGTCCTTACTGACTACTGCTAGATCATCCAAATAAGCGCAGACTGTGTTACCAATTAGTCCGGCAAACAGGGTGTTGATCATTCTTTGAAATGTTAGTGGGGCATTTCTGAGACCAAATGGCATTCGTAGAAACTCAAAGTGGCCTAGAGGCGTGCTAAATGCCGTGATTTCTCATGATTTCTCATCGAGTGGTATTTGCCAATACCCACTAAGCAAATCTAAGTTGCTAAATACCGCATTATCCTTGCCTAAGGATTGCAATATGTCGCTCAAGATAGGCATAGGGTACCTATCAGGGATCGTTTGATCATTGACGTGCCTGAAATCTATAACAGGGCGCCATCCACCATCCTTTTTCGGGACGAGGAATAATGGGCTATTAAAGGGGGATTTTGAGTGACTAATAACATTCTCATCTAACATACCCTGTACCATATCTTGCACTACAGCGCGCTGGCTATGAGGTAGTCTATAAGCTGGTACGTAAACAGGGTTGGTTCCCTCCTTTAACGCTATATGATGGGATGTTAAATCTGTCTGACCTAGCGTTTCCCCTGGCAAGACTACTATATTTCTATAGTCGGCAAGCAGCTCTAAAAGGCGTGTCTTGCCCTGTGGATGATCGATCACCTTAACATGTGGTGCTATTTGATCTATCCTCTCCAGTCGAGTCTGTTGGCATTTCCCAACAATACCTCGAATTGGGAATTTAGTAGGCTGCACTTCGACGTTGCTGTGATATACTAGAATATCACACAAATAACATCCTTTCTTTTAGATTCGTTGAACGCCTGTTCGATTTAGAATCAGTACGTCGGTCAAACCACCAGGGCGTATCGTGCTCAGGGTAGATTCACATGACAGCCCTTTTACCTTGCATGTTTCCTGGAGACACACAACATCTGTGCCCGCGCACACGTTGGGTAGTTCGACAGTTGCTTTGGTAATTTCCTCATTTTGGTAATGGAGAGTAATCTTCAACACTGCTGGTACGATCGTCCAACTCTTGCTGCTGTAATCACGCTGGGAAAGTGTGTGGTTGAGGTCAAGAGGTATCTCTAACGCATGATCCGCCTTCCTCTTAATAGGATTGGTAGACAACACTTTCGTCCTAGCTGTGAGCATAGGTTCAGAATGACTCATTGCTGTGAAGGAAACACCTTTAAACGTAACACTATTATTACGTGGAAGAACATCTATCATGTTCTTTCGAAGAGTTGGTAGACCAAGTAACCCGTCGGCTGGCAAATTAAACTGCTGGACTATATAGAAGTCCGCGTAGAAGGGAGAACCACGTCTTGAGAATCTGAGTGGTAACGTCACCATTCCTTTGATGTTCAGCTAAGTACCTGAAACTCCTTCGAGCTCAGCGTTACTAGGCCTCCATTTGAATTTGTGGTGAGGGAATTTACGTTGTAACTCGTGATATGATGTCAAGGCCAATACATTAGCGCAAGCACCTGTGTCTATATCAAGAGCCAATCTGGTATTATCCACTCTCACCGGCGCTGACAACACTTCCACTTTGCTGAGCGCCTCTACTAACGAGGCCGCTATAGAAGTGCTGTGAGGAGGGGTGGGAATTACCCTATCTATCCCTCTCCTTGTTGTGGTGTGCGCTGGTCTTCCCCGACGACTTGTCCTGGGGACGTTTCCGCTTGCGCCTATACGACACCTCCGTTTCACTAAGGTCCACTCCCTCAGCCTTTATTAGCACATCGCACTCATGTGAACTATGAGATGTCGATTTGTGAAGAGCTCACCATTTGCGCGCTTTCTGGTTTAGAGGAGGTGCTGGTTTGGCTCCCTCACTGTATGACCTTGAGAATGGCTTTGCACCGGGTGTGGCCTTAAAATTTGCACTATTACCTCGGAGCTGAAAACAATCTTCCATTACGTGGCCACGTTTATTACAATGTGCCCATCGTAAAGATGTTTTTTGTTTATATGTCAGGTGGGGAGGAGCAATCGGAGCTAGGTGTGTCGCATAAGGATTCTGGGAGTGAGGCATGTGCGCCATCCGAGGCACATGTGCGACCCTATCATCATCTTGACCCGTGAAATTTCGACCATAGTCGCCACACTGCATAATATTAATAATACTATCAGGTTTAGGTGCGGTAGTAGTACTGGCGTGAGGGTTAGAAGAATCCATTGTAGTGTTAGTATTAAGCAAGTTAGTATGCTTACTCCTAACAGAAGACTGGGTTAATAAGGTTGTTACTGATTTAGCAACAGACACACTATCACCTGTAACACGGGTAGCTGTTTTTGTATACTTAGGTGAAGTACTATATTGATTACCAGATCGTAGGGTACGACGGTTTAAGTCGTCAAATGAATCCTCAATAACTTTCTCACTACTTCCTACCGTATCGGCTAACTGTGTCCCCGACTCAAGGTCAATGTCAGTCTTTGCTTGATCATCGACTAGGTGGTTATAAGCTAACAGTTGCGGTTATAAGCAAACAGGTGTTCAATGTCATCAACATTAGACATGAGAAACTTAGATATTATCTATTAGTCCCTCGTGGGTCAATGAATACTTAACAGTAAAAGCAGATCACTTGCCTCTCATTTACAAGATAAATGAATATGAATTGTAGTTAATTATTAAACTATCAATAAGAAGACAGACACTTACAAACCACTGAAAATTATAGGATTTCAATACATTAATCTTACATTCGACACTTTATCACTGAAATAATCCTATCCGACGAACCTGCCGTGTGCCAAGTCTTCACAGTCTACGTATATATGGAGATCTTGTATGATGACACCGTAACTTCAAAATTAACGCTGGCTACACAACAAAACTGTTCAGCTGTTAGTGAAATACCAATTGTTAGTCCAGGTTATGAAACCTTTCTTCAACACTGCAACACTGTAACTAGAAAATGCTGAGTGGGGTCTACTTCAACAGGCACAATCTGGATATTCCCCAACAGGCTGTAATATATGTATATTACGAATTCTGCACGTGTTTGAATGTGACAGAGATAAAGAGCACTCACTAAATATTGTCTCAATGCGGGATATAGTTTTAAACACTCGGATTATGTAACTTGTCACTGCTGTGTGTTTTCAGTTTTTCTCAAAACACAGACAGTTCATACGACTACCAGTTTGAAGAATCCGTACACACCGCTTGCCATAGATATGAATCGGCTGCTTGTGCAATTAATCAGGCCATTCACATATGTTTATTATTTGGGTTTAAGTAACGAAACCCAAACGGTAGTTCCTTGTTTTATTATAAAAGGATTGTATATATAATTCCTGAGTGTAGATCGACCGTAAATCCCACTGTATAGGAGTGAATGAGAAAGGGACGGCGTTTATGTATTATAAACGTTAGGTCACGTCCTTACGATATAAGTTGATGTGAGCGACTGAAAAGTGAGGACCTCGCTGTGCGGGCTTACAGAAATGCTGACTATGGGTCTATCCCTCCTGGGAGAGTTGCCCGCTCACGTGTCCAACTCATGTCTTACTCATAGACAGTGGAAAGATACAGGGTGGTGAATCTGAATATAATATCAGATGTATTGACCCATTTATATAATATATTCTGTTGATGAGACAGGGGCCCATTACACTCAACTGAGCTAGGTGTTGGTGATGTTCCTTCTCTAACTGTTGCAATTGTGTGTGGTATTCCACCCTTAACTGTTGTACATATACTCCATACTCCCCTCTGATTTGGTTCGCCCATGCCTGACATTCCCCATTGATCTTCCCTTCTAACTGTTCCAATCGTTCCTGGTACTCTCCCCGGATTTTCCCCTCTAGCTTCCCAATACGTTCCACGAACTCTTCTCTCAACTGTACCAGACCCGGGTTGTTTCTCCTTTTCTCCGAGTAACCCCGCACCGTCAACCACCACAAACCCATTCCCACAGCGAGCATGAGTAGAGCTGGGGTCACACACTCTACCGTTTCCATCCACTCCACGAATACACCCATTATCCCAACCACAGAACTATCAGTCACGAAATAAAAATAACTACGCTCTGCTACCATTTGTAACCGGTCGGAAATTACTGGACTTTAATTTCTCACTTGACTTGGGGTTTATTAATTATTAGATGGAAATTGCAGTGGAAGCGCCCCTTGGAGAAAAATCCGAACCAGCACAAGAACACTTAAATTTACGAAACAAAATGAATTCTCTGTGACCCATGGAATGATAGCATCTGTGACTGGGATGAATGAGACACAGTGTAAAATTTAGACACTTATATTCCCTCCAACACTACAGACACAATCAAATAATGGTACACCAACATATGCCCACCTCTTAACCTGAACTTAAGACACTACTCTGGGGAATAAAAGTTATACATGATATTGCAATTTTTAGAAACTCAGACAATGCCTCATTAGACAACAATAAACTCAAGTATTAAGAAGTGTTGCTTGCACACATGAAACAGGCCCTAAAGGCTTTCAATAAAATAATATCAACCACTGAGAAAATGGTATTATTACGAACCACGCCATCTATTGTGTCATGATCTAACTACCCAGCACTACCGAGCAACGCCATCTAGGGACGCGACCCGAGTATGACTAGTCTTAATCACCACTCAGGGTTTCCTTTCTCCATCTCCTGGTTGTTGCGTCACCTCCTCCAACTCTTCCTCATCAGCTCCTGATCGAGGAGAGTTCAGTTCACTCTGGGAAGTGACCACAAAATGGATTACCTATCCTGGAAACCTATGGCACATTGACTACCTACCATCTTCTTCAATACTCAGCTCTACTCGTCAGACACTTCAGCACCGCACTTGAGTATTGTAACCCTATATTACCTCCCACCTCCACTTGCTTCAGATGGTTGTATGTTGTATAAATATGTATATACTGTTAAGCCAATGTTGCGTATGTTTAAGTTAAGTATGGTTAAGGGTAAATTATAGAAAGCTGGATATTTTGTTAAGGAATTTATTGTACTTTATTATACACAACAAAAACTCGCATCCTTTGTCTACCCTTTTATAGTCCGATTGTCTTTGTTTCTTTAGTTTTTTTATTGTTGTTGCCTGTTGGGATCTGGGTAGACTTTTAACTATATTCTAAACCAGTTTTTAAATCCCCAACTCGCAACAAATGGCGACCGTGACAGGACTCGACCTTAAGTGCCATATTTCTTCCCCCCTTGTTACTCCTTGTTAATTATTCCTCCCAGTCACTTCTGTTCACAATTGCTTTACGGTGGTTTAAAGTTCCCTTCATATGTGTGTGCATATATTGGTATTATCGTACAGTAAGAGTGACAGGCGTAGGATATTACGTTCCGAGTGTCATAAGGCTTACCTGTTATTACATGTAGGCACTCGTGTAGTAAGTCTTCTCGAGTGTAGGGAAGAATCCGGATCTGTTTAATGCCGTACCCTCGCTCCAGAGTAGGCTGTTCCATAGTCACTAGTTTAGGGTGAAGTGATATCTTGGGACGCCCCACTCTACCAGGACCCCATAATTATAAAGCCTCAATTATTGTTCTTCTCATTATCTCATTCGGGGTCAAAAATAAAGTAACTCAAGGGTTGTTCATCCGGATCTTTATATTAATGCCGTAATACGCCCTTCCTGTTTCAAGTATCTTTCCAAGTCTCTTATCCTTATCTAAGGATCTTATCAGAAGAACAATATTCATAAGTGTAATTTCCCTAGGTATAACTTGGGTAGTTTCCGGGACTTTCTGTTTATCCACTGCCGTGATATTTTCTAGGGTAATCCACTTATCTTATCTTTTTGGCCATTAGTTAATTTATCTAGTTTTTCTTAACAATGACCACCTCAGGTTTTGATCTCCAGGATTTTATTGAAAATCCTTCCGTATCTAATTACGTGTTAATATCCTGAAGAAAGAATGGAAAAGAATAGCCACCTATTACAATATTCCATATTCACAGCAAATGACTAAGGAAGTGTTAAAAAATCAGGTAATTGAAATGTTGGTTCAACAAGAAGTTTTAGAAGAATCCGCTGTTGACCAATTAGCGCCCATGTCCAATACACTTCAACCACTATCTACCACCCCTCCTCACTCAGAAGTTGCCACAGGTCTGGCCAGCCCTCAAGAAAAAACACAAGAGTAGACGCCTTAGAAATAGAACGAGCTAGGTTCGAGTTCCAAATCAAAATGAAAGTACTCCAGTTGGAACAGGCCAAGTTGGAGCAGGAGGTTAGACTGAAAGAACTACAGGTGAAAGAGACAGAAGTCACCTTAACATCGGAGTTTAAATCAAAAGAAGTGGCATAAAAAGAGAGACTAGCTGCTTTTAACCCTGCTAATGCTTCTTCCCTTGTTCCCGAGTTTGATGAATCCGATATGGACGGGTCATTTAGGACTTTTGAGAAAATAGCCGGGAAGAATGAGTGGCCTAAGGACCAGTGGGTGTCGGTGTTAGTTCCTAAATTATGTGGTAAAGCTCGTAGAATTTATAACTGTTTAGATCAGCCTGATGACTATGATAACGTAAAAAAGAATATCCTCACCTCTTATGCTATCACGCCAGATTGATATCGGCAGAAGTTTCGTAAACTAACCAAAATATTTTCACACACCTTTGTTGAGTTTGCTCAAGAAAAGCTTAGGTTTTTTAAGAAGTGGTTAGAGGCTACAGAGACCTCCACATTTCAGGATTTATTAAACTTGGTAGTCCTGGAGGAGTGGAAGAGCAAGATACCATTTCACATCTTGAAGAGTGTGTAGGAGCGTGGAGAGGTTAATTTAGGGCGTGCGGCTGAGGTGGCTCATGCGTTCGCCTTGCTGGTGGAGTCACTGGGCAGTAGGGAACGTGGTACATTCCAGCATGTTAGGTCCTCCTCTCATGATAACCTTGGGGACGTGAGTGGTAAGTCGAAAGGTCCCACGCCTACCCCCCCTGATGCAACCAAGTTTTATTGTTCTTACTGTAAAAACCCAGGCCATACGATCCAGTCTTGTAAACACCCAAAGTGTCCAACTTCTAAAAGTAGTTCCCTGGATCCCAAATTCAAACTAATAGCAACCACCAATGTGGAAAGGCCCCATCAGGATCTCTTCTCTTCATTCACCTATGAGGGAAAAATTTCAATCATAGAGGGGTCTCGTTCTTTCCCTATTCGTATACTACGTGATACGGGCGCAGCACAATCTATCCTCCTGTTTAACGTCGTTCCTGATATGTCTACAGCATTTACTAATGAGAGTGTTCTAATTTCATATCTCTCATCCCATTCTTCCTATCCCTTAGCTAAAGTGCACCTCCAATGTCCTTTGATTACTGGGGAAGTGCAAGTAGCCGTTAGGAAAGATCCAATGCCTGTGAGCGGCATTCATTTATTATTGGGTAATGACTTGGTAGGAGACCTAGTGGTTCCCAACATAAAGACTGTCAACTCCACCACTGACCTTGAAGAAACTATTCCTCACCTTTTCCCATCTTGTGCTGTCACCCGGTCACAGAGTGTGCGAAATGGGCCCTCTTCATCTAAAACCACCTCCAATATTTTCCTACCCACAGAAGATCTGTACAATAAGACCATTAGTAAGGATGAGCTCATTAAAGCCCAACAATCTGATCCATCTTTGAATAAACTTCATCATGCGGCAGTTGAGGGTAAAGATTTTAACACCCTTCCTTGTTTTTATTATCAGGAAGGGGTTTTGATAAGGGCCTATAGACCCCCAGAGCATACCCATCTAGACACGTGGTCTGAAATACATCAAGTGGTAATTCCCTCCTCAGTCAGACCAGCATTAATTGCCCTTGCCCATGATGGTATTGCAGGACATTTGGGAATCCTGAAAACATATAAAAAGCTCCTCCAACACTATTACTGGCCTGGACTTAGGAAGGATGTGTCAAAGTACCTAAAATCTTGTCATATTTGTCAAATGGTAGGAAAACCAAATGAAAGTATACCAGCAGCTCCCATTAAGCCCATCCCGGTATTTTCTACACCATTTGAAAAGATTGTTGTGGATTGTGTGGGCCCATTACCAAAGACTAAGAAGGGAAATCAATTCCTGCTCACAGTTATGGATACCAGTACACGTTATCCTGAGGCTTTTCCCCTTAAAAGCATCACTTCAAAAAATGTAATCAAACCTCTTTTGCACCTTTTCACTTCAGTGGGCATTCCTAAAGAGATCCAATCCGATCAGGGCACCAATTTTACAAGCAATCTTTTCAAACAGGTGATGAAAGACCTCAGTGTGGACCATTGTACATCTTCGGCTTACCACCCACAATCCCAAGGTTGCTTGGAACGGTTCCATCAAACTTTCAAATCAATGCTAAAAAAATACTGTATAGAACACCAAAAGGAATGGGATGAAAGCATAGACTTGTTACTCTTTGCCATCAGGGAATGTTCCCAGAAGTCATTGGGTTTTCCCCGTTCGAGTTACTATATGGGAGACAAATTAGGGGACCCCTTAAAATAGTAAAGGAGCAGTGGTTTGACACTCCCTCTATTAAGCCCGCAACAGTTTCCCAATACATTGACACTTTACGGGACAAATTAACTGAAGTCCGAACCATTGCTCAGTCAAACTTAAAAAAAGTCCAAGACAAAATGGTAAAGTCCCAACCTAAATTAGTTGAAAGATCATTTTCTCCAAGTGACAAAGTGTTACTCTTTCTACCCATTCCAGGCTCTCCCCTTAAAAGCAAGTTTACTGGTCCCTATATAGTTGCTAATAAACTATCTCCTCTCAACTATATAGTCCATACTCCTGATCGCAGAAAAGATTCACAACTTGTTCACATTAATCTCATAAAACTTTACCATTCCAGGCAGTCAGAGGAAGACATCCCAGAGGCTATAAGCCTACCTGTATTGCATACGGCTTTGTCAGGGTCGGAGCCGGAGACAGATGACATGGACCTATTGGAGAATTTAGACTTCCCTCTACCTAAAGAAAACCCTGCTAACAGTCACATACTCAACAACTTGGATGAGTATTTTTCTGTTCTGAATCCATCTCAAGCAAAAGATCTCACTAAGTTATTATCAACATTTCCTAACGTCACGTCAGACCTCCCAGGGTTTTGCAATATACTTAAACATGATATTAAGCTAATCTCAGATGATGTACAACCCATTAGGCAATCAGCATATCGGCTAAATCCACAAAAAAGAGAGATTATGAAAAAGGAGGTAGATTTTTTGTTAAAACATAACTTAGCTGAGCCTAGTACCTCCCCCTGGGCTTCACCTTGCCTTCTCATTCCAAAACCCGATAGCAGTTTTCGTTTCTGTACCGATTATCGTAAAGTGAACCAGGTCACTGTCTCAGACCCCTACCCTTTACCTTTGATTGAAGATATAATAGACAGCATAGGCTGTGCAAAATTTATTACAACGGTGGACTTGATGAAAGGATATTATCAAGTGGGACTCACAGATAGGGCAAAAATAATCTCAGCATTTATAACTCCATTTGGTCTTTTCCAATATTTGGTTATGGCGTTTGGCTTTTCTAATGCTCCGGCCACATTCCAGAGGGCAATCAATTACCTGATTCAGGACCTAGATGGGACGTTCGCCTACCTGGATGATCTGGTGGTGGTGTCGGACGGCTGGGACGAACATCTGGTGCGTTTGGAGATAGTGTTCGCAGGACTGCAAGAGACTGGATTCACCATAAACCTGGCTAAATCTGCTTTTGGCCGGGCCTCAGTGACTTACCTGGGACATATCGTTGGGCATGGTACGGTGAGACTCAAGGACGCAAACGTTAAAGCCATCTTGTCCTTCCCCACTCCAAGGACGAGGAAGGAACTCATGCGCTTCCTGGGGATGTGCGGCTACTACCGCCAGTTCTGCAGTAACTTCTCCAGCGTGGCCGGACGCCTCACAGACCTTACCAGTTCTGCGGTCCCTTACATCTGGAACCAGAGGTGCGACCAGTCTTTCCACCGCCTCGACGCTAGCGGTGTCGGAGTGGGGGCTGTGCTCCTACAACCCGACCCAACCACTGATGTCCTTCACCCTGTGGCATACTACTCCGCCAAGTTGAAAAAACATCAGACCAACTACTCCACCATAGAGAAGGAGGCCCTGGCTCTGGTGTTGGCAATAAAGAAGTTTGAATGTTACCTCCAATCTCGCCCACAAACCACCCTAGTCTTCACCGACCATAACCCGCTCACGTTCATCCAAACCAACAAGACCTCCAACCAGCGAATCCTCCGCTGGGCTCTCTTCACCCAGCCCTATAATCTACAAGTCCGGCACATAAAGGGGGTGGACAACCTGATTGCGGACTCCTTATCCCGAGCTCCAGTGGAAATGCAGCAGCTATTCTCCAGACGCACCAGGTGATCACCTCCTTCGCGCCCGCGCTACGGAGGTCTTTGGAGGGGAGGTGTATTACGAACCACGCCATCTATTGTGTCATGATCTAACTACCCAGCATTACCGAGCAACGCCATCTAGGGACACGACCCGAGTATGACTAGACTTAGTCACCACTCGGGGTTTCCTTTCTCCATATCCTGGTTGTTGCGTCACCTCCTCCAACTCTTCCTCATCAGCTCCGGATCGAGGAGAGTTCAGTTCACTCTGGGAAGTGACCACACTTGGATTACCCATCCTGGAAACCTACGGCACAGTGACTACCTACCATCTTCTTCAATACTCAGCTCTACTCTTCAGACACTTCAGCACCGCACTTGAGTATTGCAACCCAATATTACCTCCCACCCCCACTTGCTTCAGATTGTTGTATGTTGTATAAATATGTATATACTGTTAAGCCAATGTTGCGTATGTTTAAGTTAAGTATGGTTAAGGGTAAATTATAGAAAGCTGGATATTTTGTTAAGGAATTTATTGTACTTTAATGTACACAACAAAACCTCGCATCCTTTGTCTACCCTTTTATAGTCCGATTGTCTTTGTTTGTTTAGTTTTTTCATTGTTGTTGCCTGTTGGGATCTGGGTAGACTTTTAAATATATTCTAAACCAGTTTTTAAATCCCAAACTCGTAACAGTATTAAAAATAAGATCTTATTAACTCCACCCTGAGTAGGCCTTCAGGGAACTCAACAGAATTATATTACCCCAACAGATGCACACTTCCTAACCTAACTTAAACCCCACTCTGGGGAACAAAGGTTATACCTGAGATCAGAATTATAAAGAAAAATTAAATGCATTAAAGGAACTAAATCACAGTATCACTCTGGTTTCAATTAGTGACACAAACATTAAAAAGCAATATTATCAAAATAATTTAAGAAATATTAAACTACACACATCAAGATAATATCAGTAACTGAAAAAATGGTATTAGCTACACCCAAAAATATTATCACTGTTATTAAGATGTTACTGAGTCCACCAATACCTGGGAACCCTGCTTCACCCAACTCAACATACACCCGTAATAAGGGAGATAAAATATTTCTCTAGGTATCCCCTAGACTCCTGGTCTCAGTGTGTGACCGTTAATATATTCAGATAGCCTCAGCGTACTCTCAGTGCATCCATGGGCGGGAAGAGAGAACGCCAACAGGTGACTATGGCCAGTAGGTAATACTTCTAGCTGACCGAGGACACGTGGTGTTGTGCACCCACGTGGTAAGAACTGATCACCCAATGCTGATGCTGGACCCGTGTCGTTTTAGTTGTCGGGAGCACTTGTTCACTCAAGAGATCCCTTGATGTCCTGGCTGACCCATGACAAGCCTGCACTGATCGTTCCAACTGCGACAATCGCTAATCATCCATCATCAACGGCAGTCTCAAACGGCAGTCAATCTCCCGCAGTCAATCTCTCACAGTCAAGTGGGTTCTGACGGAAACCTTGTTATACTGCAATAGCGCAACACAGGTGACTAGACCACGTGACCGTTTCGTCCTCTCTGACGCACAGTCTCCCTCTATGTTCGACTGCTGTCGTCTGACTGAGCCAGCCAGCCTCGTGTCTAACCAAGGCGTTAGCTTAGGCCTACATGACATATTTTCCGCCTACTAATAACTTTCTTGGGACACCCATAACATTATTCAGACTGGTAAACGATCTATAATAATTTCAAATTCAATAATAGTCCCTTAACTTCATGAATCGCATCATTATTAATTCGGTAAACTACATTTAATATCATATAGGCCTAGTTCCAAATCCTCCCTCAGTCGACCTTGAAAACTTAGTAAGGCGCACCGTTTGAAATTACACTGAATTTCTGAATATTACATATATATATATATATATATATATATATATATATATATATATATATATATATATATATATATATATATATATATATATATATATATATATATATATATATATATATATATATATGTTAGCGGGAGAGAAAAGGAGAGAAGAGAAAACGGGAATGCTGCGCTTAGCAAAAGGGGCAAGATGCAGTTTCTTAGAACAAAATTTTAGGGGGGTCATATGTATGTTTTTCTCAGCACATGAGGACAGTGCTGTCTTTTTTTAGGGGGGTCGATTGTAATATTCAGGAATTTCAGAGTAATTTCGAATGCCCCGCCATTAGCGGTACTGAGCGTTCAAGGTCGTCTGAGGGAAGAGAGCGCTCCCCGCACATAGTGGGAGATTGCGGAACTAGGCCTATATGATATTAAATGTAATTTACCGGATTAATAATGATGCGATTCATGAAGTTAAGGGACTATTATTGAATTTGAAATTATTATAGATCGTTTAGCAGTCTGAATAATGTTAAAGGGTGTCCCAAGGAGTTATTAGTTAGGCGGAAAATAGGTCACGTAGGCCTAAGCTAACGCCTTGAGAGGACACGAGGCGGCCTCTCTCTCAGTCCCGGATAGCACTCACACAAACAAGACGTCTCTGCGCGTCTGTCCCAGAAATAGTCACGTGGCCTAGTCACCTGTGCTGAAATATTGCAGTGTAACAGTGTGTCTCATTCATCCCAGTCACAGATGCTATCCTTCCACGGGTCACGGACAATTTATTTTGTTTAGTAGTTTTAAGTGTTCTTGTGCTGGTTCGGGATTTTTCTCAAAGGGGCGCTTCCACTGCCATTACCATCTATTAATTTTAAATAAACCCCAAGTCAAGTGAGAAATTAAAGTCCAGTAAATTCCGACCGGTTACAAATGGTAGCAGAGCGTGGTTAATTTTATGTCGTGACTGATAGTTCTGTGGTTGGGATAATGAACGCCATCATGTGTTGGTTAGTACTGGTAGGGATTGAACTCGCACTGATGCTCATCCTTGTGCCCGGACTGAGTTGGTTAGGCTTGACAGTAGAGATGTGTATGAGGAGGAAGAGAGACGACCGCGGGACCTTGGTACAGCTGAGAGAGGAGTTCCGAGACCTAAAGAGGGATTATCAAGCACAGGTAAACAGGTTCAAGTGGGAGTCTCAGGCACACATTCAACGGTTCAGGGAGGAAACAAGGGGTGAATGTCAGGCACACGTTCAGCAGTCAAGGAAGTGTGAGGTCCAAGTGGGAAATATAGGGGTACGTAAGTAGTTCAGAGAGGTTGTTCGAGCCCTCCAGCTGAGAGACAAGACGAAGCCGACCGATTACAGTTTAGGGTGCATGGTAATGAGAAAAGGCAGGTTGTCGAGGGTGAGTTGGAGGAGTCGTGAGTAGGGCAGAGGGGATGGGAAAGATGGTTAGGTCAGAGATGTGCGTTGAGTAGTGGTTGCTGTCATGAGCGGGATTGAGTTGCTGTTGTAATGTCCAGGGCCTCACTAAAATGGACTGGTACATTGTCAGAGGGTTGGTCTGCCGGCATGAGGTTCGGAGACGTGGACTGAGTATTTTTTTTGACACTGGTTCCTCTTAGCTCAAGGGCCAGGCAAAAGGAGAGCATGTTTGTTTGGGACTGAGTATTGTTTTGACACTGGTTCCTCTTAGCTCAAGGGCCAGGCAAAAGGAGAGCATGTTTGTTTTGGACTGAGTATTGTTTGGACACTGGTTCCTCTTAGTTCAAGGGCCAGGCCAAAGGAGAGCATGTTTGTTTTGGGCTGGTATTAATTTTGACACTGGTTCCTCTTAGTTCAAGGGCCAGGCCAAAGGAGAGCATGTTTGTGTTGGGCTGGTATTAATTTTGACATTGGTTCTCTAGTTAAGGGCCAGGCAAAAGGGGAGCGTGATGTTCTGGTTGGTTTGAGTTGGGCTAGGAAGAAATGGAGTTGCTGGCTGCGAGTGGAATAGTACAGAGTTGAAGGTGGGTTCTAAGTTGTTCTCTCAGCACATGAGGGCAGTGCTGTTTTTTCTTTAGGGGGGTCGAGTGTTAGCGGGAGAGAAAAGGAGAGAAGAGAAAACGGGAATGCTGCGCTTAGCAAAAGGGGCAAGATGCAGTTTCTTAGAACAAAATTTTAGGGGGGTCATATGTATGTTTTTCTCAGCACATGAGGACAGTGCTGTCTTTTTTTAGGGGGGTCGATTGTAATATTCAGGAATTTCAGAGTAATTTCGAATGCCCCGCCATTAGCGGTACTGAGCGTTCAAGGTCGTCTGAGGGAAGAGAGCGCTCCCCGCACATAGTGGGAGATTGCGGAACTAGGCCTATATGATATTAAATGTAATTTACCGGATTAATAATGATGCGATTCATGAAGTTAAGGGACTATTATTGAATTTGAAATTATTATAGATCGTTTAGCAGTCTGAATAATGTTAAAGGGTGTCCCAAGGAGTTATTAGTTAGGCGGAAAATAGGTCACGTAGGCCTAAGCTAACGCCTTGAGAGGACACGAGGCGGCCTCTCTCTCAGTCCCGGATAGCACTCACACAAACAAGACGTCTCTGCGCGTCTGTCCCAGAAATAGTCACGTGGCCTAGTCACCTGTGCTGAAATATTGCAGTATAACAAGTAAGTCTCATTCGATCTCAGACAGGGTTAGATAGGGCAGTGATAAAGTAAACTAGAGCTAACAGTGAGTTCATTTCAGGGTTTCCGTGAGAACCCACTTGACTGGAGTTGACCCGGAGTTGACTGCGAGAGATTGACTGCCGTTTGAGACTGCCGTGGATGATTGAGGGTGGCGATTGTCGCCATTGGACCGATCAAAGTAGGCCTGTCACTGTTTAGCGGGGTAGCAAAGGATCTCTTGAGTGAACGAGTGCTCCCGACAACTAAACGACACGGGACGCTAAAGCTTCTCTCAACTGTACAAGGTCTGATTGGCTCACTCCCGTCCGCTTTATGGACGCACTGGGAGTACACTGAGGCTATCTGAGTAGACTAATGGTCACACACTGAGACCGTGAGTCTAGGTCTCTAGGAGATACCTGGAGGAACATTTTCCCTCCCTTATTACGGGTGTAATTTAATAGTTTCTAGATAATTTTGATAATATTGTTTTGAATGTTTGTGCCATCAAGTGGAACCAGAGTGATACTGTGATTTGATTCTTTTAATGCCTCTGATTGTTCTTCATAATTCTGATCTCAGGTATAACCTTGTTCCCCAGAGTAGTGGTTAGGTTAGGTTAGGAAGTGTGCATCTGTTGGGGTGCTATAATTTTGTTGAGTGCCCTTAAGGCCTATTCATTGTAGAGTATTTAATTTCATATTTTATTACCATTTCCTTAGTGACTGATATAATTTTGTTGAGTGCCCTTAAGGCCTATTCATTGTAGAGTATTTAATTTCATGTTTTATTACCATTTCCTCAGTGACTGATATAATTTTGTTGAGTGCCCTTAAGGCCTATTCATTGTAGAGTATTTAATTTCTCATTTTTATTACCATTCCTCAGTGACATAATTTTGTTGAGTGCCCTTAAGGCCTATTCATTGTAGAGTAGTTAATTTCTTTTTTTGGTACCTAAGTGACTGATATTATTGTGTGAAAGCCTTTAAGGCCTGTTCATGTGTGCACGGAACAGTTCTTAATACTTCAAATTTATTGTTGCCTGAGGTTCTAATAATTTTTATATCATGTATAACTTTTATTCCCCAGAGTAGTGTTTTAAGTTCAAGTTAAGAGGTGCACATATTGGTGTACCATTATTGGATTGTGTTTGTAGTGTTGGAGGGAATATAAGTGTCTAAGTGTAACAGTGTGTCTCATTCATCCCAGTCACAGATGCTATCCTTCAAGGGTCACGGACAATTTATTTTGTTTAGTAGTTTTAAGTGTTCTTGTGCTGGTTCGGGATTTTTCTCAAAGGGGCGCTTCCACTGCCATTACCATCTATTAATTTTAAATAAACCCCAAGTCAAGTGAGAAATTAAAGTCCAGTAAATTCCGACCGGTTACAAATATATATATATATATATATATATATAACCGGTCGGAATTTACTGGACTTTATTTTCTCACTTGACTTGGGGTTTATTAAAGATTATAAGATGGTAATGGCAGTGGAAGCACCCCTTGAGAAAAATTCTGAACCAGCACAAGAACACTTAAATCTACTAAACAAAATGAATTGTCCGTGACCCGTGGAAGGATAGCGTCTGTGACTGGGATGAATGAGACACACTGTAAAATTTAGACACTTATATTCCCTCCAACACTACAAACACAATCAAATAATGGTACACCAATATGCGCACCTCTTAACTTGAACTTAAAACACTACTCTGGGAAATAAAAGTTATACATGACATAGAAATTATTAGAAGCTCAGGCAACAATAAATTTGAAGTGTTAAGAAATGTTGCTTGCACACATGAAACAGGCCTTAAGGGCTTTCCCAAAATAATGTCAGTCACTTAGGAAATGGTATTAAAAATTAAGAAATTAACTACTCTACAATGAATAGGCCTTAAGGGCTTTCAACAAAATAATATCAGTCACTGAGGAAATGGTAATAAAATTAATAAATTATATACTCTACAATGAATAGGCCTTAAGGGCACTCAACAAAATTATATCACCCCAACAGATGCACACTTCCTAACCTAACTTAACCACTACTCTGGGGAACAAGGTTATACCTGAGATCAGAATTATGAAGAAAATTTAGATGCATTAAAAGAATCAAATCACAGTATCACTCTGGTTCCACTTAATGACACAAACATTCAAAACAATACTATCAAAATTATTTAGGAACTATTAAACTACACACGTTAAGATAATATCAGTCTGAGGAATGGTATTAACTACACCCGTAATAAGGGAGGGAAAATGTTCCTCTAGGTATCTCCTAGAGTCCTAGACTCACGGTCTCAGTGTGTGACCATTAATTTACTCAGATAGCCTCAGTGTACTCCCAGTGCGTCCATGGGCAGGAAGAGAGTGAGCCAATCAGACCTTGTACAGTTGAGAGAAGCTTTAGCTTCCCGTTAGCAAGAGGGTTTCACTAAGCTGCTCGGGACATGTGGTGTTGTGCACCCGAGTGGTAAGAACTGATCACCCACTGCTGATGCTGGTCCCGTGTCGTTTTAGTTGTCGGGAGTACTCGTTCACTCAAGAGATCCTTTGCTACCCCGCTAAACAGTGACAGGCCTACACTGATCGGTCCAATGGCGACAATCGCCACCCTCAATCATCAACCGCAGTCTCAAACGGCAGTCAATCTCTCGCAGTCAACTCCGGTCAAGTGGGTTCTGACGGAAACCCTGAAATGAACTCACTATTAGCTCTAGTTTATTTTACCACTGCCCTATCTAACCCTGTCTGAGATCGAATGAGACTTACTTGTTATACTGCAATAGCGCAGCACAGGTGACTAGGCCACGTGACTATTTCTGTGACGGACGCGCAGGGACGTCTTGTTTTGTCTGAATGCTCCCCGTGACTGAGGGCCAGCCAGCGTCGCATCCTCTCAAGGCGTTAGCTTATGCCTACGTGACATATTTTCCGCCTAACTAATAACTCCTTGGGACACCCGTAACATTATTCAGACTGATAAACGATCTATAATAATTTCAAATTCAATAATAGTCCCTTACTTCATGAATCGCATCATTATTAATTCGGTAAATTACATTTAATATCATATAGGCCTAGTTCCGCAATCTCTCCCTATGAGCAGGCAGCGCTCTCTCCCCTCAGATGACCTTGAACGCTCAGTATCGCTAATGGCGGGGCATTTGAAATTACTCTGAAATTTCTGAATATTACATATATGTATATATATATATATATATATATATATATATATATATATATATATATATATATATATATATATATATATATATATATATATATATATATATATGCTGATAACCACAATGAAAGAAGAAAACACGAAGTTCCCAAGCTCTTTCGTGTAATTCACATCTTCAGGGGTGAGTACAGACTAAGAAGAAGTAAAGAACATGTTATATAGTATACAGAGGAGGGTGAGATCAAGTCCACATTGGTCTGGTATAGGTAATGACCCTACTAATCTTCACAAAAGCACCGCAGTGGTAGGTAGTCAGGTCAGAGGGTAAGCTGCCCCAACTTTTTCACCTGGTTACAAATCTTCTTAATTACGAAATTGTCCAATTTGTACATACCATTGCTTAAATTTATGCTGACTAATTCGGTATGTTTAATGAGACTAGATTCTATAATGTTCCTACTGTCAATTGAATTACAAGGTAATATTGAGGAGGCATTATCCCAGTCACTGCAAATAGACAAACTAAAGCCTAATAAGTCACCTGGTCCCGATGAGATATTTGCCAGAGTATTAAAGGAATGTAAGGAAGAGCTTAGTATGCCCTAAGCAAAGTTGTTTAACATGTCCTTAAAACAGGTGTAGTACCAGAATCCTGGAGGATAGCGAATGTAATACCGATTTTCAAGAAGGGGGATAGATCACTATCCTCTAACTACCGCCCAATCAGTCTAACATCAATAGTAGGCAAATTACTGGAAACAATCATTTCAAACTCTATTCGAAATCACCTGGAGAAGCACAGATTGATCAATGATTCCCAGCATTGCTTCACAAGCGGACGTTCTTGCCTGACTAATCTATTAACATTCTTTTCATCAGCTTTCGAATCGGTGGACGAGGGGCACAATTATGATGTGGTATATCTCGACTTTAGCAAAGCCTTCGACAGAGTCCCCCACGAAAGACTAATTAGAAAGGTAGAAGCTCATGGCATCAAAGGTGACATCCTTAAATGGATTAGGGCGTGGTTACAGGACAGGAAACAGCGAGTGAGCATTAACGGCACTAAGTCCCATTGGAGCAACGTCACAAGTGGAGTTCCCCAAGGCTCAGTACTTGGACCATTATTATTTATTATATACATAAACGACATAGATATCGGCATAGACAGCAACATAAGTAAATTTGCAGATGACACTAAAATAGGACGTGTTATCAAATCTGACGAGGACTCGGCAATACTACAGGAAGATCTAAACAAATTTTTCGAATGGTCTGAAAAATGGCAGATGAAATTCAATGTCGACAAATGTAAAGTACTCAGTATAGGAGATGTAAACAGGGAAACCAGATACCAGATGAACAACGATGCCATAGAGAAATCCGACTGAGAGAGAGATTTAGGAGTAATGATAAGTAGGAACCTTAAGCCAAGTAAACAATGTGTTTTTGCTCGTAACAAGGCTAATAAAGTACTTGGGTTCATACAAAGGAGTGTTAGTTTCAAAACTAGCGAGGTCATCCTAAAACTGTATCGTGCTCTTGTGAGACCACACCTGGATTACGCAGTTCAGTTCTGGTCACCGTATTACAGAATGGATATAGAATCCTTGGAAAGAATTCAGAGGAGAATGACAAGACTAATCCCGGGCATTAGGAACCTTGAGTATAGAGACAGGTTAAAGCATCTTAATTTGCACTCCCTTGAGAGACGTAGAGCGAGGGGCGACCTGATAGAGTGGAAGGCAGGGCTAAACAAAGGGGACATTACAAAGGAACTCAAATTACCCAACCAGGAGCGAACTCGTAACAATGGTTTTAAATTAGACAAATTTAGATTTAGGCGTGAAATAGGTAAACACTGGTTTGGAAACAGAGTAGTGGATGAATGGAACAAGTTACCAAATATCATCATTAACTCGAATACGCTGAATTGCTTCAAACATAGGTTGGATGCTCATATGAGCAATAGGGGTTGGGTGTAAACGGGACTGCCCAGTATGGGCCAAAAGGCCCGCTGCAGTTTCCTCCATTCTTATGTTCTTAATGTTTATTATCCCTCAAATGAGCAAATAAAGCATTGGATTCCTGGCCTGTCCTAACACTATATTTATGTTGTTTAAGTCTAGTTACAAGATCTTTACCTCTCTGGCCTAAGTAAAACATATTACATTCCTTGCAAGGAACTTTATAAATACAGCCACTTGTATTGTTGGGGGAGTTCTTGATTAACATTTGTTTAACAGTGCATGAGTTTTTAAATGCCACATTGACGTTCCAGGTTTTTAATTGCAAAGGAATTTGAGAGAATTTTTGTGAAATGGTAATACTAAGAGATTCTTCGTGTTTTCTTTTTTCCTTGTGGTTATCAGCATATACCTGGATCACGCGCACCTACAGTGATTTACTTGCATATATATATATATATATATATATATATATATATATATATATATATATATATATATATATATATATATATATATATATATATATATTGTGTGACCAACAAAAGATCCCCCTCATTACACTGGTAGCAGTGTACTTAACGTAAACCCACGCCCTCCTTCGCTTAGCCATTACACCTGGCACGTCTCTCCCTTCATTTAATTCAGTTCGAGTATTGCTTAACAGTGTGCAGTAAGGAGCTCCGAGTAGTACAGCGTGAAAAGTGTCCTAGTGTGTGTCATCTTTATGCTAAAGTACCTGTAAATGTTTCTCATTATGGTATGTGCAAATGGTTACTAGCATAACACTCCCCAGAATATGTTCAATGCTTGATATAATTTGTCAGTGTCCCCTGTGATTTCTTACGGTCTGAATTTTAATTGTCAGTCAGTGCTACATGTACCCATTGTGTTTCAGTGATGGAAGCTGTGTTTATACTAACAGTTAGTACCTAACATGTCTTTTAACCTACATCCTACTCCCTGTCCTAATCCCTACTCCAACAGCCCCACCCCGCCCGCCTCATCCCACACGTCCCACCGCACTCGGCGTGTCTGCCCCGCCTCGACCCGTCCCACCCCGCATAACCTCACCAATCCCCAGTCTGTTTTGCCCAATAAGCTATGCTTTGAAATCAATGGTTCATGTAATTTGATATTGTGATACTTGAAGAGCTTCACTCAGTGGATTTTTAGGCTAGGATGATGTATAATGTACTCTTTGACGCGTAGTGAGCAGAGCTTCACTCCCCGAGCCAGCCTTGAGAACATTGGCGTGACGGAACCCATAGTTGCCAAACATTGACGTAATGTATAAAGTAAATATTTATTTTATGGATGCACTTCCAACTAATCCATCATCCCTTCAGGATTGTCTTTATCTGTCAAATGTCACACACAGCACAGCCCCATGGCCAGTCGGATGTTGGAGATAACCAGCTCACTTGTGTATGACCTGACGTCGCATGTCCAAGCTGTATGCAGTGATCGGCCAGGATGACGGCGCCTAATTAGAACAGCAGCAATCAAGAGGTGACGATGGACCAAGCATTGACTCCAATTACAGCACGCACGAGCAGTGAAGCTGCGTGATGAATGCAGCACCACACCCACCACACACCACTTCACCTTGGTCTAGGATTAAGGAGATTTTATATTTTTCTACTTTAAGAAGTTAAAACGTGTGGAATGCGGCAGAACCAAACATCAAACCCTGGCCAGCCGAACCAGGGAAGGGATTTCCGCTGTGGGGGTGTCGGACAGGGGGTCAAGGATCCAGTTGACACTCGTGTACAGAGGGCGAACCCATGTCCATGTATCCTGCCACACACGTCGTCCTAAGCGATGCCCCCCCCCCCCCCCCCACGAGTGTGACAGTCTACCCCCGGCCGGATTTGCGGAAAATTATATTGCATAGAAGAAAATCAGATGGAGCAGAAAAACTCATCTGGAATATGAAAATGATGCTCTACACGTAGAGGAAACACAGATGGAGTAAAAAAAAGCCATCTGGAATATGCCGGATGGAGCTAGAAAAACTCATCTGGAAAATGATAGAAACTGTTGCAAGAGGCAAGGTGCATTATAAACCAGGAGGATGTGAGAAGAAGTCAGAAGGTGTGGAGACACGACATACGAGGTGCGGTATTGAAGAAAGAAAAACGTACAATCTGAAGAGAAGACATAAAACATGATGTGCTGACATCAGAAGAGTCGACGATGAAGGGGTGGATCATCGGAAGGACCAAAGGTGGAGAATGTGAGCTATGCTGGGCCACACTACTGTATTGCTGTTGTATATGTATAAAAAAAATAACATGTGGAAGTAGGCGCATTTTTGTGTATTTTGAAGTATTTAATTCGGTGACATCTGATAACACTTACTACAGAGAATGTTTTTTTTTTAGTCTCCTTTTCTATGAGTTCATTCGATCAATGTTTTGTACTACCTAATGCAATGTTGTAGCCATATCACTGATTGGGCTAATCATTATTTTGACATTGGCTGGCAAAGCCATGTAACACCTGTTATTGTTTGTAGAATGTGATATTTGTAAATTTTTTCTCGGATACTATGCTAGATATGTAGGATCTTTAGTTCAGCAACTATTCTTGTTGAGCTCATACTATGATTACTTAGTGTGTATGTGTTTTTTCTCCTGGCATAGAAGCTTTGATCTTGGCGGTAGGTATAGTAAGTCTTGTCAGATCCAACAAAGCCAGTAGAAAAACATACATGCCAGTATCTATGAGGTTATTCTTTGGAAAATGTGAGATTGCCTTATCGCCTCAGGGGCTATTCTTGATACTGCACATGATATTACTGGGTATATTCGTCATCAGTTCTCTGGCATGGAAGCTTTGTTCTTGGCGGGAGGTGTAATGACTGTTTATCAGACCAAAGCTTACAGCCCAGAGAAAAACAGCACATACTGTATAGCAGTGACCGGAAGCACAGGTGTGCACACCCTCGTAAGTTGACCCACCCTTCTTAATTAAAGTGAGATTTAGACCTGACCCAAGAGGGGTCACGGTCACAATGAACCAGAATTCCCATTGCTACGCGATTAGCTTAACCCGGCGACATGACCGTGATGCTCAAGAAGCAACCTGTCACCTGACCAGACGTGCCCAGATTAGTGACGACATCTTCCGGCTCGTGACCGCCAATATAAAAGCCCTGCAGCTCCCTCCTCGAGCATAAGAATTCGGATTATTATTGTAACAGGGAAGGGGCAACAGCTCCCTCCCAGAAGGAGACTTCCCTCCCCAGCTAGCAGAGTCTCCCACAGCAGACAGAGTCTAACAGAACTTGCAGACAGCCTCCCCAGTTACTTACGGTGGGAAGTGTATCCATTTCATGTTTGTGTCCGAGAGTCAGTGTCGATATATTGATCTATTAATTTGTCTGTGTTATTGAGTTGAATAATAAATAGTTGTACTTAGAGCTGGTGTTTAGAAGATTTCCCCTAAAAACATAGTAACTTAAATATCTTCTATACGAGTTTTTATTTGTTGGTAGTGTTCCAACTGGTGATGAAAAAACACACCAAGGATACGTCAACAACGTCATCAACAGCTAAGTGTACCAACTCGTTCAGTCCCTTGATAGACGAATTGGACGTTAGTTCAGTCAGGGACAGGGCTAACAAGGAAGGTATAAAAACTTTGATTGTTGGTGACTCACAGGTAAGGTACTTGGACAGGGCTTTTTGAGGTAAAAACAAAAATAGGATGAGGGTGTGTTTGCCAGGAGCTGGGGTGGGGGATATAAGTGACAGGATGGACAATATCTTGTCTGGTAATGGGAACAAACCCATTATCTGCCTCAGTGCAGGAGGCAATGATATTGGCCGGTGTAGGAGCGAGGAGCTTCTTGACAAGTTCAAGGCAGCTATAGATCGTATTAGGACTAAGGGAGGGAGCCCTATCATATGCCGTGTCCTGCCTAGGAGGAGAGTTGGCAGTGAATGGTTGTCAAGGGCAGTTAGTGTTAACGACCGTCTTGACAGATATTGCAAGTCAATATTAGTCCCATTCATTGACAACTGGAACAACTTCTACGGCAGAAGGGACCTTTTTGCTAGGGATGGGGTGCACCTGTCTAGGGATGGAGTAGCAACCCTGGCTGGGGCTCTAGAGGGGGCAGTTCAAAAGATATCAAAGTCTTCAAACTACTAGGGGAAAATATGGGCACGGGGGTTGAGGAGACTGCAGTGGGAGAGGGTAAACAAAGTAAAAGATTACAGGGAAAGAGTGTTAGGAATGATGACAAAGCTAAATTAGATAGCGAGTTAAGACCTAAACGCGGTAAAGAGAGGACTCAGAACAAGACTAACCTAAATGTCTACTAGGCGAACAGTAGAAGTGTGAGAAACAAAATGGATGATATTAGGGCCTTGGTATGTACCTAAAAAATCGATATAATAGCATTCACTGAAACATGGATCAACCTAGACTCACGTGAGTTACCTGTCTAATACCAAATTGCGGATTACAAATTGTTCCATACCGATAGGCCGTCCAGGAAAGGAAGAGGAGTAGCAATCTATGTCAGGGATAATCTAGAGTGTGAAATAAATAAGTAAATAAAAACTGAGCGGAATAAAGAAACAATTTGGAAAGAATTAATCGACTGTAGGGAAAAATTAATCATAGGAGTAATATATAGACCTCCCAATCTTGATAGAGTTAATGAGCGACTTATCTGGTATGAAATGCGCAGGGCTTCCATACACAACAAAGTCTGTATAATAGGCGATTTTAACCTTGGCCATATAGATTGGACTGACCTTACGGGTAACTCAGTATCAAAGGATTTCCTCGAAACGATCCAGGACTGTTTCATAAGTCAACTTATAACCGAACCCACCCGGGGCAATAATATACTCGATTTAGTTCTGTTGAACAGAGAAAACCTGTAGAGGTAGGGAACGAACTTGCAAACAGCCATCACAAAGAAATTAGATTCCAGTTAGATTTTCAGATCAGACGTAAGGAAAATTCCATTAAAGTCCCAGATTTCAGAAGGGCAAACTTTGATAGTTTAAAGAGGCAGCTGAGAGGGGGGGTGTCGTGCTTGGGCGTGAACCTGACAGATGACACGGACCTGATAACGAGATCTGAGATTGCCGAGTTCCACGACAATTTAAATAAAGAGTGACTTAATGCACAAAGGCAGAACATACCATACAAAAAATCAGACCATACAACAATGACCCTAAATGGATAAATAATTATTTAAAGAACATTATTGGCCAAAGGAAGGCTATAGGTAGAAGGATAAATCGTGGCGAAATTTACCTCTGGGAGTATTATAAGGTATTGGCCGGTAGGGTTAAGACCGAGATAAGAAAAACAAAGAGAAATAATGAACTGAAGATAGCAAGGGAGGTGAAGACAAACCCCAAAGGATTCTACCAAATGTATCAAACTAAAACACGAGAAAAGATTGGACCAATACGGTCAGACTCCGGCCAGCTAACTGATAACGACAGAGAAATGAGCAATAATCTGAATAAACATTTTTCAACAGTTTTCACCAGCGAAAATTTAAACATGATACCCGAGGCACCGACTCTATTCAGAGATAGTGAAGAAAACAAATTAAGCGAGATAGCAGTGACTGGTAACGATGCTAATAAACAAATAGACAAACTGAAGCCTAATAAGTCACCTGGTCCCGATGAGATATTTGCCAGAGTATTAAAGGAATGTACGGAAGAGCTTAGTATGCCCTTAGCAAAGTTGTTTAACATGTCATTAAAAACAGGTGTAGTACCAGAATCCTGGAGGATAGCGAATGTAATACCGATTTTCAAGAAGGGGGATAGATCACTATCCCTTAACTACCGACCAATCAGTCTAACATCAATAGTAGGCAAATTACTAGAATCAATCATTTCAAACTCTATTCGAAACCACCTGGAGAAGCACAAGTTGATCAATGATTCCCAACATGGCTTCACAAGCGGGAGTTCATGTCTAACTAATCTATTAATATTCTTTTCATCAGTTTTCGAATGGTGGACGAGGGGCACAATTATGATGTGGTATATCTCGACTTTAGCAAAGCCTTCGACAGAGTCCCCCACGAAAGACTAATTAGAAAGGTAGAAGCGCATGGCATTAAAGGCAATATCCTTAAATGGATTAGGGCACTAAATCGCCTTGGAGCAACGTCACTAGTAGTGTTCCCCAAGGCTCAGTACTTGGACCATTATTATTTATTATATACATAAACGACATAGATATCGGCATAGACAGCAACATAAGTAAATTTGCTGATGACACTAAAATAGGACGTGTAATTAAATCAGACGAGGACTCTGAAAAACTACAGGAAGATCTAAGCAAATTTTTCGAATGGTCGGAAAAATGGCAGAGAAATTCAATGTGGACAAATCTAAAGTACTCAGTATAGGAGATGTAAACAGGGAAACCAGTTACCAGATGAACAACGATGCTAAGAAAGTACTTGAGTTCATACAAAGGAGAGTTAGTTACAAGACTAGCGAGGTCATCTTAAAATTATATCTAGCGCTTGTGAGACCTCACCTGGATTATGCAGTTCAGTTCTGGTCACCGTATTACAGAATGGATATAGAATCCTTGGAAAGAATCCAGTGGAGAATGACAAGACTAATCCCGGGCATCAGGAACCTTGAGTACAGAGACAGGTTAAAGCATCTTAGTTTGCACTCCCTCGAGAGACATAGAGTGAGGGACGACATGATAGAGGTGTATGAATGGAAGTCAGGGTTAAACAAAGGGGACATTACAAAGGTACTCAAACTATCCAACCAGGAGCGAACTCGTAACAATGGTTTTAAATTAGACAAATTTAGATTTCTGGGTGAAATAGGTAAACACTGGTTTGGAAACAGAGTAGTGGATGAATGGAACAAGTTACCAAATATCATCATTAACTCGAATACGCTGGATAGCTTCAAACATAGGTTAGATGCTTATATGAGCAATAGGGGTTGGGTATAAACGGGGCTAAGCCAGTATGTGTCAATAGGCCCGCTGCAGTTTTCTCCATTCTTATGTTCTTATGTTCTTATGTGTGAAGTGTTGGTAGTGTTCCATCAATGGTGTTAAGTGTTGGTAGTGTTTCATCGTGGATGTTAAGTGTTGGTAGTGTTCCATCGTGGGTGTTAAGTGTTAGTAGTGTTCCACCGTGGGTTCTAAGTGTTTGTTGTGTTCCATCACGGATGGTAAGTGTTGGTAGTGTTCAAATCGTAGGTGTTAAGTGCTGGTAGTGTTCCATCGTGGATGTTAAGTGTTGGTAGTGTTCCATCGTAGGTGTTAAGTGTTAGTAGTGTTCCACCGTGGGTGTTAAGTGTTTGTAGTGTTCCATCACGGATGGTAAGTGTTGGTAGTGTTCAAATCGTAGGTGTTAAGTGTTGGTAGTGTTCCATCGTAGGTGTTAAGTGTTGGTAGTGTTCCATCAATCGTGCTAAGTGTTGGTAGTGTTCCATCATGGGTGTTAAGTGTTGGTAGTTTTCCATCATGGGTTTTAAGTGTTGGTAGTGTTCCATCATGGGTGTTAAGTGTTGGTAGTGTTCAATCAATGGTGTTAAGTGTTGGTAGTGTTCCATCATGGGTGTTAAGTGTTGGTAGTATTCCATCGTGGTTGTTAAGTGTTGATAGTGTTTCATCATGGATGTTAAGTGTTGGTAGTGTTCCATCATTAGTGTTAAGTGTTGGTAGTGTTCCATCGTAGGTGTTATGTGTTGTTGGTCTCTCTGCCCGTTACTTTGTGCGTTAGTCAATCATTCTGTCTCTCTATATTTAGATACAGTAACAGTTGTACCGAGTTTATGTATTAACACATTTTCAAAATTACTGTTAAAAGTATTAACACCTTTTAAATTGTTTTATAAAATTATTAACGACTTTTGACATTACTGATAAACGTATTAAAACCTTTTAAATTTACTTATAAAAGTATTAACACCTTTAGATTTTTGTTGAAAGTATTATTGCTTTTTTTAATTTACTGATACAAGTATTAACACCTTATAACAGCAAATTTGCTTTATATAGATATTCAACCAAATGAATAACAACAACTTATTCACCAAGCTATTCAACAATGACTAAACCTGTTGAAGAGATTAGACAGTTGAGCTTGTAACAATTTCAAAGGTCGTTGCGCAGGTCAGCTGATTAATCAAACAACCGGCTGTCACTCTCAAGCCCCTCAAGCCCAGAGAAGGTAGTAGATCCTTACCACTTGAACAAGAAGAACAGGTAACTCAAGTGTTCTCTCAAAGTGTATTCCCAACACTTCCCTGGAGAGAATTCATAATTTATTCTCTCAGATTATATCTGTGCATATAACTGCTTCGACAATAAAAGAGAAACAGCAAAAAACGTTTACATAAAACCCTGCCACTTAAAGAGTTCCAGAACTTAATTAAAACAATTAATATGAAACTAAAACAGCTATCACATTTGGTGGCAGCAGTGAGATGAATACTATAAACTAGTGCTGTACCCAGAAACAATAATTATTGATAACCCAAGTGACACAGTGGCAGTTTAAGTGAATCATGAACAAACAAGCATTTTCAAGTAAAATAAGTGGACAGTAGGGTGACAATAGTGCATAGGGGTGAATTTCTAAAATTGATTAAATGGAATGGCCATTGGTCCAATACTGCGTACCCATAAAAAAAGAACACAGGCGAAATCCTGGGTTATTTGGACAATATTTAGAGGTAGCTCAAGTCAATTGAAGTTTTATCCTTATAGGCAAAAAATACGAATATTCATAATATGCGGGTTTATTTTAAAATTTACATATTGAGCAAGTTTATGTGTACACTGTACATATAAATGATTAATTCCTTTTTAAAATGAAACTGCAGTGAACACGCTTACATCAATGGGTGGGAGAGGTGTGGACAACCCATTCATTGTTTTCGCTTTTTGCTTGTAAGGTCCTGTTTTGATGTCCCTGGTTGTGACCGCCTCTGCTCTTCAACAACCTGCAGCAGATGTTGACGCTGGTCTTCACTCTTCGTGATCTTGCTGTTGAATGCCTGTATCAAGGCAATCCCTCTCTCTGCAGTGTCGTTGATGACTCTGAGACCACCCACAACTGCGACCCCAGTTTTGAAGTCTTCATCATCAGACCATGTGTCAGGTTCCTTGGACAAAAAAGAAGTCTTCATTTTGAGACTTTCAAATAGAAAGTTTGATCCTCTAGAAGCAAAGTCTGAGAGCTGCTTTGTGGGAAGGGAAGATGTGGCAGGAAGAGCAGCACGTTTTGGTGAATCCTCGGTCGCCTTCCTCTCAACGATTGCCCGAACTATGTTTGTCTTCATTGTTGCATTAACTTGTGGATCGAAGAGTGCAAGACCCACCAAGCCTTCACTGAGGTACCACAGGTGACGACCGAAGACTGTGAGACATGTTCTTGATATTTTGACGTCGTGGTACTCTGACAGGTCTTGGAGGAGCCGCAAATCATTAGCAGGAGCGGAGGATGGAACGGAGGCCGTGAACCATGCACTGACATACACCTCTAGCACAAAGAATGTGAATCGTTTCAAGCCTAATGTCTCACGAGCAGTTAGTTTAAACTGATTAGCAAAAATCAGGATCTTCATGACATAAATGAGCTTAGCCATCCACCGTGCTCGGTGAAGTGCTCCGGGCCGTCGGAGATTAAACTTGGGTAGAGCTCCATCGAGACACCTGATTGCTAGCTCCAGTACCTCACGGTAATCATCACGTGGCTGCTGCTTCTTGCCCAGATGATGTTTCCAGCAACAGATGAGGTCATCTCGTTTCTCGTACAAACTTGGAGGGAGGTCTGAGAGAGGGCTGTAGTCATCTTGACTGATGTCCTTCCACTTATGCTTGAAGCGAGAGAAGAGAGTAATATCTGGTCCAGAGGAAGGCCCCATGCATTCCACATACGCTTTCTCGGCAACAAGCTTAAGGATGTGGTGACGACACGCGAGATGCAGAAGACGGCGGCCGAGTTTCTGCTCCAGAATGACACATGCCCCCGACAAGTGCCCAGTGTTTGAAGCTGTTGTGTCAAAACTGAGTGCTGAAACATTCTCTGATATTTTCCACTCTTTCAGCGCTGCACTGACTGCTGTAGCAATGGCCTGTCCAGTAGGGTGTGTCAATTTAGGGGGTGAACTGGCTAAATTGAAAATCGAGTAATTTGGTAGCAATTTATTGTAGTCTTTAAGCATGCAAAACAATATTCTGGCATAAATTTTTTTTTATAATAAGTCCTACCTACATCAAATGGATTTTTAAATGTACATATTTGTGAATTTATAACATAACCAGCGTTTGCACACATGTTACTGTTTCAAGTTTCAAATTATTATATTTTATTATCCGTAGTCTATTTGAAAGTAACCAATGCCTTCATACTCTCTTTGCTTTGGTTTCTTGTCATCAGTAGTCTGCTTGCTATTTGTGCTTTGATGTAACCTTCTCGCCTCTCGTCGCTGTAAACATGGCCCGCTGCTTCTGTGACCATTTTCACACATCTCTCCACACTTTGAGTGTGGGAAGGCCACTTCGGCACCTGCATTGGAGTCTCTTTAAGGTTTCTCAATTCTTGGCTAGTTAGACTTGTTGTCAATGGTGGCTCTAAGACTTCCAAACTCAAGTCAACCAATTCTGACAATTTGGTGGCATTGACGTTTATTGGGGGAACTTTTCTTGAATGAAACGAACAGTCTCCCAACTGGTCGTCATCTATTAGCGTTCCTCTAATCTTTAGAATGACTTCTGCAGCCTCGGTTCGGAGATTGGTACATTGACTGCAAAGCATTGCTTGCAAAACTGCTTCTGATCGAGCATACCAAGCGAACCTTCTTGCCACAGGTAACACGATGTCCCTCACTACCTTCCTCTGTGTTCTTACTAGCTGCAATTGAAACAAAAGGTGATTGGGCCCATCCACCCACATAGGATTAAGTTTCACACTAAACCACTGGGGAAGATAAACTCCAATAATAAATTCAACAATTAACCTCAAATTCTTCAGCACTTTGCCCTTCAATTCGTGTTTGGAAATCCAAATCCTGCAGAAACGAAGAGCTGTAGTTAACCAACGGCTGTGACTGACAGGTCCAATCTCCAAGAGAGCCAATGACTGAGGCACTTCTCCTGATCTTATTGCTTGGGCAATACGATAAGCATAGGATTGATCTGTGCTGAGATCTTTGATGACTCCTTCAGACAACGCCGGAAGGGGAGGGCCAACTTCGACCTTTGGAAAGGTTGTATTTATTTCTAGTTGTGTTGCTTCATCCAGCATGATGCCAAGGGGACCTGACCACTTGTTGTTGCTCTTTGTAGGACCATCAAGTTCCTGGATGAGATGACGAAGAGGTAGCTCGCCTGTATGTACATCACATACAATCCAAACAAGTCTTCTTCCTAGTTTTTTCTCTAAATGCGTCATTACACCCCCCTGCCATCCGGTGTTCACTGCAGTTGAATCTCCACCAACAGCCTGCAGTGAACTGCCAAGTCCTCTCTCCTGAACCCAACATAAAATAATGATCAGCAATGACCTCTGCATGTTTCTTCCCTTCTACTTCAGTTTCGGGAGCAAAGTGAAACAAAAACCGACCACCAGGCTCAGAACAGACAGAGTAGTGTTCTTCTTTGATGAGACCTGGAAACTTTCTGTTCACTCCCTCTACTTCTAGCAAAACTTTTGTGTCATCTATTCTTCCATCAAACAAAAGACAGGAGAGCCCTCCCTCGCTTAAATCTTTTTCATGCTGATCAGATATTTCCTTCATTATTTTTTCTTGTGCTCTTCTAATTTTATTATGATCTATCACCAAAGATACATCCTCTCGGCTGATGAGGCCTGCATCTATCCAAGCGGCAGTTGCAATTTCTGCAGCCTCACGAAGTCCAACATGGTGGCGAATACTAGCTAAAGCAATGTTTGAAATATTTCTTGTGTTGTATTTCATTTTCTTTGGTAAAGGTTCAGATGGCTCTTTGGAACTATCATCTGATGTTGCTTCCTGTTCATCAGAAGAACTATCAAAGAAGTGATAAACATCTTGACACAGCTCTTCCTCTCTTTGGATGGCTTCTTCACTCTTCATTTTCTTCTTTTGTTCCCTCTCTCGGATTTGTTCTCTCTTCTTGGCATTAGCAATCTGCTTCTTTGTTTCTGAATAATCTATTGAACCCATTTGCATACTTCCTTGGCCTTCTGCCTTTGTCCTCTGTGCCTTTATAAATTCAATCTCTAAAACAGGGATCTTCTTTTCACGAGGACAACCACAATCAATGTGGGAATTATTTTCTCTCTTACCTGAGTGAGAACAGTTGGATTCAGAACATAATTGTATGGAGCACTTGCAGGTCAAAATGTCAAACAGAGTATCAAGTGTGTGCAGAAATTCATTTTTCCTGGCCAAGTTTCCTTTACCAAGTGATGTTTCAACTGCTTTGTGCCATAATTTCGTTAGCTTTAGCTCAATAGTTCGACACTGATTAATCACAGGTGGTTTGAATAGTGCATTAGCTTTTGTCCATTGATGCAGAAGAGGGGCTATCATGTCATTTATGAGTTCTTTATCTGTATAGTTCCTTCTGTCCTTTGCATTTTTTTCTCGAAGGAGTAACCCTAATCTTTGCATGTCTCTCACTGTTGGAAGTTTTGATACAGGAAGCTCCATCCCTTTACCAACTAGCAGGCTCAAGTGGGTTGACAACTGACTTCTTGTCTTCAATTTTGACATCTTCACACTATCTGACAAATAGAAAAATATTTCAATGTTTCATAATTCAATTGTTGTTTCAAAAAATATCAATTTGTTTATCAAAAATGCTGTAACAGAAATAACATAATAATTTCTTAGAACATAATGTTTTATACAATGATATAAGTAACTGCGACAATCAATATGCCCTACTTACAATAATTAAAATGTAGAATTCGTCTGGTAGAGTAGGTGCAAGTGCAATGAGAGCAAACCACCGTCTATGATATCTAGATGGAGAGTGAGCCGGGCGCCTTATCCTCACGCTTGGTACAAGTCAAAACAAGAATTAAACTGTCCCACACGGAGAGCCTGTTCATGTTCATGTTCTGACATGCATATTGTACACAAGCTATAGAACCATGAAATACTCCATAATCCATATGCTTACATGAGATTAGTTAATATCAAGTGAATAATTCTAATCAAGTCTAATTATTTGTTGAAATACTGATATTTGAAACTTTAAGGTATAATTGATATAGGTGAGGGTTATTTCAATTCATTTTTGTTTGCTAATCTCAAGTTTAGACATAAGAGGCACAATATTTTGACTACCAAATTTGATTTTTAAAATGTTGACAAAATTGACACACCCTACTGTCCAGTCCCTGACAATAGTTTCGGGACACCAAGCAGCTTTTCAGTATTGATTCCGGAGACAAGAATGGCGATTCGGTCAACACTCGCTCCTTGTTCATCAGGAATAATTTTTCCATCCCAGTGCACAGTGAGCACTTCACTAGGTTGAAATTTTTCTTTAATTTCGTTGGCAATCCCAGAACGGTGGGTCGCTCGCGAAGTACGCCCTGTCTCATAGTTTAAAACTAGTTCCATTGGGTCATGACCTAGACTAGCAGCTGATCCCAGTGCGGTCCAATGTACTTGACAATTCAGGGGTGATAACTTTGAGAGTAGCACGTTTACGATTGGAAGAAGATACCACTGGTGATATCGCTAGGGAACTTGTAGATGATGACGAGCTTGATTGTGATTCTGTTTCAGACGAAGAACCCACCTCATCATATTCAAGAGCAGAACTGGCTTGATTCTGTTGTAGAGATTGCTTACTCTTGCTTTCTTCCCGACGCTTCATGGAACAAGCAATCTTTTTGTCTACTCCTGCCATTACACCTCTTCTCCCTTTTTCTCGTTGCGCTGCCAGGAATGCTCGGTCTTCTTTGATGGTCAAGAGCTGCATTGCCTTGGGGTGGGCAACATCGAAGAGGTCCTCTAACTCATCACAAAAAGTTTCCTCTTTCTTACGTTGTGTGTCTGTAGTGCGAGTGCAGTTTTTCTTAAGTCCCTTCCACATTAAAAAAAGATCCACTACCTTTCGTCCAATACTCTTCTCAGTTATGGTAGGAATCCGTGCTTTATTCCAGAAACTAATAACCGATGCTGCAACTTCACTCGCAGAATCATTCACTGTTTTCTTATGTTCATTGTGACCGTGGAAAAACAGATGTAGAACATCTCCTCTTGAAGGAAGTTGTGCACCCGTGATTTCGGTTATGTGTTGACCAATGAGTCAAACTTCAGTTTTTGAACGTGTACTCGCCATTGAACCTGAAACAAACAAAAACATTTATGTAACTTATGTTGTTACTGTTATGCAAACAACAGCACCCATAAAGCATACGGCATGCAAGATCACTTGTATAAAGTTTTTAAAGTGTTATATACCTAAATTGATGCATTGATTTTAGACAAAGACAATGGTACTAACCGTAATACTGCAACAAGAGCGACGCACACACACCCACCATCACGTCTCACACACAACTGCTGCTACTGTACCAGTCAGACACTGGCACACAACCTCTTCCCCCTACCCAGACTGACACCCGCCTCTCCCTCCCCTCTGCATTGCCAATAGCTGCACCAGCCAAAATACTCATTACTCATATTTAGAAAAAATGTTAGGAACAACTTTAGTTTGAATTTGCATTCTACATATACCTGCAAAGTTTCATAGTAATCGGATCATAAATAAAGAAATTAGAAAAAATCAATAATAATTTCAGTAGTGTTAACTTCAAATGGCTTGAGCCACCTCTAAATATTGTCCAAATGACCCAGGATTTCGCCTGTTTTCCTTTTTTATGGGTACGCAGTATTGGACAAATGGCCATCTAAAAATAAAAACTGTCACTTTTTATTGTCACCCTAATATATATATATTTCATTTTTAGTCCATTTAACACGCGGACTTTGAACATATAATCAAGGACCTCACCAGCATGGAATCGAACCCTCGACCTACTGGGTGGCCCTAGGGAACGCTTACCGGCTAGCCCACAAGGACACTAAAAGCAGTTCTAGACTCTGTTGATTATATGTTCAAAGTCCGCGTGTTAAATGGACTAAAAATGAAGTATATATATGTACCTCGCGTTTCATACCAGCTGGATTCGATAAAATGCTACTGACACCACATACGAGGCACGGGCAGTTTCCCAATGAGGTTCACGGCGCCATCAGCTCGATGAACAGGCTTTGTGTGAAATATAACAGAGTCTAGAACTGCTTTTAGTGTCCTTGTGGGCTAGCCGGTAAGCGTTCCCTAGGGCCACCCAGTAGGTCGAGGGTTCGATTCCTTGCTGGTGAGGTCGTTGATTATATGTTCAAAGTCCGCGTGTTAAATGGACTAAAAATGGAGTATATATATGTACCTCGCGTTTCATACCAGCTGGATTCGATAAAATGCTACTGACACCACATACGAGGCACGGGCAGTTTCCCAATGAGGTTCACGGCGCCATCAGCTCGATGAACAGGCTTTGTGTGAAATATAACAGAGTCTAGAACTGCTTTTAGTGTCCTTGTGGGCTAGCCGGTAAGCGTTCCCTAGGGCCACCCAGTAGGTCGAGGGTTCGATTCCATGCTGGTGAGGTCGTTGATTATATGTTCAAAGTCCGCGTGTTAAATGGACTAAAAATGGAGTATATATATGTACCTCGCGTTTCATACCAGCTGGATTCGATAAAATGCTACTGACACCACATACGAGGCACGGGCAGTTTCCCAATGAGGTTCACGGCGCCATCAGCTCGATGAACAGGCTTTGTGTGAAATATAACAGAGTCTAGAACTGCTTTTAGTGTCCTTGTGGGCTAGCCGGTAAGCGTTCCCTAGGGCCACCCAGTAGGTCGAGGGTTCGATTCCATGCTGGTGAGGTCGTTGATTATATGTTCAAAGTCCGCGTGTTAAATGGACTAAAAATGAAGTATATATATGTACCTCGCGTTTCATACCAGCTGGATTCGATAAAATGCTACTGACACCACATACGAGGCACGGGCAGTTTCCCAATGAGGTTCACGGCGCCATCAGCTCGATGAACAGGCTTTGTGTGAAATATAACAGAGTCTAGAACTGCTTTTAGTGTCCTTGTGGGCTAGCCGGTAAGCGTTCCCTAGGGCCACCCAGTAGGTCGAGGGTTCGATTCCATGCTGGTGAGGTCGTTGATTATATATATATATATACATATATATATATATATATATATATATTTTATTACTTTAAAAGCGAGGAGTCTTAGATTGCACTTAGTTTAGATTAATAACCTAAATAAGTCATGCCCGCAAAGTCTTATTAAACATAATTTTAAGTAGAATAAAATGAGTTATCTGAAGATCAAAATGTATTGAGAATGGGAAAAGGAACTCGAGAAGCTTTTTTGGTTTGGGAATTTTGAGGTCTAATAAATGTGTTTGTCTGCTTTGTCGATTTTAAAAACGCCTTTGATAAAGTAAAACACAATAAACTTATAGAGATCTCGAAACATAGGCATTAATGAAGAAGATATTAGTTTTCTAAAATCTTTACTGGCAACAGGAGGCTGCATAGTTACTAAATAAAGAACTTATTAATTGGCTCAAAGTTAGACATGGAGTAAGACAAGGCTGTGTCCTGTCTCCAACATTGTATAAAAGAAAGTATTATTCAGAATTCTTAATGCGAGAAGTTATATATGTCAATGAAAGTATAAAGTTTAATGGCAAAGTAAAGCAAATAAACCTATGTAGATGTTACTGCTCTTATCACGTTACAAAAACTAGTTAACAGATTAGTGGAAGATGTGAGAATGTGGGTTAAGAGATAATGCTGTAAAGACGAAAGTAATGGTTGTTTCCAAATTGGAAATAAACCCTAAAATAAAAATTATGGCAGGAAACATGTAACTTAAACAAGTGGGAAATTTTGTGTAATTGGTAAGTAACATTACTGTAGCTGTGATGGTGGATGTGCCCAAAATTTAAAACCGTAATAGCAAAATCAGTATTTAATAATCTAAAAGACCTAATGAAAAAGAGAAATTAACTTCAATTTCAGAAAAAAAGGCTATTGAAAGACTACTTATAGCAAGAACTTTCAGCAGACACCACAAAGAGGTTAAAGGCCTTTGAAATGTGGTGTTATAAGCGAATGTAAAAAAAAAGAGAGTTCCACTGACAGGAAACCAAATGGAGAAGTACACTAAGGTTAGCAAAAACTTCAAGAGCAATACTTGAAATGTACAGGAAAAGAAAAAGTTTACATACTTTGGTCATATAATTAGGAATGAGAGATATAGAAGAAATATTAAAGGGCAAAGTTGAGAGTAGGAGTCCAAGGGGAAGACAGAGACTGGGTCTACACTCTACAGAGATCCAAAATCTTGGAGGTTTGGTAAATACAGCCCGAGAGCGTTCAGAGTGGGGGACTGTTGTTGGTATGCATGTTAGTGAAGCGTATTTCTTAATAATGTCGTATTAATATTTGTAGCTACCATAGTTGGCATTGACTAAATAAATTTGAATTAATTACTTTATTAAATAAATAATCTTTTTTTATGCAGAATTTTTTTTTCGTTTTTATTTTATTTTTTTCATAAAAAGTTAACAAAAAAGAAATTTGAAGGTTTATAAAAGAAAAAACCTTGTATAACTTTGTGCTGGGATTTAAAGTCATGTCATAATGATTTTAGTTTATTATGATTTTTCTGTGTAATATATTAAGCTTTGGAATATGTTATCTTAAGGAATACTGGTAACTCAGTCTGGAGTCTCTGGACCCCCAGTGGACAGACAAGACATGAACAGGATTCAGTATAATGCACTAGAAAAAATAAATAATGAAAAAATATGCAAATTAAAAACAAATCGAATTAATAAAAAAATCAACGTTGTTTTTATTATTTTTTAGTAAAAAAAAAAAAAAAATCACCAACCCTGGTAGCTACTCCTTATAGTACAGTACTGTACGTTAGGAGTGAAGTAAGTAAGTTGCAATATAATCTTGAAACCACATTAAGAAACATCCAGCTCAAGAGATGCGTTGCCGTATAGGAATCCAGTATAACATTGTTACGGCCCTCCTTTCACACCCAGCTTCCATCTCTTTTTACCAGCAGCACGTCGTATGTACAGAAGCAGTAGATAACTCACAAATGTCGTCAAATTGCCACTGGCTGTCCCGCCAGTCTTGGGTAACTTCCCGATTATCGGTATCAGTGTTCAGACAAACAGGTAGGTAGATTTCCACCAGGTCACAGAAGCACACTTGTGCACTGTGGTCTACTTTAATAATATCTAATTCTTCACAACACTGTTCACAGGGTAATGTCTTCACAGCTGGACTTCTCACTTCGAATATATAGTCAGCACACTACTAGTGTACAATTCCTTAGTTTTTCACTTTATATTGATCACAACAATTCCACAATACTTGCACAACAATTATCTTCAGTTGTCTTACTTTGCTTATACTTCACACCCGAGCAGAAACGGTAGACTGACTGAGTCCGCCGCTTGCTACAGCATAATATACCTCATCATCAGACGATCCCAGAACATCCTATCACAACCCAGAGACGCCTGGGAGGTTCTAGAACGTTCTACTCTGATCGAGGCTTACAATAAGAAAAAAATCATAACAAAAATGATGCCATGCATTCGAGAATATTATTACATCAGTAATGCATCAATATATACATGAAAATCTCCCTAAACTTGCCCAAATAAACTGCTGCTTGGGACAGAAAATAATAAAAAACATCAAATTTACAAACATTATAATACCAAATTATGCCTCGGCATAACAATATTAAAAGAAGCGTGGCTGCAACGAGACGGTTAACCTATATTACAATTGCATTTGTTTAACTATAATGCAGCCTCAAAGACTCGTATTGTATATATAAAAGAAAAACGAATTTAAAGTTTAAATTGGGAAGTGTCATTACTTACAATGTTGAGTTTAAGCGATCCTAATCCTAATGTAAGTAGCCAAACAAGTATCTGTGCATAATCTGTTTGAAACAATATGAGACTGTAATCGGTCATAGGAGCGATTTTGGTTTGTGCAGGACAATAAGACCCTTGTCGTTGACCCGATGAGTATAATTCGGTCAAAACCTGTTGAAAAACAATTCACGTGTTACAACTGCTGATACATCAGGACACTGTTTGTATAATATGATCAATATAAACATAAGAACATAAGAATGGAGGAAACTGCAGCGGGCCTATTGGCCCATACTGGGCAGTCCCGTTCCGTTTACACCCAACCCCTATTGCTCATATAAGCATCCAACCTATGTTTGAAGCTATTCAGCGTATTCGAGTTAATGATGATATTTGGTAACTTGTTCCATTCATCCACTACTCTGTTTCCAAACCAGTGTTTACCTATTTCACGCCTAAATCTAAATTTGTCTAATTTAAAACCATTGTTACGAGTTCGCTCCTGGTTGGATAATTTGAGTACCTTTGTAATGTCCCCTTTGTTTAGCCCTGCCTTCCACTTATACACCTCTATCAGGTCGCCCCTCGCTCTACGTCTCTCGAGGGAGTGCAAATTAAGATGCTTTAACCTGTCTCTATACTCAAGGTTCCTAATGCCCGGGATTAGTCTTGTCATTCTCCTCTGAATTCTTTCCAAGGATTCTATAGCCATTCTGTAATACGGTGACCAGAACTGAACTGCGTAATCCAGGTGTGGTCTCACAAGAGCAAGATACAGTTTTAGGATGACCTCGCTAGTCTTGTAACTAACACTCCTTTGTATGAATCCAAGTACTTTATTAGCCTTGTTAAGAGCAAAAACACATTGTTTACTTGGCTTAAGGTTCCTACTTATCATTACTCCTAAATCTCTCTCGCAGTCGGATTTCTCTATGGCATCGTTGTTCATCTGGTATCTGGTTTCCCTGCTTACATCTCCTATACTGAGTACTTTACATTTGTCGACGTTGAATTTCAACTGCCATTTTTCAGACCATTCGAAAAATTTGTTTAGATCTTCCTGTATACAATACATAAATACACTTATTAAAGTTATTTAGAGTTCTTAGAGGATTTAATAGTTCACAATCACACTCACGTTTTGGGGTCTAGGGTTTGACCAACGAGAACAAATATAATATCCTCCTGGTAGATGTTGGCTGAACGAAATATCAAGGTGTGGTCTCTACGGTAGAAGGCGAGAGACTCTGGTCCTCAGGTAGTCACACAGCTGCTACCAGCTCCACCTCGTTTAGTAAGCTATTCTGAGTTGTAAACAGTTTCTTCACTCAACATGTGGCTGGCACGTGGCGATAACAGAGACCACGGACGGTATTGGGATATGTTTGTGTCTCCTTATACTATGTGATAGGAATCACTTAACCGTTTATTTTATTCCTCTATGTCAACTCACCCCTGTGTTGAATACTGAATGACCGTGGGTGAAGAAACGCATATCAACCCTCCCAAGGCATCACGAGTTGTACATGTTCGTTTAATTTCGAAGATCAACGGACCGACCCTGTCTGATACTTTTTTTTTTTAGCTACGGCACATGTTATTTGTCCTTATACTTGCTGTTATAAACATAAGAATCATTTTCGAAACATTTATGATGAGCTTAACTGAAAAATAGTGCCAACTACACTTTTATGGATTGACAAACCTCAGCCGTGTTCATCTGATGAAAGGTCGACTTTTGCTGATGATCTTGGTATTCACTATAGAGAATTACGAAGTATTGTGAGCAACCATTATCGTTATTCTTGGTGACGGCCAAAGCTTATTTCAGTTATGGTATTATACAGTATGTATTCAATGCATGAAACAGTCTTAAATGCACAACCTGGGAACTTGATATGTACAATATTATTATCTACTCTGTGAAGTGTTCAATTCATTTCCTTTATTTACGTAACCTGTCACGCCACTCTAACCGCCATAAAACCTGCTACCCCTTACAGTGTAAGGGGTAGCAGGGCTACAAACCTGAGGCATGATCATAGAGCTTTCTTTTGGATATTTCGTCCGTTGTGTACTTTTGAATGTCACCGTAAGGGTAAAGATATTTTATTTTTACCGCGTGTACATCAACTCCACCACCCAAGCAGTTTTAGTCACCTAATTCCAGAATTCAGGTCCAGGTAACTAAATCAGCGGGAAGAGCCGACATAGGATTTCCAGATATTCATACCATAAATTGTTTTATAATCTATCACGGGATGAGGGAAAGCATCTTGTCTCATTAAACTTTCGACGAGAGCTTGATAAGTTCTCATATTTCCTAGTACATGGAAAGAATCAATGTTATTTTATATTTATCTATTTATTTATATTGATAGATTACACGGGGAAGAATCGTTTGCAATATTCAAATCTCATCACTGGGGCGTCACCTGACCAAAGACTGAAGATATTTGAAGCTGGATGTTTTCTGCTGTTGTTGATTATGATGTAAGAAAAACTCTGTGTCAGCGAGTTTATAGAGTGCTGGTCTAGGGTATAAATTAATTTTGGTGAAGCAAAATGTTCTGTTAGCTGTAATACTGACAGTAAAGTAATAAACCCTTCCAGTTGCCCCCTTGGGTCGATGTTGGATACGAAGTGAGGGAATTTTTGAGTGTACGTCGTCAGAACTGTGCTTGTGGAATTACCTAAAGAATAACGAAAGCGATGAGATATTCCTGTGAATCTTTCTAGTAAGGTCATCTCTGTTGAATGTTCTGATGTCTTTGTGGGATGTAAGAGTAAAAGGTCAACGGAGTGAGCTGGGATGTTTGTCGCTAAGAGAAGGTCATTTCTACTCCCAGGAAACCTGGAATTGAGCGAAGTATAAACCCCCAAAAAAGATAATATAGAACTACACTGGACAGAAAAGTAATTGATGACACGAAAGGGGAAAGGACAAGGGAAGCAACTGAAAATAATCGGAAATATCAAGAGCTAGTGTATGGGTTTCATCTTTCCTATCTATTGACTGATGGATTAAGGTTGTGCAAATTGTGAGTTAGTGGTAGAGTGCTCACTTGGGAAACCAGAAAACCGATCTCTGAACATATTGTTACATCCAAGGGTTTGAGAATATGATTTAATTACTGTTTCAGGAATGTATATCATCGTCGAGGTAAGAGAAATTGGGTGATAATTTGAAGTGTAGGACTCATCTTCCCAAGGATCAATAAGAGAGGAAAACTGAAATATAAACTGACACTCTGAACAGTTTGTACTGAACAGGAAAAAACTCTGTCGCAGTACTTTTGGAGATCGACAGGGAAATACCACCCAGACCCGGAGCACTGTCAGTTGTTATAAAATCTATTGCTTTTCGTTTAATTTTGAGTGTCAAAAGTTGGACATGATATAATGGTCCCAGTCACGAATTTTGAGTGTACCTCTCGTTTCACTATGCCCTTAATATGGTAAAAATTAATAACATTTCTGGGCAGAAATTTATTTGCTTAATAATTTTCCATGAATAAATAAACAACAAATAAAAAAATAAAATAAAAACAGCAGCTAGGCCATGACCAACAACCAGAGTACAAATTTTATGTCTTCACTGCGTCTCGGCACATCTGCACAATCCCGTTTACTGCTTAGTGTCTTCCATTTCTTGAGGCGACATTCAAACTGCATATAGCAACAGCCGTATACAACATATATTAGCTTACAGCTGTTTTTATAGTTCATTAGATTACGGTGACTGTCAAGCTAAATGAACACTGAAAATGATAGCAGAGGGTCAAAATGACGACTGTGTTGCTATTACTACAGTCACATGTCAGGGCGCGGATACTCAAGGTTCGTGCAGTACGCCGTTCCACAACAAAAGTGAAAACTCTTGAAGTATCACGTAAGACGTCCGGGACGTAAGGAAGAGGGCGGCCAAATTAACGGCGAATTTGCACTGGAACCCCCTTGTTTTTTTCCGTAATGATGGGAAAGAGATCCAAGTAATAAGTGGTAATGAGTCCACAGTCTAGCTCACAAAAGTTATATTACTCACATCACTCACACAAAACTTACATTAGTCTGATTGGGTAACTGAGGCTCAGCAATACTGCAGCTAGAAATAACTGAGGATTAACGTGCATACGTCCTGACTTACGTCAATATTTCCAAGACTATACTGACCCGGTTCAAGGGGTCCTTAGCATGACCCTTCCTTTACATATAGACATATATGCCGACGTACACACACACACACACACACACACACACACACACACACACAAACACACACACACACACACACACATATGGACACACACACACACATTGCCTGTTATACGTCATGCAGTCTGTGTCTCAGTTTTATATATTCAGTAAAGTTCTTAGGACAGATGGCCTATATTCACATAATTTCATTCTAGGGGCAGTTCAACTAACACAGCTTACTGGAACACTTACTCCCATAACATAAGGATGTGACAGAAGTCTTTTCATGTGCTGTGCTGCAGAGCGATAATATTATTGGGTTATTAATACAGGAATTAAAAAAAGCATGGGAAACTCATATTGTCTTTGTAGCCTTTGGTTATTGTGATTGAGGCCCTTGAGTGGTCATTAATCGAGGAAGAAATAGAAAACGAATGACGAGGAGGGATCAATGGATGAATCCCCGTAAAATTCCATCTAGATAAAACGGTGTGGTAGTTCCCTAATGATGTTAAGAAGGGACGATGAGATGGTCACGACAAGGGGGGGGGGGGGTATTTACACAGAAGGATGTAACGGGGAAGGTTACAGGAGTTGTCATGCTCACAAGTTTACATGCAGTGTCAAGGTTGTCGACGTATTCCCTGTATTATCGTGAATCCAGGCGTGGTCTCGTAAACACAACTTGTTGGGGCCGAGTCTGGGGTCGGTGGAATTCTTTGTAGTGTCGATTGTTGTCAACAACAACTGCGTCGTAATGGTTGTGTAAGGCTCTCTCGGAATTTCGGATTTGCCCAACGTTTTTCGAAAGTCTTTGTGCTGCGAGGTGTGAACCCGGTATTTTAGTTGAGGAGTAAAGCGAATGTAGGTTCTATTTAATCTATGTGGATTGCTTCAGTGGCGAGACAAGCAACAGTGTCATAAGCAGTGTTTCCCACGAGAGAGGTGATCCAGAGGAGCTTGACAATAATTATTTCAAGATTGGTGACGGCAGCAAGGGTGACAGGGGAATAGGTGGTGATTTATGAGCCTCGTTATGGCAGATAACTGATGGACGCCGTTGTTCATTGAGAGAGTAAACAGCGCCTTTATGAACATTTACAAGAATGCCTGTGCTTCCTGTATAGGCGGAAAAGCCCAATCATGTTTGGTGCTCCGGGATCTACATTGCTGCATAAGATCTTCCGAGTAGGTAAACAGCACAGACCGTCAATTTTCGCAAGGCAGAGTATGAGAGTAGATTAGGGCTGGCGCTTTCCTGTCTCGGGGAATGTTGATGGCTGATGTGGCCAGCTGCGAAGCACTTGGTCCATGAGGACATCGGACAGTGGGGCTGAGGACACCTCCCTGGGGTTTGACAAGATCAAGGGGTTTGATAATTAACAGTCAAGTTGTAGCCCCGAAAATGTATGTAGGTCTGTCGATGAGTAAGGTATAGTACATACAGTAGTTGGTAATTCATGGGAGGTAATTATCCTTTACATTCATATGGGTAAGGTCAAAGTCTAACTAAACCAAGTCAACCCACGTGCAGGTGGCGGAGCTAACTATGAGACATCATTGACCCATAGTGCAAGAAAACGGTAGTAATTTTTTTTTTCATTTATTGGGCACCCCCCTATATCCTTGTGCAAGGTGAAGCGCAGAAGCGTTCACAGCACCCAACAGGGAAGCATGTCAAGTTCATGCTTGCCTTATGTCTCATGAGTTAAGGGAGTAGCAGCCTGGAGAGTCTAGGGCGTAGACGCCTGAAGAGTCAATGGTTTATGTCTAAGCAAGTTATTGGTAGTTCCAACAACTTGTCCCTGAATACGAATTCGCAACTTTCGACTTACAGCAGGTACCAACTTTGCTGCTAGGTGAACAGGGACCAAGGGGACTAGGAAGCGTGTCCAAACAACTTCCGCCTGCCCGGGAATCGAACCCGTGACATCTTGCTTGCGAGGCAAGAACGGTACCGCTCTACCACCAGCTCCCCAATCGGTAGTAATGTAGGACTCGTATATTATCATTATTTCCTGATTTTCTCATCCCATAGCACATTATATCTTTCAGTTAACCACTTTAACTTCTCATGTAAACAATATTTTTATGATAGTCCTATTCTTATCATTAAAAATTTATCATCATTATTAATAATCCTCTTCTTCCTCTCTTTATTATTATTTATACTCTCATAATTTTGCTGCCAGTATCAGTGGGGGGGGGGGGGGCAGAAGGAATTCAATAAATAAATAAAATTGCTAAAGAAAATAAAAATAAATTGTTAATGATCATACTTATCATTCTTTCTCCCCAAGCTATTACAGTAAATCAGTGAATACATGTATACAATTGTAGAGGTTTTCAGCTTATCAATATGGCCACTAGATATATTACAGATGACAAGGCTATGCAACAGTTTCAAGAAGCAAATAGATGTTTGTTTCTACACATCCGGTTTCTTATCTGAACGTTTAGGGAATTTAAATTTAAACCTGCCAACGGCTCTCAAGTATTGCCCTTCCTCCTGTTGCACACTATATGTTTGCTGCATGCACAGTAAAATCCATTTTTTCCTGTTTTTCATCTTTTAGAAATCGATGAAAATATAAAACTTCTATCTTGTAGTCTGTAATTTGATAATGTATCCAGATACGGTGCATTTATCAGGCATTGTCACAGACCTTCGCCCCATGGCGGTCTGCTGCTAACTGGCCGCACCCCCCCCCCCCCCCCCCCCCACGGTTGCCGACCAGATGACATCATACCGCCGCGAAGGACGAGCTTTCGACTTTAAGTAGGTTGACTTGGTATAATTAGACTTTGGGTGAGGTCCTATGAGGCCACTTCACCACTGTCTAGTGTCAAATGTCAATTCCTACTGTGTAAAAGGAGCGTTGGTATCATGTCATGAATTTGTCACTCATTTATGGGTTGCTGAAGATGCAGTTATGAGGAAAGGGTTTGGTTTGGTTACGCATGACGGTAGGAAGGCCAACCTCGGAGTCCGTCTGCTGTCTGTGTTGGTACATATATTTTTCATGAGTTTTGTGATCTTATATTAACTGATTACTAAAGTCTACATGGACACACTAGAGGTGATGTTGTTGATGAGGGTAGCTACATCCCCTCACTACAAAATATACGAGTAAATAACTGATATTGTAGTTTTTAGGACCATTCATGATCCTATCTAGGAATGAGCTCCACATTTATGTGTACTGTATAAACATATAAATAAAAAGAATTCTTAAGTTGAAGCATCATAATATAATACTGCAACCAAGTGAAGATTTCTGTAATTGTACCGATGTTTCTGAAAATTCATTTGAACTGAATCTAATTTCATATTATCTGGCATCATTTCTACCCTACTCGAAGCGGATCCCGGGTACTACTTTACTTCTATTTCCTTACCGGGGCAGTAACCAAGCTGTGACTAAAGTAAAGATAACATGGAAATTCATCTATTCAAAACCTATTTTGTGCTACTCTAAAACCTTCGAGAGTCAAGAGAGGAAAGTTTCTTTATGCTGTGAGTGTTTTCGGGTGACTGTGAGTTCCTCCTGTCGGGGCGCACCAGGTGTACAGTTGGGAAGATGACACGCTGAAGGTGCACGTCACTATTCCAGGTACACCATGACAAACGTCTTGTATCTCGCACAGCACTAAAGTATCTCTCGTGCAGTAGTGTACTAACTATTGTACTGACCAACCTACTATTCGACATACAATCCGTTGTACAATCCGTCGTGTTTCCTGACATACAATCCGTCGTACTACCGTCGTGTTAATTGACGTACAATCTGCCGTACAGTACTACCCACCATGTAACTTGACGTACTGTCCAACATATAGCCTGACGTACTCCTTATCGTATTATCGGACGCTATATTTGTCATATCATCCGTTGTCTTTTTCTCTTCTTGTTTCTAGTGTTTATATTATTTTTTCGTTCTTATTACTTTCTTTCTCTATTATCTCTTATTTTCCGACTTTTTGTTTATTAATATTTTTCTCTGCCTTTATTTCTCTTGCCCATCTTTTGTCAGCTAATCCATCTCTAATTCTCTTTTTAATTCTAATTCCTTTCTAATTCTCTCTCTCTTAATCTTTTTCTCTCCCATTATTTACTTTCTTTCGCTCAATCTATCTCTTTTTATCTCTTTTCTTCTCTCTTTATATATTTTATGTTTCTCACTTTCAATCGGTCTCTCTCTCTCTCTCTCTCTATCTCTCTCTCTCTCTCTCTCTGTCTTTCTATCTATATCTCTGTCTCTGTCTTTGTCTGTCTCTAATAGTCTTGTTCTCTTTATTCATGCGTATATATATTCATCTTCTTCCTTATATTATCAGTATTTTTCTATCCTCATTTTCACTCTATCTCTTTACAGCCTCCTCCTCCTCCTTCTCTTCTTCATTCTTCTCCTCCTACTCCATCTTCTCCTTGTATTTCTTCCCACCTCACAGGTCTTGTCTTGTCACTATTTAAATGATGTGTATGAGGAGGAGGAAGAGGGGGTGTTGGAGGAGGAGGTGGAGGTGGAGAAGGAGGAGGTGGTGGTGAAGGAGGAAGAGGAGGTGGTGGAGAAGGAGGAGGAGGTGATGGTGGAGGAGGAGGAGGAGAAGGAGAGGGAAAAGAGGGAGGAGGAATTGGAAGAAGAAATAATAATAATAATAATAATAATAATAATAATAATAATAATAATAATAATAATAATAATAATAATAACAAAAAAAAAATAATAATAATAATAATTTTGATTTTTTATTTTCAAGTAGCCTCCATCCTCCCCCAATAGCCACACCTTCGTCGCCATTTTAATACCTTAAAATTAAATATCCTAATACATAAGTAGCTATCCTAGCTGTGTTGAGTTAGTTGAGCCGCCGATCTATGTGGCATTCAGTGACTGTTGCCTCATAGTCAATATCTGCAGCTGTTGTCGGCTTTGGGAACAATGCTCTCGTTCCCCTGAGGCAGAGCAAAGCAGACCTAAGGAAAGAGAAGGACAGTCGACATCTCATCCAGGCTGTAACATAACTTCTGGGCTGCTGCTTCTGTTCGGATAGCACCTCCGCGAGTCTGGCGAATCTGGCGTAGAAGCATCTTGCACTTGGTCCCATCACACCAGAGGAGTGAAGCTGCCTTGATCAACGTTCTGAGTTTTCTCCCCGTATGCCCTTATCTTGTCGTTCCTGTTCCTCGTGTGTGCAGGAGGAAAGTGGGATAAAAAATCCTGATGTCGAAGAAGGCTCGCTGTCCTCACATCCAGAATCCTCGAGCACTGACGTCAACACGGGCTTCGTTGGATGTATTTGAAGTCCTATGTTGGAAATTCTCACCGTCCAATGGCAGGAGGGTCGGCTCTATGCTGACATCTCGATAGATTTCCTTCAACATATTTGCTGTGAGAAACCTTACTTTGTCATGCCTCATGCACATGAAGCCCCCTTTCTTACACACCATGGCGTGATCGACGTCATAGGAAGAGCCACACATGCACTGGGAGGGCAAACCTTCTACTGGCCTACTGTACCTTAGATCAATGGCATCTGTAAATTCTTGTTTATTGAGACTGAAACCATTTGCCCTTATCGGTAACGTAGTTAACCAGTTCGAGGCGCCCACCTCCTGCGCTATAGCTACTTTTTTTTCAAATTCTCTGGTACTTGCAGCATGAGTTGCTGCAACTTATCACTTTGGCCATGCTGTCGTTCTGTTGTAATGGGCCTTCGAATCTTGTTTACTTCACTGGTATCCACATCACCTGTTGTGTTTTGAGCTATTATGTGGTCAGTGAGGGCTGCCGTGAGCTTAACTGAGTTTTGATTTTCGGTGGCAGCAGTCTCCTCTGGATTGATCAATCCCATTCCTCCCAGTCTCGGTGGTAGTGCAAGGAGTAATCTCTCTGCTGGGGTTAAGTGAAGGTGTTTCACTAATTTGGGAATGAAAATGACACTGAAAGCTTCTTCCAGAAGGTGGAGGAGGGGTCTGATATCAGGGATAGTGCACATCAGGTAGTTCCAGCGATGCTTGACTCCATGGGTGAATGCCGCAAGAGCCGCATGTGGCTTTGTGTTAGCAATATCAGACAGGGCTTGGATTTCCCTAACCCGCTCATTCACCTTTCCCATTACGTACTTGGTGTTGAAGTCCGTCGTGCTGATTACTTCGCATAAGTGTGTTTGGCCATCCTTTGTTATTTTGACCTCACTTCCATCGAACACCTCCTTTGCCTGTTCATAATGTTCTGGCTTCACAATGAGGAAGGACTTGCTGGCATTTTGGTGGTACCCTATTTGTGGACCTCGTGATGTTATCAGGTCCCACCACTTTTTGATGCCCTCCACTTTTCCTGCTCCTGTAAGGTCGTCAGCATACGCAACTTTATTGTGTGTTTGAGCACGGGTAGGCCTATTGCGTACATTACCATTGCAATAGGGTCCCCCTGCATTGTTCCCTCAGTTGACTGTATGATGGTATCCCCTCTTAGAGCCTTGTTGGTTAATATAGAGAGGCCTGATGGATTCCTATAGGTGTTTTCAACATACATTGCAAAGCTTGGACACTTGATCTTGATGTTGTGCAGTGCGGTCTTGCGGTTAATTATGTTGAATGCGTTTGAAGCGTCCACCAGGAGAACGGCCTCACAATCACGCTGGTCAAATATCATTCTCATGGTGTGAATGGCAGATTCCCCTCCAGCCTGGTGGCCAGCACAAACTTGCAGGTTCCCTGCTGCTGCCCTGACATCATCCTTTACCGCCTCCATTATGCATTTTCCTATTATATGCCTTAGCACTTCCCCCACCCCAATAGGCCTACATCATGGATTCTTATCCAAGGGAATGAGACGGCAGGCCACCAGAGCATTGAGGTGTAGGCAGCACGAGGATGCCAGCTTTCTTGCAATGACGGCAATGGCAGTGCAGAGATCTCTCGCTACGGGGCGAAACTTGTTAGTGCTGAGGATGACTCTCTACCCTTTGCATCCAGACCTGAAGGGCCGGCCCCTCCCTGAGTCTTCAGTGCCTTTTTCCACATCATCGCTCCTGTTATTTTCTCAAACATGACAGCATTTGGTGGGATATAGTCATCCTGGAACCTGATGCCTTTGTCTTCACTTGCAGGGGGATGTTTTTCTTTCAGTTGTTTTAATGTCTCTGTTTATTGGCAGAACCTGTTACGACCGTGTGGTATTTTTCTATTATTTTTTATAACATGCTTCCATGTTGTTCCATATTATTCCTGTAATGATGTGTTATATTTACTATTATATAATCTAGTCACCTTACCCTGTGCTGTCAAGGTTTTAACTGTTATTATTTGCTCAAGCCCATCTTATTTCTTCATTTATTATTGTAACAAGCATTCTTTGTATCTCTAACGACCATCTATATTGTTAAACGACCCATGTTTCACCTGCCTGTCCCATTGGAGGGAGCCAACCCTATATATAGTACCCCACCAGCAGACGGAATTCAGTCCAGTCCTCTTGTCATTTATTTCATTTTCTTTTGAGTGACACCCATCACCTGTTACTTATACTCATTTTATTTCTGTGGTTTTCCCGTCGTCACCAATGTGGTATATCTATGTGAGTACCTATTCATGTCTCTTATGTGTCCATCAGTGTTTGCTTAGTTACATTTAAGTAATTCAGTGTTGTTCCTCGATAGTTAATTTCAGTGTTAGTTATTTTATATGCTTATGCAGTGTTAACGAAATCCAATGCTTTATTTTTATTCTTTTGATGTTCCCATGTTTTAGGATCATTTGTGTCTTAAAGGTTTCGATAGTGAATCAATTTGTTGTGACAGTCTACGAGGCTCTCTATATTGTGTTAGTATTTTATTTAATTAAATTCTTAAAGGTTTACTTTATTTATTTTTATTCCCTTTCGATTTACTTCACTTTTCTTTTTGTTTGGTTACGCCTAGAACCTGGATATTAAAGTAAATTAAGAGACGGCATAACAAACCCCACCGGAGGATTCCTACGTGAGAGATCTTACCGCCAAAGACACTTTTCCCACAAGCATTTTGTTTCCAAACTTTCTTGCAACGTCATGGGTGTTTTGCTTTTGGTCTCCTATAAATTTTAGTCTCTCCTGCAGTGTTCTTGCTTCAGATAGGAGATCATCAAGGGCCCCATTCTGCCACATTGTCAACCTTCTCTTCATTGCTGCCACATTTTCTTTGTCCTTTGTCTTTGTGTGTGTCCTCTGACAGAATAGATGTGGTATTATTGCCAATATTTAAAAAGCTAAAGGGGCAAGGAAGCAGTCCTGAGTGTAGTCAGTTATGTGGCGAATTATCTCCCGAATCATTTCTTTGGTGGCTGCACACTTGGGTGGTTCAAACAGGTTAGCAGGCGACCACCAGGCAATTTCTGAGTAAGTTTCTTTAACCCATATGTCCGCATTTTTCATCGAAATGGCATTCCACTGTGGTGGCTGTCTCTCATTAACCTCGTGGACATCTGCTACGTTTGTAGCAGCGCTTATTAGTACTACATTTTCAGGTTGAGTAGACTCACTGCTATCATTTAGGATATCATCCGGCGGTTGGGTCCCTGAGATATCCACTGTGGCCTCCTGTGTCGGCTCCCTGCCATGTGGGTTCCGACAATTGTTTCCCTATCTGCAAACCACACATAAGAACATAAGAACATAAAAATGGAGGAAACTGCAGCGGGCCTATTGGCCCATACTGGGCAGTCCCGTTTACACCCAACCCCTGTTGCCCATATAAGCATCCAAACTATGTTTGAAGCTATTCAGCGTATTCGAGTTAATGATGATATTTGGTAACTTGTTCCATTCATCCACTACTCTGTTTCCAAACCAGTGTTTACCTATTTCACGCCTAAATCTAAATTTGTCTAATTTAAAACCATTGTTACGAGTTCGCTCCTGGTTGGATAGTTTGAGTACCTTTGTAATGTCCCCTTTGTTTAGCCCTGACTTCCACTTATACACCTCTATCAGGTCGCCCCTCGCTCTACGTCTCTCGAGGGAGTGCAATTTAAGATGCTTTAACCTGTCTCTATACTCAAGGTTCCTAATGCCCGGGATTAGTCTTGTCATTCTCCTCTGAATTCTTTCCAATGATTCTATATCCATTCTGTAATACGGTGACCAGAACTGAAATGCGTAATCCAGGTGAGGTCTCATAAGAGCAAGATACAGTTTTAGGACGACCTCACTAGTCTTATAACTAACACTCCTTTGTATGAACCCAAGTACTTTATTAGCCTTGTTACGAGCAAAAACACATTGTTTACTTGGCTTAAGGTTCCTATTTATCATTACTCCTAAATCTCTCTCGCAGTCGGATTTCTCTATGGCATCGTTGTTCATCTGGTATCTGGTTTCCCTGTTTACATCTCCTATACTGAGTACTTTACATTTGTCCACGTTGAATTTCGTCTGCCATTTTTCAGACCATTCGAAAAATTTGTTTAGATCTTCCTGTAGTTTTGCGGAGTCCTCGTCAGATTTAACAATACGTCCTATTTTAGTGTCATCAGCAAATTTACTTATGTTACTGTCTATGCCGATATCTATGTCGTTTATGTATATAATAAATAATAATGGTCCAAGTACTGAGCCTTGGGGAACTCCACTTGTGACGTTGCTCCAATGGGACTTAGTGCAATTAATGCTCACTCTCTGTTTCCTGTCCTGTAACCACGCCCTAATCCATTTAAGGATGTTACCTTTGATGCCATGAGCTTCTACCTCTCTAATTAGTCTTACATGGTGGACTCTATCGAAGGCTTTGCTAAAGTCGAGATATACCACATCATAATTGTGCCCCTTGTCCACCCATTCGAAAACTGATGAAAAGAATGTTAATAGAATAATTAGACAAGAACGTCCACCTGTGAAGTCATGCTGGGAATCATTGATCAATCTGTGCTTCTCCAGGTGATTTCGAATAGAGTTTGAAATGATTGCTTCCAGTAATTTGCCTACTATTGATGTTAGACTGATTGGGCGGTAGTTAGAGGATAGTGACCTATCCCCCTTCTTGAAAATCGGTATTACATTCGCTATCCTCCAGGATTCTGGTACTACACCTGTTTTTAAGGACATGTTAAACAACTTTGCTAAGGGCATACTAAGCTCTTCCTTATATTCCTTTAATACTCTGGCAAATATCTCATCGGGACCAGGTGACTTATTAGGCTTTAGTTTGTCTATTTGCTTACTAACATCGTTACTAGTCACTACTATCTCGCTTAATTTGTTTTCTTCACTATCTCTGAATAGAGTCGGTGCCTCGGGTATCATGTTTAAATTTTCGGTGGTGAAAACTGTTGAAAAATATTTATTTAAATTATTGCTCATTTCTCCGTCGTTATCAGTGAGCTCGCTGGTATCTGACTGTATTGGTCCAATCTTTTCTTGTGTTTTAGTTTGATACATTTGGTAGAATCATTTGGGGTTTGTTTTCGCCTCCCTTGCTATCCTTACCTCATTATTCCTCTTGGCTTTCCTTATCTCGGTTTTAACCCTACTCGCCAATATCTTATAATAATCCTGGAGGTAAATTTCGCCACGCTTTATCCTTCTACCTATAGCCTTCCTTTGGCCAATGATGTTCTTTAAATAATTATTTATCAATCTAGGGTCATCGTTGTCTGATCTGAGTTTTTTTCCTTATTTATTTCACACTTCAGATTATCTCTAACATAGATTGCTACTCTGCCTCCTTTCCTGGTCTGCCTATCGATATGGAACAATTTGTAACCCGCAATTTGGCATTCGATCGGCAACTCACGTGAGTCTAGGTTGATCCATGTTTCAGTGAATGCTATTATATCGATTTTTTCGGTACATACCAAGGCCCTAATATCATCCATTTTGTTTCTTATACTTCTACTGCTCTCGTAGTAGACATTTAAGTTAGTCGTGTTCTGAGTCCTCCCTTTACCGCGTTTAGTTTTAAACTCCCTCTTTAATTTAGTTTTGTCATCTTTCCTAACACTATTTCCCTGTAATCTTTCACTTTGTTTACCCCCTCCCACTGTAGTTCCCCCACCCCTGTGCCCATATGTTCCCTGAGCAGTTTAAAGACTTCGATATCCTTTGAACTGGCCCCTCCAGAGACCCAGCCAGGGTTGCCACCCCATCCTGAGACAGGTGCACCCCATCCCTAGCATAAAGGTCCCTTCTGCCGTAGAAGTTGTCCCAGTTGTCAATGAATGAGACCGAAATTGACTTGCAATATCTGTCAAGACGGTCGTTGACACCAACCGCCCTTGACAACCATTCACTGCCAACTCTCCTTCTAGGCAGGACACCTCATATGATAGGGATCCCTCCCTTAGACCTAATACGATCTATAGCTGCCTTGAACTTATCAAGAAGCTCCTCGCTCCTACACCGTCCAATATAATTGCCTCCTGCACTGAGGCAGATAATGGGTTTGTTCCCATTACCAGACAAGATATTGTCCATCCTGTCAATTATATCCCCCACCCCAGCTCCTGGCAAACACACCCTCATCCTATTTTTGTTTTTACCACAAAAGGCCCTGTCCATTAGGGTGTGTCATAGGAGGGAAGATCAGCTAAAACTAATGGCCCATCACTTTTTTGGTAGATTTTAGTGTATATAAACAGAAAATAATTTCAGTTTCAATATTTTGCAACCTTTTGCCTGGTAAATTTTAGCGTGAAATTTATCGAAAATCTGTACAGCTGCATTAATGCATTACAATTAAATAGTGAACATTGCTTTCTGACTTCATTCTTTAACAACCCAACTAACAATATTTTTTTCTGTTTCAGATTCTGATGCATTTATAAGTTGATAATATTTGCGATGGCTGCTTGTGTCAGGACGAGGAACCAAAAATCCAGCCATCTCAGTCACTATCTTGGGTCTGGGAGAGAGCTCCTGAAGTCGGAGTTGCCTACATTGAGAGATGCTTTGAGATACGGTGTTTTAATCAGGCAAATCAGTGAAAAGAACCAAAGAACTTACACAAACAAAGACATTGCCAGTGATATGACCAAAGCTGTCTTGGCACAGTACACTCTGGCTAACGCTCAGTTCAAGCCTCCAGTCATAACAAGTCAGAAGAAGATTAGTGAGAGACTGCTAGCCAGTTGGGAAAAGGCAAGAGATATCTCTCTTGGGAGAGGAAAACTTGCAGTTAAGGACAGCTTTGCCAAGCAACTGGACCAGTTATTTGACATAATTACTTGCAAGTGCCCAATTGTTCTCTGTCCTGAGTTTGGATGCGATCGTGACTGTAAATCCGAGGCCCACATCTCCTGTATTTGCAAGCGTGAACTGAAGATTCCTGTGATCGAACTGGCATTTGTCAAAGCACAGAGAGAGAAGACTGGCCAAGATATTCCGGAGTCCAAGAGACAGGAGGCTGCCACAGAGAGACAGAAGAGGAGAAGAGTTGCCGAGGAAAAGAGACTTGAGAAGGCCCAGGGTGAGGTAAAAAAGGCCGATGATTGGAGTCAAGCTGATTCAGAGTTTAATGACTTCCCCATGGCTGATCCGAGTGCTGACCAGGAGAATGGTGACTTTGTCCCTAACCCAGGCATAACATTCGAAATAGGAAAGATATCCCGAGCATAGCTCTGGCCAGCATGCGACACCACACTGGTCTCAGAGAAACTGCAGATATAGCAACAGCTGCCTGGATTGACGGTGGTTTGATAACACCTGATGATGTTCACCTGGTGATAGATCATAACAAAGTAAGGAGAGCTCAGGAGAAACTTGTCAGTAACCTAGAAGAGGAGTTTCATAAGGGGATAAGAGAAAATGGAATCAATTGTTTGTTCTTTGATGGGAGAAGGGATGACACTAAAGTGTTCATGAAAGTTGGAGATTCTGACAAGTTGTTCCCTGCCATGGTGAAGGAGGAACACTACTCCTGCTGCAGTGAACCAGGAGGGAAGTGTTTGTGGCATTTCACTCCAGAGAAAGATGACATCAGGAAACCAGCTGAGATAGTGGCAGATAACATTGTGAACTGGCTCAGAGAGAGGAATGTAGACCAGACCCTGCAGTCCATTGGAGGGGACAGCACCAACACGAACACAGGGTGGCAAGGGGGGGTCATACAGTGGATAGAGCGGAAGATTGGGAGGAAGCTGGTCTGGATTGTTTGTGACCTCCACACCAACGAGTTGCCACTCAGACTTCTGATCCAGGAGCTGGATGGCAAGACTCTTTCAAACAACAGATGGTCTGGTCCTCTTGGCAAGATGCTGGACTCTGCCACTGAGTTAGAAATAAATCCGAGCTTTGAAAAAATCACAGTTGGCCCTCCACTCGTTGAGCTTGCACATACTGTCATTGACGACCTGAGTACTGACCAGTACTATGGTTACATGAATTGCAGTGCCATCAAAACTGGGGTCATGCCTGATAAACTTGCTTACCTGCAGATAGGTCCAGTCTCACATTCTAGGTGGCTCACAACGGCTCTCAGGTTCTGCAGAATTTGGGTCGCTCATCATAAACTGAAAGGGAACCAGCTTCACAACCTGAGACTTATTGTCCAATTCATCGTGAGTGTCTACTTGCCAAATTGGTTCAACACCAAGGTCAAGTCATCGTTCTCCGAAGGTCCGAGGCATGTTCTCTTCCAGCTTGAGCTCCTGAGGAGTCAGCCAAGGAAGGTTGTTCAGATTGTGGAGCAGACTGTGAGGAGATCTTCCTGGTATGCTCATCCCGAGGCAGTTCTGCAGACAATGCTCTGCAGTAAGGATGAGGAGGAGAGAAGAGTGGCAGTCAAAAAAATCTTGGATATGAGACTTATGAGAGGATCTGGGCATGACGAATCAGTTGGTGACGATTCCTTCAGGGTCAGGAAGACTCCTGAAGTCAATCTAGGTGCCAAGACCCTCACTGATCTCATAGATCTGGATAACATCCAGGCTGGCAGTGAGCCCCCTCTTACCTGCAGCCTCACCAATGTTCAAGTCAGAGCTTTCCTGGACAACCCCATGCATGTCCCTGCCTGGCCCTCGCACACCCAGAGTATAGAGCGTTGTGTACAGCAAGTGAGCGAGGCCAGCAGTCACGTGTACAGCCAGGAGAGGAGGGAAGGCTACATCTGAGCTCAGGTGGTCAGCAGGGAGGTGATGAGTAGAAACAGAAGCAAGAAAGACATGTTCTCTATGGTGTGCAGCAACACCGGGTCGTAGTAGTAAAACCGGTTTTTGTATTTGATGATTTTGTTTTCTAAAGGAATATTAAATTTAATAAATGTGTCAAGATCATTCGTTTTACTATTCTGGATCATTTTCATCCTCATAAATTAACCTGATACATTTACTTTACTTTAAATAAGCTATTTAGTGGTGTTGGTAAAAGGGTGGGAATACTGAATTTTCATAAGATTTCAAGTTAAAATTTACCTAGCAAAAAATGAAAACTCTTCAAATCTGAAGATATCACATGATTCTGCACATAGAACTACATCATTAATACCATGGGCCGATTTTTCAAACTCAAACAAAAAAAATTCTCCTCCATATGACACACCCTACTGTCCATGTACCTTACCTGTGAGTCACCAAAAATTAAAGTTTTTATACCTTCCTTGTCATCCCTGTCCCTGACTGTACTAACTTCCAATTCGTCTATCAAGGGACTGAACTGGTTGATACACTTAGCTGTTGTTGTCGTTTTTGTCGTATCCTTGGTGTACTTCACCACCAGCTTGGTCCTCCCACTACTCACAACCTTCCACTCACTTGAGTTTTCGTCAGACGCTGGCTTTCCCTGTCCAGCCTCCCCTTTTAACCTCGCCAGCTCTTCCTTTAATTTCAGGTTCTCCAACGTGGCCCTCTCAATTTCTTCCTTGGCCCTCGCCAATTTTTCCATGGACCACTCCAGTTTGGTCAACAAACTCACATACCCAAGACCGCACATAGCACTGGCCATATCTGATAATTATCCCTCGGGAGCTAACCCTGCCGTGATTGGGTGTTTCTCGCACAAGCCAAGCTAGCTCAATTTAGGTTCTGGCTAGCAGAAACGCAACAATGTCTGCTACCCGGCATTGTGTTCTGCACCTTGGACGTCCGCCTCCGACATCTGCTTTTGTCCCTTACAGAAGAAAAAACTAGTTCTTATGAGAAAAGGGCGGAGAGGTGACAGGCTGGACTGTTGTGTCCGGGTAGTAGGGGCATAAGTGCGCGCATGGGTGTGTAGGCCACCCCCTTGTGGACGATAATCCACACATCAGAATGAAACACTGGGAGTGAGAATTGTCACACATAACACTTGTTTATATATCCTTGGCAGAAATAACCACTATTTCTATGGTCGCACTGATGTAGTATTAGTTATATATACACACTTGGTCGGCCGACACTACATGAAGTGACCGTTACTTGGAGGGGGGGGGGGGGTACGACCACAAGCGTAGAACACTTGGCCCAATAGGGGCGAGAGTCCCCTGCCAAAGAAGGCCTATCGACACTGGCACTGGCAACTGGCACTGGCACCTGGCACCTGCACTTGCCATCTCAGTGGATACTCACAACTCACTTGGTGATCGCCGGTGAACACACGGAATATTTGTGATTAATGCCGTAGGGGATGAGAAGAACCTTCGGTGACAATGCTTTGGATGATATCCGATGTTCACCGGCACACTGTGAAATACCTGCTCCCACACTCCGAATATGTCCCCTCCAATAAAACTTTAGATCAGGGAGGACACTCTACCACACCCACGCCTCGCTGGCCCACTACTACTACTACTAATACTACTACTACTACTACTACTTCTTTTTTTTTTTTAACGTGGCCTCCAGCCTCCCCCAATAGCCACACCTTCGCCGCTATTTTGTTACCTTAATATTAAATATCCTAATACATATGTAGCTATCCTATCTGTGTTGAATTAGTTGATCCGCAGATCTATGCAGCATTCAGTGACTGTAGCCTCATAGTCAATATCTGCAGCTGTTGTCGGCATTGGGGTCGAAGCTCTCGTTCCCCTGAGGCAGAGCAAAGTCGACATAAGGAGAGAGAAGGACAGTTGACATCTCATCCAGGTTGTAACATAACTTCTGGGCTGCTGCTTGTGCTCGGAGATCACCTCCGCGAGTCTGGCGTAGAAACATCTTGCACTTGGTCCCATCCCACCAGAGGTTGTGAACGCTAGAGGAGTGAAGCTGACTTGATCAACGTTTTGAATTCTCTCCCCATATGCCCTTATCTTGTTGTTCTCATTCCTCCAGTGTGCAGCATCGAGAGCTAGGTTACGGTAACATGCGGCCATGGGATAAAAAATCCTGATGTCGAAGAAAGCTCGCTGTCCCCGCGTCCAGAATCCTTGAGCACTGACATCAACACGGACTTCGTTAGATGTGTCTGAAGTCCTATGTTGGAAGATCTCACCGTCCAAAGGAAGGGGGGTCGGTTCTACGCTGACATCCCGGCAGATTTCCTTCAACATATTTGCTGAGAGATCCCTTACTTCGTCATGCCTCATGCATATGAAGCCCCCTTTCTTGCACACAATGGCGTGATCGACGTCATAGGAAGAACCACACACGCATTGGGAGGGCAAACCTTCTACTGGCCTACTGTGCCTTAGAGCAATGGCACCTGTAAATTATTGTTTATTGAGACTGAAACCAGTTAACCAGTTCGAGGCGCCCACCTCCTGCGCTATAGCTACTTTTTTTTCAAATTTTCTGCTACCTGCAGCAACAGTTCCTGCAGCTATCATTTTGGCATTGGTATCGTTCTGTCGTAATGGACCTACGAATCTTACTTACTTCACTGGTATCCACCTCCCCTGTTGCATTCTGGGCTATTATGTGGTCCGTGAGCGCTGCCGTGAGCGTAAGTGAATTTTGATGTTCGGTGGCAGCAATCTCCTCTGGATTGGTTAGTCCCATCCCTCCCAGTCTTGGTGGAAGTGCAAGAAGTGCTCTTTCTGCTGGGGTTAAGTCAGGGTGTTTCACTAATTTAGGAATGAAATTGACACTGATAACTTCTTCCAGAGTGTGGAGGAGGGGTCCGATATCAGGGATAGTACGCATCAGGTACTTCCAAAGATGCCTGAATCCATGGGTGAATGCAGCAAAAGCCGCATGTGGCTCTGTGTTAGCAATCTCAGACAGAGCTTGGATTTCACTAACCCACTCATTCACCTTTCCCGCTACGTACCCGGTCTTGAAGTCCGTAGTGCCAATTACTGCGCCTAGATGTCTTTGGCCGTCCTTAGTTATTTTGACCTCACTTCCGCTAAAAATCTCCATTGCCCGTTCATAATGTTCTGGCTTCACGATGAGGAAGGACTTGCTGGCGTTTTGGTGGTACTCTATTTGTGGACCTCGCCGTGTTACCAAGTCCCACCACCTTTTGATGTCCTCCAATTTTCCTGCTCCTGTAAGGTCATCAGCATACGCCACTTGTTTGACTTCAGTTGTTTCAAATTTTATTTCTTGTTGGAGCACTGATAGGCCTATTGCATAGATTGCCATTGCAACAGGGTCCCCCTGTGTTGTTCCCTCGGTTGACTGAAAGCCTTCTTGTTTACTATATAGAGGTCTGATGGATTCCTATACGAGTTTTCAACATACATCGCAAAGCTTGGACAATTGATCTTGATGTTGTGCAGTGCAGCCTTGCGGTTAAGTATGTTGAATGCGTTTGAAGCATCCACCAGGAGAACGGCCTCACAATCACACTGCTCAAATATCAATCTCATGGCATGAATGGCGGCCTCCCCGCCAGCCTGGTGGCCAGCACACACTTGTAGGTTCCCTGCTGCTGCCCTGACATCATCCTTTACCACCTACATTAAGCATTTTCCGATGATCCACCTCAGCACTTCCCCCACCCCTATAGGTCTGCATCCTGGTTTCTTTTCCAGGGGAATAAGGCGGCAGGCCGTCAGGGCCTGGAGGTGATGGCAGCAAGAGGATGCAAGCTTTCTTGCAAGGGCGGCAATGGGAGTGCAGAGATCGCTTGCTACAGGGCCAAACTTGTTTGTGCTGAGGATGACTCTCCAACCGTTTGTATCCAGACCTGAAGGGCCGGTTTCTCCTCGAGTCTTCAGTGCCTTTTTCCACACCATCTCTCCTGTTATTTTCTCGAACAGGACAGAATTTGGTGGGATATAGTCAACCTGGAACCTGATGCCTTCGTCTTCGCTTGCAGGGGGATGTTTCTCTTTCAGTAGTTTTAATGTCTCTCTGTTTATTGGCATCACCCCTCAGTACGATCCCTATCAGTTCACCCCCCTCAGTACGGTCCTATTCAGTACACCCCCCTCAGTACGGTCCCTATTAGTACCCCTCCCTCAGTACGGTCCCTCTCAGTACACCTTCCTCAGTACAGTCCTCTTCAGTACACCCCCCTCAGTGCGGTCCCTATCAGTACACCCCCTCAGTACGGTCCCTATCAGAACACCCCCCTCAGTACGGTCCCTTTCAGTACACCACCCCTCAGTACGGTCTCTCTCAGTACACCCCCCTCAGTACGGTCCACTTCAGTACACCCCCCTCAGTTCGGTCCCTATCAGTACACCCCCCTTTGTACGGTCCCTATCAGTACACCCCCCTCAGTACGGTCCCTTTCAGTACACACCCCTCAGTACAGTCTTTGTCAGTACACCCCCCTCAATACGTTCCTCTTCAGTACACCCCCTCAGTACGGTCCCTATCAAAATACCCTCCTCAGTACGGTCCCTCTCAGATTAAGGTTAGGATATAAGTACCTTTGGCAGTATGTTCCTCAAGCAGATGTAAACAAAACTAAATGTAAAGTGTGTGACCATACATATGGCCACACACTTGAACACTACCTCCTCGACTGTGTGAAGATAGAACCTTTTAGGGACAGGTCCAAGCACACTGTGTGTGAATTGGCACAACACTTCATCTCTAATGGCAAGATAGCCGACATATTAAGATTGTATCCACTTTTTTGCACTTAGTAACTATATCAATTCTCATGTACAGAACCAAATACGCAATGTGCTTGAATACCTCCCACGTAAATGTGAATAACAAAGTGTGAGGCCAGACATACTGCCTCTCACGCCTGTTCTCACGCATTTGTGAATAAGTTACCCTTTATGTATAGAACTAAACAAATAATGTAAATGAAATACTGTGTAACTTTCAGTGCCATAATATCCTGACAACGGGGGTTAATTATTATGTCCCTTTGTAAACCCTACTCTGTAATCCTTTTGCGCTACCTCTCACAGGATGAGTGTGGGGTGCACAATAAAGTAGCCGCTGCAAGCGTCAAAATCAAAATCAAATCTCAGTACACCCCCTCAGTACGGTCTCTCTCAGTACACCCCCCGCGGTACGGTCCTCTTCAGTACACCCCCTCATTACGATCCCTTTCAGTACACCCCCTCAGTACGGTCCTCTTCAGTACACCCCCTCAGTACGGTCCCTTTCATTACACCCCCTCAGTACGGTCCCTTTCAGTACACCCCCTCAGTACGATCTCTCTCAGTACACCCCCCTCAGTACGGTCCTCTTCAGTAAACCCCGTCAGTACGGTCGCATTCAGTACACCCCCTCAGTACGGTCCTCTTCAGTACACCCCCCTTAGTACGGTCCTCTTCAGTACACCCCTCTCAGTACGGTCCCTTTCAGTACACCCCCCTCAGTACAGTCTCTCTCAGTACACCCCCCTTCAGTACGGTCCTCTTCAGTACACCCCCTCAGTACGGTCCCTATCAGTACACCCCCCTCAGTACGGTCCCTATCAGTACAACCCCCTCAGTACGGTCCCTCTCAGTACACCCCCTCAGTACGGTCCCTCTCAGTACACCCCCTCAGTACGGTCCACTTCAGTACACCCCCTCAGTACGGTCCCTCTCAGTACACCCCCTCAGTACGGTCCCTTTCAGTACACCCCCTCAGTACGATCTCTCTCAGTACACCCCCCTCAGTACGGTCCTCTTCAGTAAACCCCGTCAGTACGGTCGCTTTCAGTACACCCCCTCAGTACGGTCCTCTTCAGTACACCCCCCTTAGTACGGTCCTCTTCAGTACACCCCTCTCAGTACGGTCCCTTTCAGTACACCCCCTCAGTACAGTCTCTCTCAGTACACCCCCATCAGTACGGTCCTCTTCAGTACACCCCCTCAGTACGGTCCCTATCAGTACACCCCCCTCAGTACGGTCCCTATCAGTACAACCACCTCAGTACGATCCCTCTCAGTACACCCCACTCAGTACGGTCCCTCTCAGTACACCCCCCTCAGTACGGTCCCTCTCAGTACACCCCCCTCAGTACGATCCCTATCAGTACACCCCCTAAGTACGGTCCCTCTCAGTACATCCCCCTCAGTACTGTCCCTCCGTGTACACCCCCCTCAGTACGATCCCTATCAGTACACCCCCTACAGTACGGTCCCTATTAGTGTAACCCGCTCAGAACGGTCCCTCTCAATACACTCCCCTCAGTACGATCCCTATAAGTACACCCCCCTCAGTACGGTCCCTCTCAGTACACCCCTCACAGTACGGTCCCTCTCACTACACCCCCTCAGTACGGTCCCTCTCAGTTCACCCCCCTCAGTACGGTCCCTCTCAGTACACCCACCTCAGTACGGTCCCTCTCAGTAAACCCCCTCAGTACGGTCCCTCTCAGTACAACCCCCTCAGTACGGTCCCTATCAGTAGACTCCCCTCAGTACGGTCCCTCTCAGTACACCCCCCCAGTACGGTCCCTCTCAGTACACCCCCCTCAGTACGGTCCCTCTCAGTACAGTCCCCTCAGTACGGTCCCTCTCAGTACACCCCGCTCAGTACGGTCCCTATCAGTACACCCCCTCAGTGCGGTTCCTATCAGTACACCCCCCTCAGTACGGTCCCTCTCAGTACACCCCCCTCAGTACGGTCCCTTCAGTACACCCCCTCAGTACGGTCCCTATCAGTACACCCCCTCAGTACGGTCCCTCTCAGTACACCCCCTCAGTACGGTCCCTCTCAGTACATCCCCCTCAGTACGGTCCCTCTCAGTACACCCCCTCAGTACGGTCCCTATCAGTACACCCCCTCAGTACGGTCCCTATCAGTACACCCCCCTCAGTACGGTCCCTATCAGTACACCCCCCTCAGTACGGTCCCTCTCAGTACACCCCCTCAGTACGGTCCCTCTCAGTACACCCCCCTCAGTACGGTCCCTATCAGTACACCCCCTCAGTACGGTCCCTATCAGTACACCCCCTCAGTACGGTCCCTTCAGTACACCCCCCTCAGTACGGTCCCTCTCAGTACACCCCCCTCAGTACGGTCCCTCTCAGTACACCCCCTCAGTACGGTCCCTCTCAGTACACCCCCTCAGTACGGTCCCTATCAGTACACCCCCTCAGTACGGTCCCTATCAGTACACCCCCTCAGTACGGTCCCTCTCAGTACACCCCCCTCAGTACGGTCCCTCTCAGTACACCCCCTCAGTACGGTCCCTATCAGTACACCCCCTCAGTACGGTCCCTATCAGTACACCCCCCTCAGTACGGTCCCTTCAGTACATCCCCCTCAGTACGGTCCCTCTCAGTACACCCCCTCAGTACGGTCCCTCTCAGTACACCCCCTCAGTACGGTCCCTCTCAGTACACCCCCTCAGTACGGTCCCTATCAGTACACCCCCTCAGTACGGTCCCTTTCAGTACACCCCCTCAGTACGGTCCCTATCAGTACACCCCCTCAGTACGGTCCTCTTCAGTACACCCCCCTCAGTACGGTCCCTTCAGTACACCCCCTCAGTACGGTCCCTCTCAGTACACCCCCTTAGTACGGTCCTCTCAGTACACCCCCTCAGTACGGTCCCTATCAGTACACCCCCTCAGTACGGTCCCTCTCAGTACACCCCCCTCAGTACGGTCCCTATCAGTACACCCCCTCAGTACGGTCCCTCTCAGTACACCCCCCTCAGTACGGTCCTCCTCAGTACACCCCCCTCAGTACGGTCCCTATCAGTACACCCCCTCAGTACGGTCCCTCTCAGTACACCCCCTCAGTACGGTCCCTCTCAGTACAGCCCCCTCAGTACGGTCCCTCTCAGTACACCCCTCACAGTACGGTCCCTCTCAGTACACCCCCTCAGTACGGTCCCTATCAGTACACCCCCTCAGTACGGTCCCTCTCAGTACACCCCCCTCAGTACGATCCCTATCAGTACACCCCCCTCAGTACGGTCCTCCTCAGTACACCCCCTCAGTACGGTCCCTATCAGTACACCCCCTCAGTACGGTCCCATCAGTACACCCCCCTCAGTACGGTCCCTCTCAGTACACCCCCTCAGTACCGTCCCTATTAGTACATCCCCTCAGTACGGTCCCTATCAGTACACTACCCTCAGTACGGTCCGTCTCAGTCCACTCCCTCAGTACGGTCCCTCTCAGTACACCCCCTCAGTACGGTCCCTATCAGTACACCCCCCTCAGTACGGTCCCTCTCAGTACACCCCCTCAGTACGGTCCCTCTCAGTACACCCCTCTCAGTACGGTCCTCTTCAGTACACCCCCCTCAGTACGGTCCCTATCAGTACAGCCCCCTCAGTACGGTCCCTTCAGTACACCCCCCTCAGTACGGTCCCTATCAGTACACCCCCCTCAGTACGGTCCCTCTCAGTACACCCCCCTCAGTACGGTCCCTCTCAGTACACCCCCTCAGTACGGTCCCTCTCAGTACACCCCCCTCAGTACGGTCGCTCTCAGTACACCCCCTCAGTACGGTCCCTCTCAGTACACCCACTCAGTACGGTCCCTCTCAGTACACCCCCTCAGTACGATCCCTATCAGTACACCCCCACAGTACGGTCCCTATCAGTACACCCCCCTCAGTACGGTCCCTCTCAGTACACCCCCTCAGTACGGTCCCTCTCAGTACAACCCCTCAGTACGGTCCCTATCAGTACACCCCCCTCAGTACGGTCCCTATCAGTACACCCCCTCAGTACGGTCCCTTCAGTACACCCCCTCAGTACGGTCCCTCTCAGTACACCCCCCTCAGTACGGTCCCTATCAGTACACCCCCTCAGTACGGTCCCTCTCAGTACACCCCCCTCAGTACGGTCCCTCTCAGTACACCCCTCTCAGTACGGTCCTCTTCAGTACACTCCCTCAGTACGGTCCCTATCAGTACACCCCCTCAGTACGGTCCCTCTCAGTACACCCCCTCAGTACGGTCCCTATCAGTACACCCCCTCAGTACGGTCCCTCTCAGTACACCCCCCTCAGTACGGTCCCTCTCAGTACACCCCCCTCAGTACGGTCCCTATCAGTACACCCCCTCAGTACGGTCCCTCTCAGTACACCCCCCTCAGTACGGTCCCTCTCAGTACACCCCCCTCAGTACGGTCCCTTTCAGTACACCCCCTCAGTACGGTCCCTCTCAGTACACCCCCTCAGTACGGTCCCTCTCAGTACACCCCTCAGTACGGTCCCTATCAGTACACTCCCCTCAGTACGGTCCTCCTCAGTACACCCCCCTCAGTACGGTCCCTTCAGTACACCCCCTCAGTACGGTCCCTCTCAGTACACCCCCTCAGTACGGTCCTCTTCAGTACACCCCCCTCAGTACGGTCCCTATCAGTACACCCCCCTCAGTACGGTCCCTCTCAGTACACCCCCTCAGTACGGTCCCTATCAGTACACCCCCTCAGTACGGTCCCTCTCAGTACACCCCCCTCAGTACGGTCCCTCTCAGTACACCCCCTCAGTACGGTCCCTATCAGTACACCCCCTCAGTACGGTCCCTCTCAGTACACCCCCTCAGTACGGTCCCTCTCAGTACAGCACCCTCAGTACGGTCCCTCTCAGTACACCCCTCACAGTACGGTCTCTCTCAGTACACCCCCTCAGTACGGTCCCTATGAGTACACCCCCCTCAGTACGGTCCCTTTCAGTACACCCCCCTCAGTACGATCCCTATCAGTACACCCACCCCTCAGTACGGTCCTCTTCAGTATACCCCCCTCAGTACGATCCCTATCAGTACACCCCCAACAGTACGGTCCCATCAGTCTACCCCCCTCAGTACGGTCCCTCTCAGTACAACCCCCTCAGTACGGTCCCTATCAGTACACCCCCCTCAGAACGGTCCCTATCAGTACACCACCCTCAGTACGGTCCCTTTCAGTACACCCCTCTCAGTACGGTCCCTCTCAGTACACCCCCCTCAGTACGGTCCCTATCAGTACACCCCCCTCAGTACGGTCCCTCTCAGTACACCCCCTCAGTACGGTCCCTCTCAGTACACCCCTCTTAGTATCGGTCCTCTTCAGTACACCCCCCTCAGTACGGTCCCTATCAGTACAGCCCCCTCAGTACGGTCCCTTCAGTACACCCCCCTCAGTACGGTCCCTATCAGTACACCCCCCTCAGTACGGTCCCTCTCAGTACACCCCCTCAGTACGGTCCCTCTCAGTACACCCCCTCAGTACGGTCCTCTTCAGTACACCCCCCTCAGTACGGTCCCTCTCAGTACACCCCCTCAGTACGGTCCCTCTCAGTACATCCACTCAGTACGGTCCCTCTCAGTACACCCCCTCAGTACGGTCCCTATCAGTACACCCCCACAGTACGGTCCCATCAGTACACCCCCCTCAGTACGGTCCCTCTCATTACACCCCTCTCAGTACGGTCCCTCTCAGTACAACCCCTCAGTACGATCCCTCTCATTACACCCATCTCAGTACGGTCCCTCTCAGTACAACCCCTCAGTACGATCCCTATCAGTACACTACCCTCATTACGGTCCCTTCCATTACACCCCCTCAGTACGGTCCCTCTCAGTACACCCCCCTCAGTACGGTCCCTATCAGTACACCCCCTCAGTACGGTCCCTCTCAGTACACCCCCTCAGTACGGTCCCTCTCAGTACACCCCTCTCAGTACGGTCCTCTTCAGTACACCCCCCTCAGTACGGTCCCTATCAGTACACCCCCTCAGTACGGTCCCTCTCAGTACACCCCTCTCAGTACGGTCCCTATCAGTACATCCCCCTGAGTACGGTCCCTCTCAATACACCCCCCTCAGTACGGTCCTCTTCAGTACACCCCCCTCAGTACGGTCCCTATCAGTACACCCCCTCAGTACGGTCCCTCTCAGTACACCCCCCTCAGTACGGTCCCTCTCAGTACACCCCCCTCAGTACGGTCCCTTTCAGTACATCCCCTTCAGTACGGGTCTCTCCGTACAACCCCTCAGTACGGTCCACTTCAGTACACCCCCCTCAGTACGGTCCCTTTCAGTACACCCCCTCAGTACGGTCCCTCTCAGTACACCCCCCTCAGTACGGTCCCTTCAGTACACCCCCCTCAGTACGGTCCCTCTCAGTACACCCCCTCAGTACGGTCCCTATCAGTACACCCCCTCAGTACGGTCCCTCTCAGTACACCCCCTCAGTACGGTCCCTTCAGTACACCCCCCTCAGTACGGTCCCTCTCAGTACACCCCTCACAGTACGGTCTCTCTCAGTACACCCCCTCAGTACTGTCCCTATGAGAACACCCCCCTCAGTACGGTCCCTTTCAGTACACCCCCCTCAGTACGATCCCTATCAGTACACCCACCCCTCAGTACGGTCCTCTTCAGTACACCCCCTCAGTACGATCCCTATCAGTACACCCCCTCAGTACGGTCCCTATCAGTACACCCCCTCAGTACGGTCCCTCTCAGTACAACCCCCTCAGTACGGTCCCTATCAGTACACCCCCCTCAGAACGATCCCTATCAGTACACCACCCTCAGTACGGTCCCTTTCAGTACACCCCTCTCAGTACGGTCCCTCTCAGTACACCCCCCTCAGTACGGTCCCTATCAGTACACCCCCCTCAGTACGGTCCCTCTCAGTACACCCCCCTCAGTACGGTCCCTCTCAGTACACCCCTCTTAGTATCGGTCCTCTTCAGTACACCCCCCTCAGTACGGTCCCTATCAGTACAGCCCCCTCAGTACGGTCCCTTCAGTACACCCCCCTCAGTACGGTCCCTATCAGTACACCCCCCTAAGTACGGTCCCTCTCAGTACACCCCCCTCAGTACGGTCCTCCTCAGTACACCCCCCTCAGTACGGTCCCTATCAGTACACCCCCCTCAGTACGGTCCCTCTCAGTACAGCCCCCTCAGTACGGTCCCTCTCAGTACACCCCTCACAGTACGGTCCCTCTCAGTACACACCCTCAGTACGGTCCCTATCTTTACACGCCCCTCAGTACGGTACCTTTCAGTATATCCCCCTCAGTACGGTCCCTCTCAGTACACCCCCTCAGTACGGTCCTCTTCAGTACACCCCTCTCAGTACGGTCCCTTTCAGTACACCCCCCTCAGTACGGTCCCTATCAGTACAGCCCCCTCAGTACGGTCCCTATCAGTACACCCCCTCAGTACGGTCCCTTTAAGTACACCCCCGTCAGTACGATCCCTATCAGTACACCCACCCCTCGGTACGGTCCTCTTCAGTATACCCCCCTCAGTACGGTCCCTCTCAGTACACCCCCCTCAGTACGGTCCCTCTCACTACACCCCTCTCAGTACGGTCCTCTTCAGTACACCCCCCTCAGTACGGTCCCTACCAGTACACCCCCTCAGTACGGTCCCTCTCAGTACACCCCCCTCAGTACGGTCCCTCTCAGTACACCCCCCTCAGTACGGTCCCTCTCAGTACACCCCCCTCAGTACGGTCCCTATCAGTACACCCCCCTCAGTACGGTCCCTATCAGTACACCCCCTCAGTACGGTCCCTTCAGTACACCCCCCTCAGTACAGTCTCTCTCAGTACACCCCCCTCAGTACGGTCCTCTTCAGTACACCCCCTCAGTACGGTCCCTATCAGTACACCCCCCTCAGTACGGTCCCTATCAGTACAACCACCTCAGTACGATCCCTCTCAGTACACCCCCTCAGTACGGTCCCTCTCAGTACACCCCCTCAGTACGGTCCCTCTCAGTACACCCCCTCAGTACGGTCCTCTTCAGTACACCCCCTCAGTACGGTCCCTTCAGTACACCCCCTCAGTACGGTCCTCTTCAGTACACCCCCTCAGTACGGTCCCTTTCAGTACACCCCCCTCAGTACAGTCTCTCTCAGTACACCCCCCTTCAGTACGGTCCTCTTCAGTACACCCCTCAGTACGGTCCCTATCAGTACACCCCCCTCAGTACGGTCCCTATCAGTACAACCACCTCAGTACGATCCCTCTCAGTACACCCCACTCAGTACGGTCCCTCTCAGTACACCCCCCTCAGTACGGTCCCTCTCAGTACACCCCCTCAGTACGATCCCTATCAGTACACCCCCTAAGTACGGTCCCTCTCAGTACATCCCCCTCAGTACTGTCCCTCCGTGTACACCCCCCTCAGTACGATCCCTATCAGTACACCCCCTACAGTACGGTCCCTATTAGTATAACCCCCTCAGAACGGTCCCTCTCAATACACTCCCCTGAGTACGATCCTATAAGTACACCCCCCTCAGTACGGTCCCTCTCAGTACACACCTCACAGAAAGGTCCCTCTCACTATACCCCCTCAGTACGGTCCCTCTCAGTTCACCCCCCTCAGTACGGTCACTCTCAGTACACCCACCTCAGTACGGTCCCTCTCAGTAAACCCCCCTCAGTACGGTCCCTCTCAGCACAACCCCCTCAGTACGGTCCCTATCAGTAGACTCCCCTCAGTACGGTCCCTCTCAGTACACCCCCCCAGTACGGTCCCTCTCAGTACGCCCCCTCAGTACGGTCCCTCTCAGTACAGTCCCCTCAGTACGGTCCCTCTCAGTACACCCCCCTCAGTACGGTCCCTATCAGTACACCCCCCTCAGTGCGGTTCCTATCAGTACACCCCCCTCAGTACGGTCCCTCTCAGTACACCCCCCTCAGTACGGTCCCTCTCAGTACACCCCCCTCAGTACGGTCCCTATCAGTATAGCCCCCTCAGTACGGTCCCTATCAGTACACCCCCCTCAGTACGGTCCCTTTCAGTACATCCTCCTGAGTACGGTCACTCTCAGTACATCCCCCTCAGTACGGTCCCTCTCAGTACACACCCCAGAGTGCGGTCCCTCTCAGTACACCCCCCTCAGTGTGATCCCCCTAACTAAACCCCCCTCAGTACGGTTCCTCCCAGTATACCCCCACAATACGGTCCCTATCAGTACACCCCCCTCAGTACGGTCCCTCTCAGTACACCCCCCTCAGTACGGTCGCTCTCAGTACATCCCCCTCAGTACGGTCCCTCTCAGTACATGTCACTCAGTACGGTCCCTCTCTGTACATCCCCCTCAGTACGGTCCCATCAGTCATCCCCCCTCAGTACGGTCCCTCTCATTACACCCCTCTCAGTACGGTCCCTCTCAGTACAACCCCATCAGTACGGTCCCTATCAGTACACCCCCCTCAGTACGATCCCTATCAGTACACTACCCTCAGTACGGTCCCTTCCATTACACCCCTCTCAGTACGGTCCCTCTCAGTACACCCCCCTCAGTACGGTCCCTATCAGTACACCCCCTCAGTACGGTCCCTCTCAGAACACCCCCCTCAGTACGGTCCCTCTCAGTACACCCCTCTTAGTATCGGTCGTCTTCAGTACACCCCCCTCAGTACGGTCCCTATCAATACACCCCCCTCAGTACGGTCCCTCTCAGTACACCCCCCTCAGTACGGTCCCTATCAGTACATCCCCCTCAGTACGGTCCCTCTCAGTACACCCCCCTCAGTACGGTCCTCTTCAGTACACCCCCCTCAGTACGGTCCCTATCAGTACACCCCCTCAGTACGGTCCCTCTCAGTACACCCCCTCAGTACGGTCCCTCTCAGTACAGCCCCCTCAGTACGGTCCCTCTCAGTACACCCCTCACAGTACGGTGCCTCTCAGTACACCCCCTCAGTACGGTCCCTATCAGTACACCCCCCTCAGTACGGTCCCTATCAGTACACCCCCTCAGTACGGTCCTCTTCAGTACACCCCCCCTCAGTACGGTCCCTATCAGTACACCCCCTCAGTACGGTCCCTCTCAGTACACCCCCCTCAGTACGGTCCCTATCAGTACACCCCCTCAGTACGGTCCCTCTCAGTACACCCCCCTCAGTACGGTCCTCTTCAGTACACCCCCTCAGTACGGTCCCTATCAGTACACCCCCTCAGTACGGTCCCTCTCAGTACAACCCCCTCAGTACGGTCCCTATCAGTACACCCCCTCAGAACGATCCCTATCAGTACACCACCCTCAGTACGGTCCCTTTCAGTACACCCCCTCAGTACGGTCCCTCTCAGTACACCCCCTCAGTACGGTCCCTATCAGTACACCCCCCTCAGTACGGTCCCTCTCAGTACACCCCCTCAGTACGGTCCCTCTCAGTACACCCCCTCAGTACGGTCCTCTTCAGTACACCCCCCTCAGTACGGTCCCTATCAGTACACCCCCTCAGTACGGTCCCTTTCAGTACACCCCCCTCAGTACGGTCCCTTCAGTACACCCCCCTCAGTACGGTCCCTCTCAGTACACCCCCCTCAGTACGGTCCCTCTCAGTACACCCCCTCAGTACGGTCCTCTTCAGTACACCCCCCTCAGTACGGTCCCTCTCAGTACATCCCCCTCAGTACGGTCCCTCTCAGTACACCCCCTCAGTACGATCCCTATCAGTACACCCCCAACAGTACGGTCCCATCAGTCATCCCCCCTCAGTACGGTCCCTCTCATTACACCCCTCTCAGTACGGTCCCTCTCAGTACAACCCCTCAGTACGGTCCCTATCAGTACACCCCCCTCAGTACGATCCCTATCAGTACACTACCCTCAGTACGGTCCCTTCCAGTACACCCCTCTCAGTACGGTCCCTCTCAGTACACCCCCTCAGTACGGTCCCTATCAGTACACCCCCTCAGTACGGTCCCTCTCAGTACACCCCCTCAGTACGGTCCCTCTCAGTACACCCCTCTTATTATCGGTCGTCTTCAGTACACCCCCTCAGTACGGTCCCTATCAATACACCCCTTCAGTACGGTCCCTCTCAGTACATCCCTCTCAGTACGGTCCCTATCAGTACACCCCCTGAGTACGGTCCCTCTCAGTACACCCCCCTCAGTACGGTCCTCTTCAGTACACCCCCCTCAGTACGGTCCCTATCAGTACACCCCCTCAGTATGGTCCCTCTCAGTACACCCCCCTCAGTACGGTCCCTCTCAGTACAACCCCCTCAGTACGGTCCCTTCAGTACACCCCCTCAGTACGGTCCCTCTAAGTACAACCCCTCAGTACGGTCCTCTTCAGTACACCCCCCTCAGTACGGTCCCTTTCAGTACACTCCCTCAGTACGGTCCCTCTCAGTACACCCCCCTCAGTACGGTCCCTCTCAGTACACCCCCTCAGTACGGTCCCTATCAGTACACCCCCTCAGTACGGTCCCTCTCAGTACACCCCCTCAGTACGGGCCCTTCAGTACACCCCCTCAGTACGGTCCCTATCAGTACACCCCCTCAGTACGGTCCCTCTCAGTACACCCCCTCAGTACGGTCCCTCTCAGTACACCCCCTCAGTACGGTCCCTCTCAGTACACCCCCTCAGTACGGTCCTCTTCAGTACACCCCCTCAGTACGGTCCCTTCAGTACACCCCCTCAGTACGGTCCCTCTCAGTACACCCCCCTCAGTACGGTCCCTATCAGTACACCCCCTCAGTACGGTCCCTCTCAGTACACCCCCCTCAGTACGGTCCCTCTCAGTACACCCCCTCAGTACGGTCCCTATCAGTACACCCCCTCAGTACGGTCCCTATCAGTACACCCCCTCAGTACGGTCCCTTTCAGTACACCCCCCTCAGTACGGTCCCTATCAGTACACCCCCTCAGTACGGTCCCTCTCAGTACACCCCCCACAGTACGGTCCCTCTCAGTACAGCCCCCTCAGTACGGTCCCTCTCAGTACACCCCTCACAGTACGGTGCCTCTCAGTACACCCCCTCAGTACGGTCCCTATCAGTACACCCCCTCAGTACGGTCCCTATCAGTACACCCCCTCAGTACGGTCCTCCTCAGTACACCCCCCTCAGTACGGTCCCTATCAGTACACCCCCTCAGTACGGTCCCTCTCAGTACACCCCCCTCAGTACGGTCCCTATCAGTACACCCCCTCAGTACGGTCCCTCTCAGTACACCCCCCTCAGTACGGTCCTCTTCAGTATACCCCCCTCAGTACGGTCCCTATCAGTACACCCCCTCAGTATGGTCCCTCTCAGTACAACCCCCTCAGTACGGTCCCTATCAGTACACCCCCTCAGTACGGTCCCTATCAGTACACCACCCTCAGTACGGTCCCTTTCAGTACACCCCTCTCAGTACGGTCCCTCTCAGTACACCCCCTCAGTACGGTCCCTATCAGTACACCCCCCTCAGTACGGTCCCTCTCAGTACACCCCCTCAGTACGGTCCCTCTCAGTACACCCCTCAGTACGGTCCTCTTCAGTACACTTCCTCAGTACGGTCCCTATCAGTACAGCCCCCTCAGTACGGTCCCTATCAGTACACCCCCCTCAGTACGGTCCCTGTCAGTACACCCCCTCAGTACGGTCCCTCTCAGTACACCCCCTCAGTACGGTCCCTCTCAGTACACCCCTCTTAGTACGGTCCTCTTCAGTACACTTCCTCAGTACGGTCCCTATCAGTACACCCCCCTCAGTACGGTCCCTCTCAGTACACCCCCTCAGTACGATCCCTATCAGTACACCCCCACAGTACCGTCCCATCAGTACACCCCCTCAGTACGGTCCCTCTCAGTACACCCCCTCAGTACGGTCCCTCTCAGTACAACCCCTCAGTACGGTCCCTATCAGTACACCCCCTCAGTACGATCCCTATCAGTACACTACCCTCAGTACGGTCCCTTTCAGTACAGCCCCCTCAGTACGGTCCCTCTCAGTACACCCCCTCAGTACGGTCCCTATCAGTACACCCCCTCAGTACGGTCCCTCTCAGTACACCCCCTCAGTACGGTCCCTCTCAGTACACCCCTCTAGTACGGTCGCTTTCAGTACAACCCCCTCAGTACGGTCCCTATCAGTACACCCCTCAGTACGGTCCACCTCAGTACACCCCTCTCAGTACGGTCCCTATCAGTACACCCCCTCAGTACGGTCCCTCTCAGTACACCCCCCTCAGTACGGTCCTCCTCAGTACACCCCCCTCAGTACGGTCCCTATCAGTACACCCCCTCAGTACGGTCCCTCTCAGTACACCCCCCTCAGTACGGTCCCTCTCAGTACAACCCCCTCAGTACGGTCCCTTTCAGTACATCCCCTCAGTACGGTCCCTCTCAGTACAACCCCCTCAGTACGGTCCTCTTCAGTACACCCCCCCTCAGTACGGTCCCTTGCAGTACACCCCTCAGTACGGTCCCTCTCAGTACACCCCCTCAGTACGGTCCCTCTCAGTACACCCCCTCAGTACGGTCCCTATCAGTACACCCCCTCAGTACGGTCCCTCTCAGTACACCCCCCTCAGTACGGTCCTCTTCAGTACACCCCCTCAGTACGGTCCCTATCAGTACACCCCCTCAGTACGGTCCCTCTCAGTACACCCCCTCAGTACGGTCCCTCTCAGTACACCCCCTCAGTACGGTCCCTCTCAGTACACCCCCTCAGTACGGTCCCTCTCAGTACACCCCCTCAGTACGGTCCCTTCAGTACACCCCTCTCAGTACGGTCCCTCTCAGTACACCCCCCTCAGTACGGTCCCTATCAGTACACCCCCTCAGTACGGTCCCTCTCAGTACACCCCCCTCAGTACGGTCCCTCTCAGTACACCCCCTCAGTACGGTCCCTATCAGTACACCCCCTCAGTACGGTCCCTATCAGTACACCCCCTCAGTACGGTCCCTTCAGTACACCCCCCTCAGTACGGTCCCTATCAGTACACCCCCCTCAGTACGGTCCCTCTCAGTACACCCCCTCAGTACGGTCCTCTCAGTCCACTCCCTCAGTACGGTCCCTATCAGTACACCCCCTCAGTACGGTCCCTCTCAGTACAGCCCCCTCAGTACGGTCCCTCTCAGTACACCCCCACAGTACGGTCCCTCTCAGTACACCCCCTCAGTACGGTCCCTATCAGTACACCCCCTCAGTACGGTCCCTTTCAGTACATCCCCCTCAGTACGGTCCCTCTCAGTACACCCCCTCAGTACGGTCCTCTTCAGTACACCCCCTCAGTACGGTCCCTTTCAGTACACCCCCTCAGTACGGTCCCTATCAGTAAAGCCCCCTCAGTACGGTCCCTATCAGTACACCCCCCTCAGTACGGTCCCTTTCAGTACACCCCCTCAGTACGGTCCCTATCAGTACACCCCCCTCAGTACGGTCCTCCTCAGTACACCCCCCTCAGTACGGTCCCTCTCAGTACACCCCCCTCAGTACGGTCCCTCTCAGTACACCCCTCTCAGTACGGTCCTCTTCAGTACACCCCCTCAGTACGGTCCCTATCAGTACACCCCCTCAGTACGGTCCCTCTCAGTACACCCCCCTCAGTACGGTCCCTCTCAGTACACCCCCTCAGTACGGTCCCTTCAGTACACCCCCTCAGTACGGTCCCTCTCAGTACACCCCCCTCAGTACGGTCCCTCTCAGTACACCCCCCTCAGTACGGTCCCTCTCAGTACACCCCCCTCAGTACGGTCCCTATCAGCACACCCCCCTCAGTACGGTCCCTATCAGTACAGCCCCCTCAGTACGGTCCCTTCAGTACACCCCCCTCAGTACGGTCCCTCTCAGTACACCCCCCTCAGTACGGTCCTCTTCAGTACACCCCCTCAGTACGGTCCCTATCAGTACACCCCCTCAGTACGGTCCCTATCAGTACAACCCCCTCAGTACGGTCCCTCTCAGTACACCCCCTCAGTACGGTCCCTCTCAGTACACCCCCTCAGTACGGTCCCTCTCAGTACACCCCCTCAGTACGGTCCCTTCAGTACACCCCCTCAGTACGGTCCCTTCAGTACACCCCCCTCAGTACGGTCCCTTTCAGTACACCCCCTCAATACGGTCTCTCTCAGTACACCCCCCTCAGTACGGTCCTCTTCAGTACACCCCCTCAGTACGGTCCCATTCAGTACACCCCCTCAGTACGGTCCTCTTCAGTACACCCCCCTTAGTACGGTCCTCTTCAGTACACCCCCTCAGTACGGTCCCTTTCAGTACACCCCCCTCAGTACGGTCCCTCTCAGTACACCCCCCTCAGTACGGTCCTCTTCAGTACACCCCCTCAGTACGGTCCCTCTCAGTACACCCCCCTCAGTACGGTCCCTCTCAGTACACCCCCTCAGTACGGTCCTCTTCAGTACACCCCCTCAGTACGGTCGCTCTCAGTACACCCCCTCAGTACGGTCCCTATCAGTACACCCCCTCAGTACGGTCCCTCTCAGTACACCCCCTCAGTACGATCCCTATCAGTACACCCCCTCAGTACGGTCCCTATCAGTACACCCCCTCAGTACGGTCCCTCTCAGTACACCCCCTCAGTACGGTCCCTCTCAGTACAACCCCTCAGTACGGTCCCTATCAGTACACCCCCCTCAGTACGGTCCCTATCAGTACACACCCCTCAGTACGGTGCCTATCAGTACACCCCCTCAGTACGGTCCCTCTCAGTACACCCCCCTCAGTACGGTCCCTATCAGTACACCCCCTCAGTACGGTCCCTCTCAGTACACCCCCTCAGTACGGTCCCTATCAGTACACCCCCCTCAGTACGGTCCCTCTCAGTACACCCCCTCAGTACGGTCCCTATCAGTACACCCCCTCAGTACGGTCCCTCTCAGTACACCCCCTCAGTACGGTCCTCTTCAGTACACCCCCCTCAGTACGGTCCCTATCAGTACACCCCCTCAGTACGGTCCCTCTCAGTACAACCCCTCAGTACGGTCCTCCTCAGTACACCCCCCTCAGTACGGTCCCCCTCAGTACAGCCCCCTCAGTACGGTCCCTCTCAGTACACCCCCTCAGTACGGTCGTCTTCAGGACACCCCTCAGTACGGTCCCTCTCAGTACACCCCCTCAGTACGGTCCCTATCAGTACACCCCCTCAGTACGGTCCCTCTCAGTACACCCCCCTCAGTACGGTCCTCCTCAGTACACCCCCCTCAGTACGGTCCCTATCAGTACACCCCCTCAGTACGGTCCCTCTCAGTACACCCCCTCAGTACGATCCCTCTCCGTACACCCTCCTCTGTACGGTCCCTCTCAGTACACCCCCTCAGTACGGTCCCTATCAGTACACCCCCCTCAGTACGGTCCCTATCAGTACACCCCCTCAGTACGGTGCCTATCAGTACACCCCCCTCAGTACGGTCCTCCTCAGTACATCCCCCTCAGTACGGTCCCTATCAGTACACCCCCTCAGTACGGTCCCTATCAGTACACCCCCTCAGTACGGTCCCTCTCAGTACACCCCCTCAGTACGGTCCCTATCAGTACACCCCCTCAGTACGGTCCCTATCAGTACACACCCCTCAGTACGATCCCTATCAGTTCACCCCCTTCAGTACGGTCCCTCTCAGTACACCCCCTCAGTACGGTCCCTATCAGTACACCCCCTCAGTACGGTCCCTCTCAGTACACCCCCTCAGTACGGTCCCTCTCAGTACACCCCCTCAGTACGGTCCCTATCAGTACACCCCCTCAGTACGGTCCCTCTCAGTACACCCCCTCAGTACGGTCCTCTTCAGTACACCCCCCTCAGTACGGTCCCTATCAGTACACCCCCCTCAGTACGGTCCCTCTCAGTACACCCCCTCAGTACGGTCCCTTTCAGTACACCCCCTCAGTACGGTCCCTTCAGTACACCCCCTCAGTACGGTCCCTCTCAGTACACCCCTCAGTACGGTCCTCTCAGTACACCCCCTCAGTACGGTCCCTCTCAGTACACCCCCTCAGTACGGTCCCTATCAGTACACCCCCTCAGTACGGTCCCTCTCAGTACACCCCCTCAGTACGGTCCTCTTCAGTACACCCCCTCAGTACGGTCCCTATCAGTACACCCCCTCAGTACGGTCCCTCTCAGTACACCCCCTCAGTACGGTCCCTCTCAGTACACCCCCTCAGTACGGTCCCTCTCAGTACACCCCCTCAGTACGGTCCCTTCAGTACACCCCCTCAGTACGGTCCCTATCAGTACACCCCCTCAGTACGGTCCTCTTCAGTACACCCCCCTCAGTACGGTCCCTATCAGTACACCCCCTCAGTACGGTCCCTATCAGTACACCCCTTCAGTACGGTCCCTCTCAGTACAACCCCCTCAGTACGGTCCCTATCAGTACACCCCCCTCAGTACGGTCCCTATCAGTACACCACCCTCAGTACGGTCCGCCTCAGTACACCCCCTCAGTACGGTCCCTCTCAGTACACCCCCCTCAGTACGGTCCCTATCAGTACACCCCCTCAGTACGGTCCCTCTCAGTACACCCCCTCAGTACGGTCCCTCTCAGTACACCCCCTCAGTACGGTCCTCTTCAGTACACCTCCTCAGTACGGTCCCTATCAGTACACCCCCTCAGTACGGTCCCTCTCAGTACACCCCCCTCAGTACGGTCCCTTCAGTACACCCCCTCAGTACGGTCCCTATCAGTACACCCCCTCAGTACGGTCCCTCTCAGTACACCCCCTCAGTACGGTCCCTCTCAGTACACCCCTCACAGTACGGTCTCTCTCAGTACACCCCCTCAGTACGGTCCCTATGAGAACACCCCCCTCAGTACGGTCCCTATCAGTACACCCCCTCAGTACGATCCCTATCAGTACACCCACCCCTCAGTACGGTCCTCTTCAGTATACCCCCTCAGTACGATCCCTATCAGTACACCCCCAACAGTACGGTCCCATCAGTCTACCCCCCTCAGTACGGTCCCTCTCAGTACAACCCCCTCAGTACGGTCCCTATCAGTACACCCCCCTCAGAACGATCCCTATCAGTACACCACCCTCAGTACGGTCCCTTTCAGTACACCCCTCTCAGTACGGTCCCTCTCAGTACACCCCCCTCAGTACGGTCCCTATCAGTACACCCCCTCAGTACGGTCCCTCTCAGTACACCCCCCTCAGTACGGTCCCTCTCAGTACACCCCTCCTAGTATCGGTCCTCTCAGTACACCCCCCTCAGTACGGTCCCTATCAGTACAGCCCCCTCAGTACGGTCACTTTCAGTACACCCCCTCAGTACGGTCCCTATCAGTACACCCCCCTGAGTACGGTCCCTCTCAATTCAGCCCACTCAGTACGGTCATCTTCAGTACACCCCCCTCAGTACGGTCCCTATCAGTACACCCCCCTCAGTACGGTCCCTCTAAGTACAGCCCCCTCAGTACGGTCCCTCTCAGTACACCCATCACAGTACGGTCCCTCTCAGTACACACCCTCAGTACGGTCCCTATCTTTACACGCCCCTCAGTACGGTACCTTTCAGTATATCCCCCTCAGTACGGTCCCTCTCAGTACACCCCCTCAGTACGGTCCTCTTCAGTACACCCCTCTCAGTACGGTCCCTTTCAGTACACCCCCCTCAGTACGGTCCCTATCAGTAAAGCCCCCTCAGTACGGTCCCTATCAGAACACCCCCCTCAGTACGGTCCCTTTAAGTACACCCCCTCAGTACGATCCCTATCAGTACACCCACCCCTCGGTACGGTCCTCTTCAGTATACCCCCCTCAGTACGGTCCCTCTCAGTACACCCCCCTCAGTACGGTCCCTCTCACTACACCCCCTCAGAGCGGTCCCTTTCAGTACACCCCTCTCAGTACGGTCCCTCTCAGTACACCCCCCTCAGTACGGTCCCTCTCAGTACACCCCTCTCAGTACGGTCCTCTTCAGTACACCCCCCTCAGTACGGTCCCTACAAGTTTAGCCCCTTCAGGACGGTCCCTCTCAGTACACCCCCCTCAGTACGGTCCCTCTCAGTACACCCCCCTCAGTTCGGTCCCTCTCAGTACACCCCCCTCAGTACGGTCCCTATCAGTACACCCCCCTCAGTACGGTCCCTATCAGTACACCCCTCAGTACGGTCCCTCTCAGTACACCCCCCTCAGTACGGTCCCTCTCAGTACAGCCCCGTCAGTACGGTCCCTCTCAGTACACCCCCCTCAGTACGGTCCCTCTCAGTACACCCCCTCAGTACGGTCCCTCTCAGTACACCCCCCTCAGTACGGTCCCTCTCAGTACACCCCCTCAGTACGGTCCCTATCAGTATACCCCCGTCAGTACGGTCCCTTTCAGTACACCCCTCAGTATGATCCCTCTCAGTACACCCCATCAGTACGGTCCTCTTTAGTACACCCCCCTCAGTATGGTCTCTTTCAGTACACCCACTCAGTACGGTCCCTATCAGTAATACCCCCTCAGTACGGTCCCTATCAGAGCACCCCCCACAGTACGGTCTCTTTCAGTACACCCCCCTCAGTACGATCCCTATCAGTAGGGTCCTCTTCAGTACACCCCCGTCAGTACGTTCCCTCTCAGTACACACCCCTCAGTACGGTCCCTTTCAGTACACCCCCCTCAGTACGGTCCCTCTCAGTACACCCCCCTCAGTACGGTCCCTATTAGTACCCCTCCCTCAGTATGGTCCCTCTCAGTACAACTCCCTCAGTACAGTCCTCTTCAGTACACCCCCCTCAGTACGGTCCCTATCAGTACACCCCTCTCAGTACGGTCCCTCTCAGTACACCCCTTCAGTACGGTCCTCTTCAGTACACCCCTCTCAGTACGGTCCCTTTCAGTACACCCCCCTCAGTACGGTCCCTATCAGTAAAGCCCCGTCAGTACGGTCCCTATAAGAACACCCCTCTCAGTACGGTCCCTTTAAGTACACCCCCCTCAGTACGATCCCCATCAGTACACCCCCCTCAGTACGGTCCCTCTCAGTATACCCCCCTCAGTACGGTCCCTCTCAGTACACCCCACCTCAGTACGGTCCCTCTCACTACACCCCCCTCAGAGCGGTCCCTTTCAGTACACCCCTCTCAGTACGGTCCCTCTCAGTACACCCGCCTCAGTACGGTCCCTATGAGTACACCCGCCTAAGTACAGTCACACTCAGTACACCCCCCTCAGTACGGTCCCTCTCAGTACACTCCTCTCAGTACGGTCCTCTTCTGTACACCCCCCTCAGTACGGTCCCTACCAGTTTAGCCCCCTCAGGACGGTCCCTCTCAGTACATCCCCCTCAGTATGGTCCCTCTGAGTACACCCCCTCGGTACGGTCCTCTTCACTACACCCCCTCATTACGATCCCTTTCAGTACACCCCCTCAGTACGGTCCTCTTCAGTACACCAACTCAGTACGGTCCCTTCAGTACACCCCCTCAGTACGGTCCCTCTCAGTACACCCCCTCAGTACGGTCCCTCTCAGTACACCCCCCTCAGTACGGTCCTCTTCAGTAAACCCCGTCAGTACGGTCGCATTCAGTACACCCCCTCAGTACGGTCCTCTTCAGTACACCCCCCTCAGTACGGTCCTCTTCAGTACACCCCCTCAGTACGGTCCCTTTCAGTACACCCCCCTCAGTACAGTCTCTCTCAGTACACCCCCCTTCAGTACGTTCCTCTTCAGTACACCCCCTCAGTACGATCCCTATCAGTACACCCCCCTCAGTACGGTCACTATCAGAACAACCACCTCAGTACGATCCCTCTCAGTACACCCCACTCAGTACGGTCCCTCTCAGTACACCCCCCTCAGTACGGTCCCTCTCAGTACACCCCCTCAGTACGGTCCTCTTCAGTACACCCCCTCAGTACGGTCCCTTTCATTACACCCCCTCAGTACGGTCCCTTTCAGTACACCCCCTCAGTACGATCTCTCTCAGTACACCCCCCTCAGTACGGTCCTCTTCAGTAAACCCCGTCAGTACGGTCGCATTCAGTACACCCCCTCAGTACGGTCCTCTTCAGTACACCCCCCTTAGTACGGTCCTCTTCAGTACACCCCTCTCAGTACGGTCCCTTTCAGTACACCCCCCTCAGTACAGTCTCTCTCAGTACACCCCCCTTCAGTACGGTCCTCTTCAGTACACCCCCCTCAGTACGGTCCCTATCAGTACAACCACCTCAGTACGATCCCTCTCAGTACACCGCACTCAGTACGGTACCTCTCAGTATACCCCCCTCAGTACGGTCCCTCTCAGTACACACCCCTCAGTACGATCCCTATCAGTACACCCCCTAAGTACGGTCCCTCTCAGTACATCCCCCTCAGTACTGTCCCTCCGTGTACACCCCCCTCAGTACGATCCCTATCAGTACACCCCCTACAGTACGGTCCCAATTAGTATAACCCCCTCAGAACGGTCCCTCTCAATACACTCCCCTCAGTACGATCCCTATAAGTACACCCCCCTCAGTACGGTCCCTCTCAGTACACCCCTCACAGTACGGTCCCTCTCACTACACCCCCTCAGTACGGTCCCTCTCAGTTCACCCCCCTCAGTACGGTCACTCTCAGTACACCCACCTCAGTACGGTCCCTCTCAGTAAACCCCCCTCAGTACGGTCCCTCTCAGCACAACCCCCTCAGTACGGTCCCTATCAGTAGACTCCCCTCAGTACGGTCCCTCTCAGTACACCCCCCAGTGCGGTCCCTCTCAGTACGCCCCCCTCAGTACGGTCCCTCTCAGTACAGTCCCCTCAGTACGGTCCCTCTCAGTACACCCCCCTCAGTACGGTCCCTATCAGTACACCCCCCTCAGTGCGGTTCCTATGAGTACACCCCCCTCAGTACGGTCCCTCTCAGTACACCCCCCCTCAGTACGGTCCCTCTCAGTACACCCCCCTCAGTACGGTCCCTATCAGTATAGCCCCCTCAGTACGGTCCCTATCAGTACACCCCCCTCAGTACGGTCCCTTTCAGTACATCCTCCTGAGTACGGTCACTCTCAGTACATCCCCCTCAGTACGGTCCCTCTCAGTACACACCCCAGAGTGCGGTCCCTCTCAGTACACCCCCCTCAGTATGGTCCCTCTCACTAAACCCCCCTCAGTACGGTCCCTCCCAGTATACCCCCTCAATACGGTCCCTATCAGTACACCCCCCTCAGTACGGTCCCTTTCAGTACATCCTCCTGAGTACGGTCACTCTCAGTACATCTCCCTCAGTACGGTCCCTCTTAGTACACACCCCAGAGTGCGGTCCCTCTCAGTACACCCCCCTCAGTATGGTCCCTCTCACTAAACCCCCTCAGTACGGTCCCTCCCAGTATACCCCCTCAATACGGTCCCTATCAGCACACCCCCCTCAGTACGGTCCCTCTCAGTACACCCCCCTCAGTACGGTTGCTCTCAGGACATCCCCCTCAGTACGGTCCCTCTCAGTACATGTCACTCAGTACGGTCCCTCTCTGTACACCCCTCTCAGTACGGTCCCTATCAGTACACCCCCTCAGTACGGTCCCTATCAGTACACCCCCTCAGTACGGTCCCTTCCATTACACCCCTCTCAGTACGGTCCCTCTCAGTACACCCCCCTCAGTACGGTCCCTATCAGTACACCCCCTCAGTACGGTCCCTCTCAGAACACCCCCTCAGTACGGTCCCTCTCGGTACACCCCTCTTAGCATCGGTCGTCTTCAGTACACCCTCCTCAGTACGGTCCCTATCAGTACACCCCCTCAGTACGGTCCCTCTCAGTACACCCCTCTCAGTACGGTCCTCTTCAGTACACCCCCCTCAGTACGGTCCCTACCAGTTTAGCCCCCTCAGGACGGTCCCTCTCAGTACACCCCCCTCAGTACGGTCCCTCTCACTACACCCCCTCAGAGCGGTCCCTTTCAGTACACCCCCTCAGTACGGTCCCTCTCAGTACACCCCCCTCAGTACGGTCCCTCTCAGTACACCCCCCTCAGTACGGTCCCTCTCAGTACACCCCCTCAGTACGGTCCTCTTCAGTACACCCCCTCAGTACGGTCCCTACCAGTTTAGCCCCCTCAGGACGGTCCCTCTCAGTACACCCCCCTCAGTACGGTCCCTCTCAGTACACCCCCTCAGTACCGTCCCTCTCAGTACACCCCAATCAGTACGGTCCTCTTCAGTACACCCCCTCAGTACGGTCCCTATCAGTACACCCCCTCAGTACGGTCCCTCTCAGTACACCCCCTCAGTACGGTCCTCTTCAGTACACCCCTCTCAGTACGGTCCCTGTCAGTACACCCCCTCAGTACGGTCACCTTCAGTACACCCCCCTTAGTACGGTCCTCTTCAGTACACCCCCTCAGTACGGTCCCTTTCAGTACACCCCCCTCAGTACAGTCCCTCTCAGTACACCCCCCTCAGTACGGTCCTCTTCAGTACACCCCCTCAGTACGATCCCTATCAGTACACCCCCTCAGTACGGTCCCTATCAGTACAACCACCTCAGTACGATCCCTCTCAGTACACCCCACTCAGTACGGTCCCTCTCAGTACACCCCCTCAGTACGGTCCCTCTCAGTACACCCCCTCAGTACGGTCCTCTTCAGTACACCCCCTCAGTACGGTCCCTTTCATTACACCCCCTCAGTACGGTCCCTTTCAGTACACCCCCTCAGTACGATCTCTCTCAGTACACCCCCCTCAGTACGGTCCTCTTCAGTACACCCCGTCAGTACGGTCCTCTTCAGTACACCCCCTCAGTACGGTCCCTCTCAGTACACCCCCCTTAGTACGGTCCTCTTCAGTACACCCCTCTCAGTACGGTCCCTTTCAGTACACCCCCCTCAGTACAGTCTCTCTCAGTACACCCCCCTTCAGTACGGTCCTCTTCAGTACACCCCCCTCAGTACGGTCCCTATCAGTACAACCACCTCAGTACGATCCCTCTCAGTACACCCCACTCAGTACGGTCCCTCTCAGTACACCCCCCTCAGTACGGTCCCTCTCAGTACACCCCCTCAGTACGATCCCTATCAGTACACCCCCTAAGTACGGTCCCTCTCAGTACATCCCCCTCAGTACTGTCCCTCCGTGTACACCCCCCTCAGTACGATCCCTATCAGTACACCCCCTACAGTACGGTCCCTATTAGTATAACCCCCTCAGAACGGTCCCTCTCAGTACACTCCCCTCAGTACGATCCCTATCAGTACACCCCCCTCAGTACGGTCCCTCTCAGTACACCCCTCACAGTACGGTCCCTCTCACTACACCCCCTCAGTACGGTCCCTCTCAGTTCACCCCCCTCAGTACGGTCACTCTCAGTACACCCACCTCAGTACGGTCCCTCTCAGTAAACCCCCCTCAGTACGGTCCCTCTCAGCACAACCCCCTCAGTACGGTCCCTATCAGTAGACTCCCCTCAGTACGGTCCCTCTCAGTACACCCCCCAGTACGGTCCCTCTCAGTACGCCCCCACTCAGTACGGTCCCTCTCAGTACAGTCCCCTCAGTACGGTCCCTCTCAGTACACCCCCCTCAGTACGGTCCCTATCAGTACACCCCCCTCAGTGCGGTTCCTATGAGTACACCCCCTCAGTACGGTCCCTCTCAGTACACCCCCCTCAGTACGGTCCCTCTCAGTACACCCCCCTCAGTACGGTCCCTATCAGTATAGCCCCCTCAGTACGGTCCCTATCAGTACACCCCCCTCAGTACGGTCCCTTTCAGTACATCCTCCTGAGTACGGTCACTCTCAGTACATCCCCCTCAGTACGGTCCCTCTCAGTACACACCCCAGAGTGCGGTCCCTCTCAGTACACCCCCCTCAGTATGGTCCCTCTCACTAAACCCCCCTCAGTACGGTCCCTCCCAGTATACCCCCTCAATACGGTCCCTATCAGTACACCCCCCTCAGTACGGTCCCTTTCAGTACATCCTCCTGAGTACGGTCACTCTCAGTACATCTCCCTCAGTACGGTCCCTCTTAGTACACACCCCAGAGTGCGGTCCCTCTCAGTACACCCCCTCAGTATGGTCCCTCTCACTAAACCCCCTCAGTACGGTCCCTCCCAGTATACCCCCTCAATACGGTCCCTATCAGTACACCCCCCTCAGTACGGTCCCTCTCAGTACACCCCCCTCAGTACGGTCGCTCTCAGTACATCCCCCTCAGTACGGTCCCTCTCAGTACATGTCACTCAGTACGGTCCCTCTCTGTACACCCCTCTCAGTACGATCCCTATCAGTACACCCCCAACAGTACGGTCCCATCAGTCATCCCCCCTCAGTACGGTCCCTCTCATTACACCCCTCTCAGTACGGTCCCTCTCAGTACAACCCCCTCAGTACGGTCCCTATCAGTACACCCCCCTCAGTACGATCCCTATCAGTACACTACCCTCAGTACGGTCCCTTCCATTACACCCCTCTCAGTACGGTCCCTCTCAGTACACCCCCCTCAGTACGGTCCCTATCAGTACACCCCCTCAGTACGGTCCCTCTCAGAACACCCCCCTCCGTACGGTCCCTCTCGGTACACCCCTCTTAGCATCGGTCGTCTTCAGTACACCCCCTCAGTACGGTCCCTATCAATACACCCCCCTCAGTACGGTCCCTCTCAGTACACCCCTCTCAGTACGGTCCTCTTCAGTACACCCCCCTCAGTACGGTCCCTATCAGTACCCCCTCAGTACGGTCCCTCTCAGTACACCCCCCTCAGTACGGTCCCTCTCAGTACACCCCCTCAGTACGGTCCCTCTCAGTACACCCCCTCAGTACGGTCCCTCTCAGTACACCCCCCTCAGTACGGTCCCTCTCAGTACACCCCCTCAGTACGGTCCCTCTCAGTACACCCCCTCAGTACGGTCCTCTTCAGTACACCCCCCTCAGTACGGTCCCTACCAGTTTAGCCCCCTCAGTACGGTCCCTCTCAGTACACCCCCCTCAGTACGGTCCCTCTCAGTACACCCCCTCAGTACGGTCCCTTTCAGTACACCCCCCTCAGTACGGTCCCTATCAGTACAGCCCCCTCAGTACGGTCCCTTTCAGTACACCCCCCTCAGTACGGTCTCTCTCAGTACACCCCCCTCAGTACGGTCCTCTTCAGTACACCCCCTCAGTACGGTCCCTATCAGTACACCCCCTCAGTACGGTCCCTATCAGTACAACCCCTCAGTACGGTCCCTCTCAGTACACCCCCTCAGTACGGTCCCTCTCAGTACACCCCCCTCAGTACGGTCCCTCTCAGTACACCCCCTCAGTACGGTCCTCTTCAGTACACCCCCTCAGTACGGTCCCTTTCAGTACACCCCCTCAGTACGGTCCCTTTCAGTACACCCCCTCAGTACGGTCCCTCTCAGTACACCCCCTCAGTACGGTCCTCTTCAGTAAACCCCGTCAGTACGGTCGCTTTCAGTACACCCCCTCAGTACGGTCCTCTTCAGTACACCCCCCTCAGTACGGTCCTCTTCAGTACACCCCTCTCAGTACGGTCCCTTTCAGTACACCCCCCTCAGTACAGTCTCTCTCAGTACACCCCCCTTCAGTACGGTCCTCTTCAGTACACCCCCTCAGTACGGTCCCTCTCAGTACACCCCCCTCAGTACGGTCCCTCTCAGTACACCCCTCTTAGTATCGGTCCTCTTCAGTACACCCCCCTCAGTACGGTCGCTCTCAGTACATCCCCCTCAGTACGGTCCCTCTCAGTACATGTCACTCAGTACGGTCCCTCTCTGTACACCCCACTCAGTACGATCCCTATGAGTACACCCCCAACAGTACGGTCCCATCAGTCATCCCCCCTCAGTACGGTCCCTCTCAGTACACCCCTCTCAGTACGGTCCCTCTCAGTACACCCCCTCAGTACGGTCCCTATCAGTACACCCCCTCAGTACGGTCCCTATCAGTACACACCCTCAGTACGGTCCCTTCCATTACACCCCTCTCAGTACGGTCCCTCTCAGTACACCCCCTCAGTACGGTCCCTATCAGTACACCCCCTCAGTACGGTCCCTCTCAGTACACCCCCCTCAGTACGGTCCCTCTCAGTACACCCCCTCAGTACGGTCCTCTCAGTACACCCCCCTCAGTACGGTCCCTATCAGTACACCCCCCTCAGTACGGTCCCTCTCAGTACACCCCTCTCAGTACGGTCCCTATCAGTACATCCCCCTGAGTACGGTCCCTCTCAATACACCCCCTCAGTACGGTCCTCTTCAGTACACCCCCTCAGTACGGTCCCTGTCAGTACACCCCCTCAGTATGGTCCCTCTCAGTACAACCCCTCAGTACGGTCCTCTTCAGTACACCCCCCTCAGTACGGTCCCTCTCAGTACACCCCCTCAGTACGGTCCCTCTCAGTACACCCCTCTTATTATCGGTCGTCTTCAGTACACTTCCCTCTGTACGGTCCCTCTCAGTACACCCCCTCAGTACGGTCCCTATCAGTACATCCCCCTCAGTACGGTCCCTCTCAGTACACCCCCTCAGTACGGTCCTCTCAGTACACCCCCCTCAGTACGGTCCCTATCAGTACACCCCCTCAGTACGGTCCCTCTCAGTACAGCACCCTCAGTACGGTCCCTCTCAGTACACCCCTCACAGTACGGTCCTCTCAGTACACCCCCTCAGTACGGTCCCTATCAGTACACCCCCCTCAGTACGGTCCCTTTCAGTACACCCCCTCAGTACGGTCCCTCTCAGTACACCCCCCTCAGTACGGTCCCTATCAGTACACCCCCTCAGTACGGTCCCTCTCAGTACACCCCCCTCAGTACGGTCCCTCTCAGTACACCCCCTCAGTACGGTCCCTATCAGTACACCCCCTCAGTACGGTCCCTCTCAGTACACCCCCTCAGTACGGTCCTCTTCAGTACACCCCCCTCAGTACGGTCCCTATCAGTACACCCCCTCAGTACGGTCCCTCTCAGTACAACCCCTCAGTACGGTCCTCTTCAGTACACTTCCCTCTGTACGGTCCCTCTCAGTACACCCCCCTCAGTACGGTCCCTTTAGTACACCCCCCTCAGTACGGTCCCTATCAGTACACCCCCTCAGTACGGTCCCTCTCAGTACACCCCCCTCAGTACGGTCCCTCTCAGTACAACCCCCTCAGTACGGTCCCTCTCAGTACACCCCCTCAGTACGGTCCCTATCAGTACACCCCCTCAGTACGGTCCCTCTCAGTACACCCCCCTCAGTACGGTCCCTATCAGTACACCCCCTCAGTACGGTCCCACTCAGTACACCCCCTCAGTACGGTCCCTCTCAGTACACCCCTCAGTACGGTCCTCTCAGTACACCCCCTCAGTACGGTCCCTATCAGTACACCCCCTCAGTACGGTCCCTCTCAGTACACCCCCTCAGTACGGTCCCTCTCAGTACACCCCCCTCAGTACGGTCCCTCTCAGTACACCCCCCTCAGTACGGTCCCTTCAGTACACCCCCTCAGTACGGTCCCTATCAGTACACCCCCTCAGTACGGTCCCTCTCAGTACACCCCCTCAGTACGGTCCCTCTCAGTACACCCCCTCAGTACGGTCCCTCTCAGTACACCCCCCCTCAGTACGGTCCCTCTCAGTACACCCCCTCAGTACGGTCCCTCTCAGTACACCCCCTCAGTACGGTCCCTTCAGTACACCCCCTCAGTACGGTCCCTCTCAGTACACCCCCCTCAGTACGGTCCCTTCAGTACACCCCCTCAGTACGGTCCCTCTCAGTACACCCCCCTCAGCACGGTCCTCTTCAGTACACCTCCCTCAGTACGGTCCCTTCAGTACACCCCCCTCAGTACGGTCCCTATCAGTACACCCCCCTCAGTACGGTCCCTCTCAGTAAACCCCCTCAGTACGGTCCTCTTCAGTACACCCCCTCAGTACGGTCCCTATCAGTACACCCCCTCAGTACGGTCCCTCTCAGTACACCCCCTCAGTACGGTCCCTATCAGTACACCCCCTCAGTACGGTCCCTATCAGTACACCCCCTCAGTACGGTCCCTTCAGTACACCCCCTCAGTACGGTCCCTCTCAGTACACCCCCCTCAGTACGGTCCTCTTCAGTACACCCCCTCAGTACGGTCCCTATCAGTACACCCCCTCAGTACGGTCCCTCTCAGTACACCCCCCTCAGTACGGTCCCTCTCAGTACACCCCCATCAGTACGGTCCTCTTCAGTACACCCCCTCAGTACGGTCCCTATGAGAATACCCCCCTCAGTACCGTCCCTCTCAGATTAAGGTTAGGATATAAGTACCTTTGGCAGTATGTTCCTCAAGCAGATGTAAACAAAACTAAATGTAAAGTGTGTGGCCATACATATGGCCACACACTTGAACACTACGTCCTCGACTGTGTGAAGATAGAACCTTTTAGGGACAGGTCCAAGCACACTGTGTGTGAAATGGCACAACACTTCATCTCTAATGGCAAGATAGCCGACATATTAAGATTGTATCCACTTTTTTGCACTTAGTAACTATATCAGTTCTCATGTACAGAACCAAATACGCAATGTGCTTGAATACATCCCACGTAAATGTGAATAACAAAGTGTGAGGCCAGACATACTGCCTCACACGCCTGTTCTCACGCATTTGTGAATAAGTTACCCTTTATGTATAGAACTAAACAAATAATGTAAATGAAATACTGTGTAACTTTCAATGCCATAATATCCTGACAACCGGGGTTAATTATTATGACCCTTTGTAAACCCTACTCTGTAATCCTTTTGCGCTACCGCTCACAGGATGAGTGTGGGGTGCACAATAAAGTAGCCGCTGCAAGCGGCAAAATCAAATCAAATCCTCAGTACACCCCCCATCAGTACGGTCCTCCTCAGTACACCCCCCTTATTACTGTCCCCATCATTACACCCCCGTCAGTACGATCCCTATCAGTACACCCCCCTCAGTACGATCCCTATCGGTCCCCCCCCCCAGTACGATCCCTATCAGTACACCCCCCTCAGTACGGTCCCTCTCAGTACACCCCCCTCAGTACGGTGCCTATCAGTACACCCCACTAAGTACGGTCCCTCTCAGTACATCCCCCTCAGTACGGTCCCTCTCAGTACATCCCCCTTAATACGGTCCTCCTCATTACACCCTCCTCAGTACGGTCCCTCTCAGTACATCCCCCTCAGTACGGTCCTCCTCAGTACACCCCCCTCAGTACGATCCCTATCAGTACACCCCCCTCAGTACGGTGCCTATCAGTACACCCCCCTCAGTACGGTCCCTATCAGTACACCCCCTTCAGTACGGTCCCTATCAGTACACCCCCCTCAGTACAGTCCCTCTAAGTTCATCCCCCTCAGTACGATTCCTCTCAGTTCACCCCCCTCAGTACAGTCCCTCTCAGTTCACCCCCTTCAGTACGGTCCTTCTCAGTTCACCCCCCTTAGTACGGTCACTCTCAGTACACCCCCCTCAGTACGGTCCCTCTCAGTACACCCCCCTCAGTACGGTTCTCCTTACTCCCCACTCAGTACGATCCCTATCAGTACACCCCTGTCAGTACGGTCCCTCTCAGTACACCCCCCTCAGTACGGTCCCTATCAGTACACCCCCCCTCTAGTACGGTCCCTCTTAGTGCATCCCCCTCAGTACGATCCCTCTCAGTACACCCCCCTCAGTACGGTGCCTCTCAGTTCATCCCCCTCAGTACGGTCCCTATCAGTACACCCCCTCAACACGCCTCTGTCCGTACGCCCTATCAGTACGGCCATGTTAACATGGCCCCTTTCAATACTGCTTGTTCAGTGCGGCCCTTCTCTGTAAGACCCACTCAACACGGTTCCTCTCAGCATGACCCTTCTTAGTACGGCCGCCTCAGCACGGCTTCTCTTAGTACGGACCCTCAGCGAGGCCCCTCTTAGTACGGACCCCTCAGTACGGCCATTTCAACATAGCCCTCTTCTCACGGCCTCCCAGTACCGCCCCCTCAGCACGGCCCTTTTCACCACGCCCCCTTTCAGTACGGCTCATTTCACTGCGCCCCCTTTCAGTATGGCCCGCCTGAACATTATCCTCTATCAGCTTGGCATCCCTTAGTATGGCCCCCTCAGTACAGCTCCTTCAGCACGTCCTCCCTCAGTAAGGTTCTTTCAGAATGACCCCCTCAGTAAGGCTTATCTCAGTATGGTTCATCTCAGTATGGCTCATCACAGTATGACTCATCTCAGTATGACTCATCTCAGTATGGTTCATCTCAGTATGACTCATCACAGTATGGTTCATCTTAGTATGACTCATCTCCGTATGGTTCATCTCAGTATGGCTCATCACAGTATGGTTCATCTCAGTATGACTCATCTCAGTATGGTTCATCTTAGTATGGCTCATCTCAGGACACCCCTTAAACACAGTCTCTCTCAGTACGCCACCTCAGTACGTCCCTCTCAACCTGGCCCTTTTTAGTACGGCACCTCTCTGTAAGGCCCTCTTAGCACGCCCCCTCTCAGCGCGGCCCCTCTTAGCGAGACCCCTCTCAGCGCGGCCCCTCTCAGCGCGGCCCCTCTCAGCACGGCCCTTTTGAGTACGGCCCCCTCAGCACGGTTTCTCTCAGCATGGCTCCTCTTAGTACGGCCCCTCTCAGGTGGTGTGTGTGTGGGTTTGAGTAGACTCTTGCTGGGCGGGACAGGTCTGTACAACTCGTGACGGCTCTCTGTGATTTTACTGGAGTGTGTGTGTTTGTGTGTGTGTGGTTTTTTTTTTTTTTTGTGTGTGTGTGTCTGTGTGTGTGTGTGTGTGTGTGTGTTAGGTTTGGGCATAATAAGTTTGGGTTCTATAATTTGACCAACACTAATACAAGGTCACATTGCCACCTGCTCTGTGTCTTATTTAACATTTAAACGTGGTTGTTCTCCTCTCCTCGTAGTTCATTATTACGAGGATGTGCCTTCAGTTTCGACACCTCCTGAAAAATGCTAGATAATTTTTATGCACGGATAAGCTTCCTACGCAACGAAGATAAATTTAACCTTCACTTGCTTTTGTTTCACTCGGCTAAGGTAATCCAGGCTTGAACAAAATTACTGATGTTAAAATATATTCACGTCCGCCTAAAGAAACAAGAGCACACACCGTATAATTCTCTGAGTGTCCTCTAGGTGATCATTTTCATCAGATTTACATGAAATTTGTAAGTTTACTTTAAAACATGTTTATTATTTCCCCTTTCAGATATTTCGCAAAAATAAATATGATTTTCACAGAGCGTCGGATAGCACATACCGGTGTATTCTTTTTACACTCGTTATTTCACAAAAGTTTACAGTAAGTACTTTTCCGAAACTTCCTCTCTCAGGTGTTCTATTAAAGTGAAATGTAATGTTTCAGATTTGTTAATCTAATACTTTTTCCTATCAATCATTTCACAATGGTTTAAGTAACATTTTCTAAAGCTTAAACTAATAATTGTTTTTTCTTCACAGTTATTCCACAAAAGTCAAGTTGAGGTAAGGTGAGGTGAGGTGAAGCTATCATATTATAGGGGGGGGGGGGGGGAGTGTGGCCCCCACACGGGTCATTTTTTTTTATTGGGCACCCCCCCCCCCCCCCCCCCCCCCCGCTACATCCTTGTGTAAGGTGAAGCGCAGAAGCATTTACAGCGCCCAACAGGGAAGCATGCTAAGTTCATGCTTGCCTTATGTCTCATGAGTTAAGGGCGTAGATGCCTGAAGAGTCAATGGTTTATGTCTAGGCAAGTTATTGGAAGCTCCAACAACTTGTCCCTGAATACGAATTCGCAACTTTCGATTTACAGCAGGTACCAACTTTGCTGCTAGGTGAACAGGGTTCAAGGGGACTAGGAAGAGTGTCCAAACAACTTCCGCCGGCCCGGGAATCGAACCCGTGACTTCTTGCTTGCGAGGCAAGAGCGGTATCGCTCTACCACCAGCGCTTTTGATCCTCACTACCACCCCAACACCACCTCGACCTTTACTTAGTTACAGCCAGAACTTAACCTTCACCTCCCGCTGTTTCCTGCCACCCCTCGTCGATATTCTCTATAGCACAACTCCTATCACAATTAATACTCTTTTAACTTTGCTTTCTGCTGAAACTGCAGTAATGTGCCATTTACTATTTGATTTTCACCTGGCTTTCGGCCGAAACTAATGATCCTATACCTCGCTTTTCGCCAGAAGTAATGTGCATTTTACCGCCCTCTTCCCGAAAGCTATTAGACACTTAAATCGCTTTTTGCAAAAACATATAATCTTTTACTTCGCTTCCCGCTAAGAAACGGCTCAAACCTTGATTCCCACCAAATTCAATAGCCATTTACGTAGGATTCTGTCAAGACCAGCTGGAGCACCATTGAAGTTTCTTCCAAACAATATATGAAATACAATTGCTATTGTTTCCCAAAATATTGAAAGATCTTCACTGTATAATTATTGTAAGTTGCATGCACCTTTAGGCACTCTGCCTCTACCTCGAGCAGAAACTTTTTTCTTCAATTATTTTGTTGTAATATTAAATACAGTTAAACTTGTTGACACACTGTTTCATTCGTTGAATTTTGAGAGCCAATTTTGAAGAATTTTTTTTGAATTGAAATGGCATTATTGTAACTGCTAATCTAGTATGTTGAATAATAGAACGATGGAAATAATGTAAGAAAATTAGCTTGGGAGTTATATATACAGGGTGATTCAGCAAAGAGTACATTAAATTGGAGTATGAAATCCTTGGATAATTCTGAACCACAATGTCTCAATAGTAAAATGTCAGATCTGCAGAGTTTTCCATGTTGCAATACATTTAAGATGTTGTATTAATGAGAGTGAATTTGATGTGAAGCCCCGTAGGTTTTTGTAATAATTTATTCACAGATGTCTTATGTACACTGGGAAACCATATTCTCTAACCCACCTGGGTCCGTGCTGGAGGTTAGTACGGTGTCCTTTCTGGACGGGGGCCCACTCTAACTATCAGGAGGCAACACACGCACGAACACATACAGTCATAGTACAGCTGTATAGATGATATTATGTATAAATATTGTATATGGCATTTTATACTTTGCATTATCTTCATTATATATAAACAGGAAGAAAAATTACCATAAGTTGTAGTTACGAAAGTATGAATGGAAATAAACACTTCCAAACCACCCAGTGAATCCACAAAACGCTTACAGCGCTTCCACCACACCCCATCTATATCTTTTATTTCCCATCATTCACATACTGTAACTATATGAAAAATCGTGTTTAATTTAACTAAATATTTGAAAAACCTTAAATTACATGTGGATCAGTCACTCCTCATTTGACACACTTATAGTATAATACTTTGACCATCCCACCTGGGCACATGGAGGCCCACGGTAACGCTCACCGGGCAACATACACACGAACACACAAGTCATGATATGAACCCTTCCAGGCTTCACTATCATTATCATGTTATGTTCATCGTGCTCTGTATCTGTTTAAGTCATAGTATCAATACATGACAGTGTTGTTAGTATAATATTGTAACTTTTGCCCTACAGATGTTGTAAGTCATGGACAGGAAGGATACATAAATTGTAATATCAAGTGTATGGTTCGCTCAAAGCCACCCCAAGTCAGACAACGCGTCACATAAAGTTACACTGTGTGTGTGTGTGTGTGTGTGTGTTCCGTAACATTAAGCTTCATCCTTAGTAGGTAAGATGTTTCATAAAGAGGTTTCTCCCATTCGTCATAGTGAGCATCGTCCCAGAGCACAGTGTTTCCATCAAAACCATGGTTCATCCTTATTTCCCTTCTTCCGTGTAACTATATCCATATGGTTAAGTGCTTGCTTTTCATTTCTTTATTTACCAAAATAATGTGGATGAGCTACTCGTTATTTAACACATACATGCACTTAGAGCATCAAGATTGTTTTGTAGGCATGACTATTGGTTAATTGAAACCCCAAAAATATTTTTCACATTTATTATGCATAAACATTGTGATTATTGTAGTATATAACATATATTTAATGTCTGTACAGATTCCCAAGAGTTATGCATATTAATGCATAGATTTTGTAAGCATATTTATGTGAAGTGACGTAAAACCACATAGTAAAATACCTGGACAAATTCCCGACAGTTAGGAAACGAAGTCTATGTGGCCCCAACGAGGTTACACCAGAGAGCTAACTCCCCCGCCACACCCTACAAGGCACCGTCGTGGGCGGAGATTTAATTCTTGACCACAGGTTAATACCGTGTCACACCTCCATCTGCTACTATAACTTCTTGCAATCTGGTGGGCATGGAATCTACCAGATTGCTGCAGATGTTCGGCCTGCTCCTTATTCCCTCCCACACATTATGTGCGTGTCTCCTCACTGCCTCCCTCGTTTTCTCCTCAACAGCCCATTCAACAACCATATGTGCCCATAGATTTTCTATTAGATTACAATTGGCTCCTTTAGGGGGGAAGTCCAATAGAATAATCTGCGGGTGCGCCTCAAACCAACGCTTGACTGCCCGACTTGTATGAATTGGATTGCGGTCTTGCACCATACATATAGGCTGTGGGTCTGGGATGGCATATGAGTTGCTGGGAGGACGGTTAGCAGTCCTGTTGAACTGGCAGGTAGACAAAATAGAAAACTCACAGCCAAACTGTAATAAAACCCATGGACAATGAGACATTAGTCAAATATACTAGGTCATTTTAGCGCGTGCACACACATTATATACAGACCTATATATATATATATATATATATATATATATATATATATATATATATATATATATATATATATATATATATATATAATATATATATATATATATGTATATATATATATTATAACATATATTTAACTCTTCTCAACAAATGTAAGCATGAATTATACGACTTACCCTTTCAGCAACAGTGTCCACACTGATACGGCAGACCTCCATACACACGACGTCAGGTCGGTCATTCCTACGTCCTTTGGTTCTTCATTTCGTAACTTCAGTGTGTGGTGATTTCCCCCACGTCCAATGGTTAAACAAGATTTTTTACGGTTTGCAAATAAAATGCAATATTAAAATATATTAATATAGATTTTCCTCCTTGTATTGATACTATGACTAGTTACCAAGATACAGAGCACGATGAACATAACATGATAATGATAGTGAAGCCTGGAAGGGTTCATATCATGTGTGTTCGTGCCTATGTTGCCCCGTGAGAGTTACCGTGGGCCTCCATGTGCCCAGGTGGGATGGTCAAAGTATTACAATATAAGTGTGTCAAATGAGGAGTGATTGATCCACATGTAATTTAAGGTTTTCGAAAAATGTAGTTAAATTAAACACGATTTTTCATATAGTTACAGGATGCGAATGATGGGAAATAAAAGATATAGATGGGTTGTGGTGGAAGCGCTGTAAACGTTGTGTAGATTCACTGGGTGGTTTGGAAGTGTTTATTTCCGTTCATACTTTCGTAACTACAACCTATGGTAATTTTTCTTCGTGTTTATATATAATGAAGATAATGCAGAGTATAAAATGCCATATACAATATTTATACATAATATCATCTATACAGCTGTACTATGACGGTGTGTGTTCGTGCGTGTGTTGCCTTGTAATAGAGTGAGCCCCTGTCCAGGAAGGACACTGCACTAACCTCCAGCACGGATCCAGGTGGGTTAGAGAATATGGTTTCCGCGTGTACAGCAGTACATCGTGATACAGATGGCTAACACAGGTGCAATGAGACAGGGAGCTTCACTTTAAATTCACTCTCATTAATACAACATCTTAAATGTATTTTAACATGGAAACTATGCAGAATCTGACATTTTACTATTGAGACATTGTGGTTTACAATTATCCAAGAATTTCATCCTCCAATTTAATGTACTCTTTGCTGAATCACCCTGCATATGTTGCATTTAATTTGGGTTATATTTAGTTTAAGTAATATTTAATAGTTATCTGAATTGTAAATAATTATTCCTGATTTAAATAATAGTCTTATACTAGTCTACATCCCTTTGTCTGCGCGCACATCCTACCAGATACCCTTGAATGTCAAATTACCTGCTATCGTCTTGTCGGTTTCTAACGATCCTGACCAGAGAAACGCAACACTCACCACCTTCAGTAAAAAACGGCGATCATGGAGGGGCTCACCAACTAAGCTCCACCATTAATTCCTGACCACCATCCACATCAGCAAACACTGAGTATCGATTTATATTGTAGGATATCCTAAAATTATACCTTGTACGTAATCTAAACTCCGACATTGCCATTTAACAATCTCCCATTTCTAGTGTTTATTTAATTCTTTCAACGTAATGTAAATATTTCTTGCCCTCATATCAACCAATTCAGGACAAATTGGTGCCGTAAACATGATTTTAGGCCGAAGTGTAACTTTATTATTTATAGGGAGTAAATATAACTGCAACGTACAGGTAGGCTAGCCTGATTGTTTATGGCTTATCTTGCGCGGAGCTGCTAGTGCTAATGAATCCCAGGGTGGCTGTGGGCACAGGGGGTTCGAATCGTATTAATTCACGGGGTATGACCGCCTCCGAGTATAATCAGGCAAAAATATTGGAGTTAACTGACGTCTTAGGCGGAGCTTACCATACAGTAAGCACCGATTTATTCTTATGGTAATGAGTAAGCAGGAGTTAGACACATGGGAGAAAGCTAGATCTTGATTTGCTAAGGCGAATGATAGTTAAAGTTCTAACACTAATTAAATGACTTCCCGGATGTAGTACTACCAGGAGTATACGTCATCGATACTTCTTTTTGTATGCTATTCCTTGGAAGTGTTATCTTTTTAATTTTATTCATTCATAGTAAATGTAATAATTAGCCATAGATTTAGTAATTTAACTTAATACTATATCTATTTAATATTAGTCTAATTTAGTGCTCCAAATTTTATAATGATAAGTCTAGGCTGCTGTTTCAAAGATGATACTTTCTTTTAAGATTACCATTATCATTGTTTTAGTGTTCTAAAAGTAATATTAGGCTTATTAGTTCGCTGTAATAATATTGATATTGATATTGAAGCAGTATATTTAGCCAGAAAAGCACAGATACAGAATCGATAATAATAACAATATTAACATGGCTGAGTCAGTTGAGAGCCAGAGCTCTCTTGGAGGCACCTGATATATACTGTACGTTTATCTCAAGGAAGTATTATGTAACATTTATTATCATCTGGAATAGTACACATAACATGGTGGTAGTAGGAACATATCAAAATAATACCACGGTTATCACGTCGTTATTTATGTATTTTATTTGTTTTATGTTTTTACATTTATATTATAAGTATATACATATTTTACAGTGGTGTTGATAAACATAAATATGATACGGGAGGGAGGCAGTACAACATGAGTTTTATTTAGGTGAAACAAGAGGACACAGCAGTCAGTATCATTATTGTCTAGTCGGCAAATATAATTATTGCAATGCTAATTTCTATCTATCTTCATGACAATTTATGATATAATGGTTTTGGTGGTACAATAATGGCAAGAATATAAAGTAGGTATTACAAATATATTAATACTTAAGCAATAGATATATTTTTTAAGAGATTTAAAGGAAGGGGGCGCAGTCTTTGTTCGGATGTATGGGGGCAAGTTGCTCCACACCTTCACACCATGATATTTTATGGAGGTCTGGGACAGAGAGGAGCGTTGGTGGGGTGGTCTTAGTAGCTCTGGGTGTCTTAAGTTGTATCTCTGATTATTCCGGAACTGGAAATAATTATTGTCAATCAAGTTATTGGCAGATTTGTAATCAAATAGGGCACAACAGTAGGGGCTAATATCCTCGAATTTAAAAATTTTCAATTTAGCAAATTGTTCGTTAGTGTGATAATTTTTTTCATGTAGGTCAGTGTTCTCACAACTCTCTTCTGTGCAGTAATCAGGGGTTGTGATTTTGAAGAGCCAGAGGCCCTCCCCCCCCCCACCCCCATAGTGCGTGATAGTGTATCAAATGTTGGTAAACAAGATCATAATAGATTTCTTTCATTGCTGCAAGAGTGAGTGACTGACGAGTGTGATACATGATACCACACTGTTTATTGACTTATCAGTAAATGGCTTGTATGGGGTTTTCCAGCTAAGTTTCTCATCAACAATAACCCAGAGGAATTTAGTATTTTGTTCACGTTTGAGGACTGTATTATCAAGGCACAGGAGTCCAATTCTGGGGTTAGATTTTTCCTTCTGTGAAAGATCGTGTAGTGGGCTTTTTCGTGGTTTAAGGTCAATTTATTACGTATCACCTAGGTCCTGACTTTAGTTAATTCAGTGGTCATAGTTCTCACCAAGGAATGAAAATATAAGGTGCTGGCATAGAGATTACTATCGTCTGCAAATAAGTTGTATTTTATGAGTTTGCTGCAGTGGACGGTTTACGATCAATTCGTCCACAAGTCAATTCACCCACAAGTCAATTTGCCCACAAGTCATTTCGCCCACATGTTAATTCGCCCACAAGCCAATTCTCCCACATTTAGAGTTTATTAATAATAATAATAATAATAATAATAATAATAATAATTAACGGTTTATTGCTAAAGTTCTGCAGCCCGAAGGCTGAAAATATACATTGGACATAAATGACTTATTACATACATTGGTGGTTTAACAAAAGCCTTCATTAGAGAAAGGAAAAGGAACATACAGTTCGCCCACACTTTGTCAACTTCTATTTATGTTTATTCATGTACTAGATAACAATGTAATATTTAAAAATTAAGTTTCAGGTTGTTTATTCGGTGACTTTCAAATATAAAAACCTATATAAAATACACACACACTAAAAAGTTTTAAAATGTCAATCATACAAGTAACATAGAGTGGATCTAGGATGTTTGGTCACATATCAGCTGCTGACTGGTCCATTGAGATGGGCACAAATTCGAAGATATTAACATCTACTGCTGTGCCCTCTTTGTTTACAAATCTATCAATCCTTTGCTTGACAATAATTATTTCCAGTTCCGGAATAATCAGAGATACAACTTAAGGCACCCAGAGCTACTAAGACCACCCCCCCATGCGCTCCTCTCAGTCCCAGACCTCCATAAATTATCACCGTGTGAAGGTGTGGAACATCTTACCCCTACCCATCCGAGCCAAGCCTATGCTCCCTTCCTTCAAATCATCTCTTAAAATATATCTATTGTCTAAGTATTAATACTTCTTGTAACACCTACTATATTTACAGTACCTGCTTTTATTGTACCATGAAAACCGGTTTATCGGAAATTATCATGTAAATAGATAAGAAATTACCATTGCAATAAATATATTTGCCAACTAGACATAATCCTGACAGCTCTGCCCTCTTGTTCAACCTTAATACTGTACAACCCATGTTGTACTGCTCTCCCATTATACTTATGTTTTACAATTCCACTGTAATCTATGTATATATTTATAATATAAATAAAACAAATAAACTAAGAACAAGAAAAGTAACATATAAATAAAATAAATAAATATTGAAGTGATAGCCGTGGTAACATTATGAAATGTTCTTATTACCACCATGCTATTGTACTATTCCAAATGTTACTGAATGTTACATAATACTTCCTTGAGATAAAGGTATAGTATATATCAGGTGCCTAAAAGAGACCCCAGTATCTCAACTGGCTCAGCCTTGTTAATATTGTTATTATTATCGACTCTGTATCTGTGCTTTTCTGGCTAAATAAACTGTTAAATTCAATTCAATTCAATTCAAGGTCTCAGAAGTTGGCAAGCTGACCTCTCGTTCCTCAAGTATTCGTCCCAAAGAGCGTATAGTTTGGCCTGCAACTCCCTATAATTTCTTTCGCTGGATCCTTCGGAGCTTCTTTTCTGATACCAGCCTTTTATGTTCAGAGGTTAATCTGGCCTCTTTGTGGAGAAGGTTAACAAGCAGAGCCAGTTGATGCTTGATGATTGTGGCAGTGGTTGCTATTTTCATATGTTCCATTTCTCTGAGTAACTGCGGCCTTGCACGGGTTAGCTTTCGGGCGGACAGTACACTGCCAATATGTTGCATTTGGCGTCGCATTTTTACGTTATATGTGTACCCTCCTCCACGACCTTGAGCGTAACATCGCACTCTGGTTGCTCGTCAGTGTTTCGTATGGATGGATCTTCAATTGAAGACTCTAGTTCCATTGTAAGGGGGACTGGTTCCGGTGTGTCTAGTAAGTAATAAAGCAATGTTCCATTACCATGTATGTTCAGGTTAAACTACGAAGAAATTGCAGTGTACAGAAATTACATTGTACAAAACGTCCGTACTAAAGTGACACTCACCTTCAGTCCTGGTGCTCTCCGCGTCGGGGATAATCATGTCTGATACTGGAATGATACTGTCTGTCCACGAATTGCAACCCCAGTCTATTGAATGACCGGAGCTAACAGCTGCCCGGTACTCAGCTCGAGATACACCAGTATCACATTTCCTGTGCTGCCACTTCCTACACCCGTCGCTCTGCAGACCTTCTTGCCATGCCCGTAAAGGCACATTGCATTGAATGCAATTATGTTGACAGTCTGCTATCTTGCCATTGACTGACTAAATCCGCTGGACTTTAACAATCACAAAACCTACAAACGATATTTTCAAAGTTTCGAAAACATTATTGAAGCTCAGCTCTTTACATTAATACATTACTAAACCTAAATAAAACAGGTAACAAAACTCGATAGTATGGGTGAATCAACTCTAAAAGTAGGTAAAATAACTTGTGGGCGAACCTACTTCATAGTGTGGGAGAAATGACTTGTGGGCGAACCGACTCCATAGTGTGGGCGAAATGACATGTGGGCGAAATGACCGGATTCCCAGTGGACTATATTGTTTATGTACAATAAGAACAGTACAGGACCGAGAATGGAGCCTCGAGAGACGCCATACAAAATTGGTGAGGAGTCAGATTCATGATTATTATAGCAGACATACTGGTTCCTATTAGACAGATATGAGGTAAAACAATTGTGTGATAAGCCCCTAACCCCGTAATGTTCAAGCTTTGACAATCGCTTTTCCTTTAGTAAACATGACTGAAGCCGAAACCCTAGCTTAGCTCCCCCCCCCCCTCCCCACCCCTGCCTCCCTTGAGCGGGCGGACGTCTGCTGTGTGTGGCCACCACCCCAACCAATCACCTCGTCTCAGCTAGGTGGACAGCCCACCTGCTATCACCCCCTACTACTTTACTTCCCGTTTCTTTGCTTTCCTTCTCTCTCTCCTTTCCTCTCCCAGGGCAAAGTCATTTGCCACTTTACTTCATTATCATCATCGTCATCATCAATGAAAAAAAAACACAGGAAGGCGAGAGGGGGCTACAAAGCAAGCCTTACTAGGTTAGTAGAGGAATTTGAGAATTTTCTGTTAACTGCTACATCGAATGATTTATTGGCAATGCAACAGACTGTAGGGTTTCGTGATATTATGTTGTCTAGCACTCCGGATGGATGGAAACTCTAAGGTGGTGGTTTTCTTATATAATATAAGTTATATGGAAGACAGTCTGGTGCAGGAGGGATGTGTTCAGGTCGCCGAGGAGGCTGGCGTGGAGCAGTAGCTCTGAATGCAGAAACTGCTTGTCGTAGCTTTTGGAGTAAGTCGTGACGAACGGCTGGAGTGGTTTGGTTGGGATCAGGAGGGAGTGAGAAATCCCCGGGTAACCGAAGGGGCTCGCCTAGTGTAAGATCTGCTGGGCTACAGTCCATATCCTCCTTGTGTGACGCACGGATGCCGAGGAGCACTAAGGGAAGCGCATCAGTCCAGCTGTAAGGGTCGTGCTGTGCCTTGAGTGTGTCCTTCAGCTGCCGGTGAAAACGCTCTACCATGCCGTTGGCTTGAGGGTGGTATGCTGTAATGCGTTGTCTAGGCGTGCCGAGGAACTGTAAGAGGTGCTGCCAGAGTTGTGACTCAAACTGTACTCCTCGGTCAGTGATTACGGTTACGGGGGGGGGGGGGGGCAAAACGGGAAACCCAACCGGACATGAAGGCGCGGACAGTAGTCTCTGCTGTAGCATTGGGCATGTGAATTGCTTCTGTCCACCTGGTGAAACGGTCGATGCAGGTGAAGATGTAGGTGCTACCGTAGGATGATGGAAGAGGTCCCACGATGTCGAGGTGTACTACTTGAAAACGTCCTTTGGGAATAGGGAAGGTTTGTAAGGGGGCCCGTATGTGAAGATGTATTTTGGAGGACTGGCAGGCCAGGCACTGGGCAGCCCATTTCTTAGTATCAGACTTGATGCCGGGCCAGACGACACGTTGCGTGAGGAGGTGCTGGGAGGCCCGCACACCCGGGTGGCTGAGACCGTGGCTGAGACCATGGATGCCGTCGAAAACAGCGCGGCGGTGGACGTGAGGCACGAACGGTCTAGGCTATCCACAGGATACGTCGCACCACAATTTTATCTTTGTGCCAGGAGCAGGGAGTTCTTGGAGTGTGAGGCCTGAGGGGGATGTCTTGTATGCTGCCAGGTCTTCGTCTTTCTCTTGAGCCGCGGCTAGCTGTCCATAATCAATGGGTGGAGATGATGGAAGAATGTTGGATATACAACGAGAGAGGGCGTCGGCGATCTCGTTGTGGCTGCCTTTAATGTGTTGGACGTCGCTGGAGAACTCCGAGATGTAAGCCAAGTGGCGCAGGACACGAGGTGTATGTGACTGGGAAGCTGAAGCGAAGGCGTGGACGAGGGGCTTGTGATCAGTGAAGATGGTGAACTGACGGGCCTCGAGGAAGTGCTGGAAATGTTTGACAGCCAGGTATATGGCCAGGAGTTCTCGATCAAAGGCGCTGTAATTGAGGTGTGGTGGTTGAAGCCGTTGTGAGAAGAAAGCAACGGGCATGAGAATTCCGTTGATCTCCTGCTGTAAGACGGCGCCCACTGCAGTAGAAGAAGCTTCTGTTGTGAGAGTGGTCCGGGCGTTAGGTGCGGGGTGGGCCAGGAGGGTGAGGCGTGTAATGTGCTGTTTGATAGTGGTGAATGCCATAGTAGCCTCTTGAGTCCACACGAGAGACTTGTGAGACTTCTTTGGGCGTCCCTTGAGAAGGTCGTGTGGGGGGGCTAGGACGGTGGCAGCTTTGTCAATGAAGCGGTGGTAGTAGTTGACTAAACCCAGAAATTCTCGGAGTTTCTTCGCCGTTTCAGGTTTGGGGAACTCCCTAATCGCAGTTATCTTCTGTGGTAGGGGTTGTATGCCACTGGGCGAGACTCTGTGACCGAGGAAATCGATGGCCGAGGTTCCAAAGACGCACTTAGGAGGATGAACCTTCATGTTGTTGTTCTGCAGGCGTTGGAGAAGGAGTTGTAGGTGGTGGTGGTGCTCGGCAGGCGTCGAAGATGCGACGAGGATGTCGTCAATGTAGACGGTGACAAAATCGAGGTCGCGAAGCATATGGTCCATGTACCTCTGGAAAGTCTGTGCTGCATTGCGTAAGCCAAAACTCATGAAAGTGTACTCGAAGAGTCCAAATGGAGTGGTGATGGCTGTCTTCTGGGTATCTGCCGGTGCTACTGGGATCTGGTGGAAGGCACGCTCCAAGTCGATCTTCGAGAAGATAGTCTTGCCATGAAGTTTGTGGTGAAAGTCCTGGACATGCGGAATAGGGTACCTGTCAGGTTTGGTAACGAGATTCAGGGCTCTGTAGTCGCCACACACCCTCCACTCGCCGGGTGTTAGCTTAGGAACCATTGAAAAGGCGATGCCCAGGGACTCCTTGAAGGGCGAATGATGCCGTCTTGCAGTAGTTTGTTGAATTCTACTTTGGCTGTGTTCAGGAGCTCAAGGCGAGGGCGTGAAATGACTGGTGGTCCTTTGGTTTCGATGTGGTGGAAAATTCCCGATGTAGGTGGTGGGGGTAGGGAGACTCGGGGTGAGAAAAGCTCCTTAAATTCGTCGAGCAGGGAGAAGAACTCGTTGGAAGGCGCAAGACAGGTGATAGTGTCGGTGTGTCTGGCACGAGAACCTTGCGTGCCGTAGTAGGGTGTGTCATAGGAGGGAAGATCAGCTAAAACTAATGGCCCATCACTTTTTTGGTAGATTTTAGTGTATGTAAACAGAAAATAATTTCAGTTTCAATATTTTGCAACCTTTTGCTAGGTAAATTTTAGCGTGAAATTTATCGAAAATCTAACATACAGCTGCATTAGTGCATTACAATTAAATAGTGAACATTGCTTTCTGACTTCATTCTTTAACAACCCAACTAACAATATTTTTTTCTGTTTCAGATTCTGATGCATCTATAAGTTGATAATATTGGCGATGGCTGCTTGTGTCAGGACGAGGAACCAAAAATCCAGCCATCTCAGTCACTATCTTGGGTCTGGGAGAGAGCTCCTGAAGTCGGAGTTGCCTACATTGAGAGATGCTTTGAGATACGGTGTTTTAATCAGGCAAATCAGTGAAAAGAACCAAAGAACTTACACAAACAAAGACATTGCCAGTGATATGACCAAAGCTGTCTTGGCACAGTACACTCTGGCTAACGCTCAGTTCAAGCCTCCAGTCATAACAAGTCAGAAGAAGATAAGTGAGAGACTGCTAGCCAGTTGGGAAAAGGCAAGAGATATCTCTCTTGGGAGAGGAAAACTTGCAGTTAAGGACAGCTTTGCCAAGCAACTGGACCAGTTATTTGACATAATTACTTGCAAGTGCCCAATTGTTCTCTGTCCTGAGTTTGGATGCGATCGTGACTGTAAATCCGAGGCCCACATCTCCTGTATTTGCAAGCGTGAACTGAAGATTCCTGTGATCGAACTGGCATTTGTCAAAGCACAGAGAGAGAAGACTGGCCAAGATATTCCGGAGTCCAAGAGACAGGAGGCTGCCACAGAGAGACAGAAGAGGAGAAGAGTTGCCGAGGAAAAGAGACTTGAGAAGGCCCAGGGTGAGGTAAAAAAGGCCGATGATTGGAGTCAAGCTGATTCAGAGTTTAATGACTTCCCCATGGCTGATCCGAGTGCTGACCAGGAGAATGGTGACTTTGTCCCTAACCCAGGCATAACATTCGAAATAGGAAAGATATCCCGAGCATAGCTCTGGCCAGCATGCGACACCACACTGGTCTCAGAGAAACTGCAGATATAGCAACAGCTGCCTGGATTGACGGTGGTTTGATAACACCTGATGATGTTCACCTGGTGATAGATCATAACAAAGTAAGGAGAGCTCAGGAGAAACTTGTCAGTAACCTAGAAGAGGAGTTTCATAAGGGGATAAGAGAAAATGGAATCAATTGTTTGTTCTTTGATGGGAGAAGGGATGACACTAAAGTGTTCATGAAAGTTGGAGATTCTGACAAGTTGTTCCCTGCCATGGTGAAGGAGGAACACTACTCCTGCTGCAGTGAACCAGGAGGGAAGTGTTTGTGGCATTTCACTCCAGAGAATGATGACATCAGGAAACCAGCTGAGATAGTGGCAGATAACATTGTGAACTGGCTCAGAGAGAGGAATGTAGACCAGACCCTGCAGTCCATTGGAGGGGACAGCACCAACACGAACACAGGGTGGCAAGGGGGGGTCATACAGTGGATAGAGCGGAAGATTGGGAGGAAGCTGGTCTGGATTGTTTGTGACCTCCACACCAACGAGTTGCCACTCAGACTTCTGATCCAGGAGCTGGATGGCAAGACTCTTTCAAACAACAGATGGTCTGGTCCTCTTGGCAAGATGCTGGACTCTGCCACTGAGTTAGAAATAAATCCGAGCTCTGAAAAAATCACAGTTGGCCCTCCACTCGTTGAGCTTGCACTTACTGTCTTTGACGACCTGAGTACTGACCAGTACTATGGTTACATGATTTGCAGTGCCATCAAAACTGTGGTCATGCCTGATAGACTTGCTTGCCTGCAGATAGGTCCAGTCTCACATTCTAGGTGGCTCACAACGGCTCTCAGGTTCTGCAGAATTTGGGTCGCTCATCATAAACTGAAAGGGAACCAGCTTCACAACCTGAGACTTCTTGTCCAATTCATCGTGAGTGTCTACTTGCCAAATTGGTTCAACACCAAGGTCAAGTCATCGTTCTCCGAAGGTCCGAGGCATGTTCTCTTCCAGCTTGAGCTCCTGAGGAGTCAGCCAAGGAAGGTTGTTCAGATTGTGGAGCAGACTGTGAGGAGATCTTCCTGGTATGCTCATCCCGAGGCAGTTCTGCAGACTCCTGAAGTCAATCTAGGTGCCAAGACCCTCACTGATCTCATAGATCTGGATAACATCCAGGCTGGCAGTGAGCCCCCTCTTACCTGCAGCCTCACCAATGTTCAAGTCAGAGCTTTCCTGGACAACCCCATGCATGTCCCTGCCTGGCCCTCACACACCCAGAGTATAGAGCGTTGTGTACAGCAAGTGAGCGAGGCCAGCAGTCACGTGTACAGCCAGGAGAGGAGGGAAGGCTACACCCGAGCTCAGGTAGTCAGCAGGGAGGTGATGAGTAGAAACAGAAGCAAGAAAGACATGTTCCCTATGGTGTGCAGCAACACCGGGTCATAGTAGTAAAGCCGGTTTTTGTATTTGATGATTTTGTTTTCTAAAGGAATATTAAATTTAATAAATGTGTCAAGATCATTCGTTTCACTATTCTGGATCATTTTCATCCTAATAAATTAACCTGATACATTTACTTTACTTTAAATAAGCTATTTAGTGGTGTTGGTAAAAGGGTGGGAATACTGAATTTTCATAAGATTTCAAGTTAAAATTTACCTAGCAAAAAATGAAAATTTTACAAATCTGAAGATATCACACGATTCTGCACATAGAACTGCATCATTAATACCATGGGCCGATTTTTCAAACTCAAAAAAAAAAAAAATTCGCCTCCGTATGACACACCCTATGCCCAGTGTATCTCTGTTGCGTTATCGGTGACGTCATATGACATATCGGACTGAGATTGGGCCACGCATCCTTACCTCCCTCCGCCGTTAGCTGTGATTGGTTTAATGTAATATGACGTGCCCTGCCACAGGAGGGAAGAAGGCGCTTGACCTAGCCGCGTCAGTTGCTCTCCTCCCAGTCACTCCGTGTAAACTGTGTTCTCTTGTTCCGATAATCTCGTAAGAATGGCTTCCACTGGACCCCCACCACCACAGAAAAACCTTGCATTACCTGGACTCAGCCGCCCTAAGCCAAAGAAGATACGACGTGCCCTAAGTTACTAAGTGAAGTTCAAGATCATACGAGATTTAGACAAAGGAACGAGACAGGGTTGATTTGGCGTGCCAGCATGGCGTGAACGAATCTACGATCAGGACGATCAAGAAGGATGCAGCCAAGATAAAAGAACACATGAACATCACAAAGTCTGCAGTTGCTTCAAAGGTGAAGTACTGCCAGAACAAAGTGCTGCTCAAGACGGAGAATTTACTTGTAGCTACTTGATTCGTCAGGCAAGACGGAACAGGGCGGTGGACACACGGTCTGTTCAAGAGTACGCACGTGAACTGTACGTAGCAATGGCACGTAAGATGGGAATTGCAGAGCCCAAACCCTTCAATGCTTCCTCTGGGTGGCTGCAAGGGTTTAAGAAGAGGAACAAGATTAACATGGATGAATCCGGTCTGTTTTGGAAAAAGCTACCTACCAAAACCTTCGTTGTCAAGTCTGCCAGCAAGTATTGGGACTGGAAGTTGCAGAAGGAGCGCATTACCGTCCTGTTTACCACCAATGCTTCCGGTACCTGTAAACTCAAGTTATCGGTGATCCACACAGCCCGCAAGCTGCACGCCTACAAGAACATGGACATCACCAAACTAAAGTCCACTGGCAAACCACACGTAAGGCGTGGATGTTCTCTGCTCTGTCCCTCTCCTGGTTTAACGACTGTTTCGTTCCCGACGTTAAGAAATTCTGCAACAGAATGTTCCATTCAACATTTTGTTGTTCCTTGACAACGCAGCAGGACACTCGCCCCTACTGTTGGATCGTCACCCCAACGTAAAAGTGGTCTTCCTTCCTACCAACACTACGTCGTTAATCCAGCCCATGGACCAGGAGTTGATATGCAACGTTAAGGCTGCATTCTCTACTAAGAAGTTTAAGCTCCTGAACGACTGTACCAACACCAAGGATGAGTGCGTAACCTGGGTGACAGCTATAGCGAGAGCGACGAGGACGAGGAACAAGAGTTGGCGGATCAAGAAGTTCGCGTCAAACAGTTTTGGAAGAAATTTAACGCCAAGATAGTTGATGATTTCTTGGTGGAGGCATGGGATCAGCTGTCTGTAGCAACGATTCGTCACGCATGGCGGCATGTGTTGCAAGGTATCCCAGGTGGTAGGCAGAGTCAACCTGTGACTGGTGAGGTTCAGTCTGTTGCAGTGGCAGTGGACCTTGCAAGAGAAGCTGCACGGAGTGTTACAGCTACAGGCTTCTCTGAGACCACCAACGACGACATTATGGAGGTGATAAGGGATCCTGAGGTGACTGCCGACGAGATGTTAGAAGACGATGACGTCAGTGAAGGTGCAGGTGGTGCGTTATCCCGAGAAGAACACAAGTTAATGCATGGTAATGTTAAGGATGCCATCGTGTTTGCAGAGAAACTCAACCTCGTCCTTTCCAATGACCCTGACGATAACCGCTATGAAGTTTTCAATAACCAGCTGTTGCAGACTATGGAACCGTACATCAAGGTGTATCACGAGAACATCAACACTAGCCGTCAGCGTAACATCACGGACTTCTTCGCCCGCAACCCACCACAGCCAGCCCAAGCCAGTGAAGGTGACAGTGACTCTATGGACTTTGAGGGATTTGTCAGGGAGGCCCTGACAACTATGGTGGATAGTGATGGTGATTCACCTGAGGGCCAGTAATCTGCCCTCTGCCTCGGAAACAGCCGCCATTCCCGTACGCCGACCCATCTCTTCTACGTAAGTGTTAAACCTAACCTAACCTTGATTTTTTCTAACCTAACCTAACCTAACATAAGTGTTAAGCCTTGATTTTTTCTAACCTAACTTAACCTTACGTAAGTGTTAAACCTTGATTTTTTCTAACCTATCCTAACCTCCTAACCTAACGTAAGTGTTAAACCTTGATTTTTCTTTTACCTGGTACAGTATATTATTCTCATATTGATATTTCTCTTCTATATTATGTGTGTGCATACCATCATAAAGTTAAGATACTATTTTTACTACAACGTACGTATTGTGTCGGAAAAAGTAGAGTTTGGGGGTTGACCCAGTCTCTATTTCAATTAATCCCATATGTTCTGTTATTTCATTTACGCGTTTCTCGTTTTACGCGGTACTCTGCGGGTTCAATTGACCTCGTAAATGAAGACCCAACTGTACTATTATTATTATTATTATTATTATTATTATTATTATTATTATTATTATTATTATTATTATTATTATTATTATTATCATCGTAATTATTATTATTATTTTATTATATTTTCGCCCCCCAGGCCTTGATGTGGGTCATTAAAAATGACCTGTGACCGGGCAGGCTAATACCCTTAAAAAAAAAAAAAAGGTTTATATGATCCTTTGGGATTCCTCCTTCCCTTAACCATTCGGGCTCGAAGGTTTGTACAAAATTTGTGGAGAATACACCGTGATTGGGATACCCCTATCTCAGTAGAGTTACAGACTGACTGGCAAGAATTATATGAGGACATATTAGAAAATGTAAATATTTTTGTTCCCCGCCAGGTCACTGTTTCTAAAGAGGTTACGTTGCACCTATTCAAGTGATGCTAGTTCTGTGGCGTACGGTGCTGTTGCGTATATGACTAACGGAGGACTTAGTTGGTTAGTAATGGCTAAGGCCAAGGTAGCACCTATTAAACCATTGACTGTTCCTAGAATGAAATTAACAGCAGTTCTAAGTGCCGCTCATATGTCTGTATTTACTGAGGAGGCTTATGAATGTGAGCTTTTTGGGCAAGCAACTTATATTTGGTCCAACAACCAGATAGTATTAAACTGGTTGCACGGCCGTAGTTCATTACCTGTGTATGTTCAGAATCGGTTGGATGAGATCTTTCATTTAGTCCCTGACGTTCACCTGAGATTTGTGCCCTCCAAAGACAATACTAGCGATCTCGTCACTCGAGGTATTAATGCTGGCCTCAAGAAATCCTTGCTGTGGTGGGAAGGTCCATCATGGCTCCCTCACCAGAGTTTGTGGCCCAAGGTTATGTTATTTAATGGGGAACATACTGGGATTTATGCCACTATGGACGAGTTGACGGTTCAGAGTAAACACAAGAAGTACACTCTGCCACCTTTGTAGAGTGATACGGTATATATAATTTGTAATACAAGTTTAAAGTCCTGCTATAATAGTCAACATAAGTTTATTTTTCTAGAAGCAGGCCCGCCATTTGCAATGACGTCACTATTTTCAAACTCATCGCTGCAGTCGGAGGTTATGAAAGGATGGCCTCTTCAGACCCCAAATGCCACGTTCAGGTAAGTTTTAAGAGTGTTTTTTTATTGTCTAAGTCATGGACATTTCGTAAGTGAAGAAATGTGCCGTGAAAATCAGTTTCAAACATAGGTTGGACGGATATATGAGCGATTGGGGTTGGGTGTAAATGGGACTGCCCAGTATGGGCCAATGGATTCGTTGTAGTTTCCTTCATTCTTATGTTCTTTTGGACATAAAAAACTCCCATGTTCACATCAGCTCAGCTGTCATGTACGTATTCTTACCTGGTAGACTTTCTCTTTTTTTTCCAGTGCATTTACAGAGTATATCAGTACTAGATGAATATACGAGTAAATTTGGAAGTAATGACATTGTCTGGACTTTGTTTTGAGAATGCCTGGTGCTGGGTAAACATGACAACATAATGCTGTTAATGTTTTGATGATTCACTGATGAACCACTGGGATATATCATCATTTATATTAATTAATGGGTAAAATTTTACTATAACTACTATAAGTATTTTGATGTTTAGATTCGAGATTGGCTATATTGGGTAAATTTTAAGTTTTGGTCATCCTTGTACATAAACCTTCAGACTATGTTTTTTCTGGTGGTTTGCGATGTGTTATGAACGATTTAGACCTTAATTTCTATCTGAAATCACAAGTTTTGAGCTACTACCCCCCCCCCCCCTTTACCGATGTATGTTAAGCTAACCTTATAACTCATCATACCCTAACCTAACCTAACCTATGATCTGTATTTTCTTATGCGATCGAAAAATGTTTTGCAACAGAAATTCTAATGTCTTATTGCTTAAAGTACTTTACCCCATAGTTAGAATCTTAAGGTTCCCCAGATGACCAAAACCAAAATATCATTACCATAGTGAATTTAAGCGTTTTCTTTACGCATTGACCTGCCATCCTTCGAAAAAATTCCGACCATCAACTACTCGTCCATTGAGTCTCGACCTACACTGATTAATCCACCTGATTACAATCCTGTCTTATTAAATTGTAATCGGTACGGTCATTACATGTAATGACCTAGATAATGAGATTCTTACGGAACCTTAGGAGCAAAACTCATAAAGAGGATATGGTAATGTTGCCCTACTTAACGGTTAGGGAAATAAGGACTGCTGAAATGAAAATGGTATTGATGGCCCAAAGAGAAAGTTACCCTGCTATATACTGCCAGTTATTCAGTAATCAAGGTGTTCTGACTAATTTTTCGAAACAATTAGATCTCTATATAGAAGAGGGAGTTATGCCATGTAAAGGTAAAATGGAAATGGCTACAATGAATGACAATGAAATGTCCGGTATTGCTACCCAACAAGCAGAAGTTAACTACCCTTGTAATCGAAAATAGTCGTGAATTAGGCCTTCATTATGGACTGGGATATGTAGTAGCTTTCATAAGAAGTAAATGGTGGGTTCCTAAGATTAGGCAAGTAGTCCGTAATAATCATAGGAAATGTACACTCGGAAACCATATTCTCTAGCCCACCTGGGTAGGTGCTGGAGGTTAGTACAGTGTCCTTTCTGGACGGGGGCCCACTCTAACTATCACCAGACAACACACGCACGAACACACACAGTCACAGTACAGCTGTATAGATGATATTATGTATAAATATTGTATATGGCATTTTATACTCTGCATTATCTTTATTATACATGAACACAAAGAAAAATTACCATAGGTTGTAGTTACGAAAGTATGAATGGAAATAAACACTTCCAAACCACCCAGTGAATCTACACAACGTTTACAGCGCTTCCACCACAACCCATCTATATCTTTTATTTCCCATTTGCGTAACTATATGAAAAATCGTGTTTAATTTAACTACATATTTCAAAAACCTTAATTACATCAGTGCGACCATAGAAATAGTGGTTATTTCTGCCAAGGATATATAAACAAGTGTTAGGTGTGACAATTCTTGCTCCCAGTGTATCACTCTGATTTTGTCGATTGTCGCCCTCAAGGGGGTGGCCTACACACCCACACGTGCACGTATGCCCCTACTACCCGGACACAGCAGTCCAGCCTGTCACCTCTCCGCCCTTTCCTCATAAGAACTTGTTTCTTCTTCTGTATGGGACAGGTTTTTCGTAAAAAACCGGAGTCTCAAAGGGACAACCAGCCAGAACTTCTGAAATTATTCCTTTTGAATGTGTAGTGCGTCAAGTGATCACAGTGTCATCCACTTATGGGCCTCCTGAGTGGATATTGGTGATAGTTATTGGAGAGCCGGCGACTGTATAGAAGGTGGTGCTGGTGTTAGCCAATGCCAAGTAGCCTTGGCTTGTTACCCTAGCTGGTCATGGGTGGTAACGGTCCTGGTCGCTCTGTGCCCAGCCGTGCTCTGCCCTGGCCCTGCCCCACCCCGGCCCCGTCCTGCCTCGCTGCGGCCCCGCCCCGCCCCGCCAAAGCCCCGCCCTGCTCTGCCCCGCCTCGTCGGTCAGTACACCAAAACTGACCTGCCTCTCCTCCACCCCAAACCACAACTTCCTTCCTCTCCCACTGCCCTCTCCTTCCCAGGACGACATCATGGCTGGGAAATGTGCTTGTCAGTGCTCAGGCCGGAATCAGAAATGCACAACCTGTATATATGTGAGAGGTAACACACGATGTGTGGGTCGTAGGAAAGGGACCAGCTGTCAAAATTCATACGGCAGAGATCCATCACCCGATAACGACATGTCAGATGATAGTAGTGAACCCACTCAGTCGGAAAATATTGTTCATGAGGTGAATGACATACAGTCAACAAATTGGAAAGGCATGTCGGGGGACGATGAGGTGAAATGGGTCAAAGAAGTGCACTCAGAAGTGGTCAGGTGGTCGCCAGCTAACCTCTTTCAACCACCCAAGTGCACGGCCACCAAAGAAATGATCCGGGAGATGACGTGCCTCTTAACACTGGGCTGCATTTGAAAAAAAAATTCATGAGGTGCGGGGTTTCTTAGCTGATTCTTTATGTATTTTGCGTGCTGATTCCAAAAATGCGATTCATTTTGTCCAATCAGGTCAGATTTTTATGCTATGGGAATTAGGAAAAAATCGAAATTCTTAAATATGATGTCAAAATTTTTATGCAAAATATATCATAAGAAATGTAACCACAACACATAGGACCAAAATATGTCAACTACATATGGCTGTCGCAGAGAATTTCTTTGGTGGTTGGTGTCTGGGGCATCCCATTTCAGACACCAACAGTAGTCGGCGAGCATGTTGATATCCCAGCGACCCTGGTACCGCTCCTCCATTACACGGATATCTTGATGGAAGCGTTCTCCTTGTTCCTCACTCACATCGCCACAGTTCTCTGGAAAGTAGTCCAAGTGGGAGCTGAGGAAGTGCATCTTGATGGACATGCGTGCACCAAGAACTTTGTAGCTTAGAAGTAGGTCCTCAACAACTCGTCCATACTCTGGACTTCTGTAGTTGCCAAGAAAATTAGAGACAATAGACTTAAAGGCATACCAGGCTTTCTTCTCATTTACATCCATGCTGCAATCAAACTTGGGATCTTTGAAAAGTTCTCTGATCTGAGGGCCATCAAAAATTCCTGCATTCAGCTTTGCCTCACTGACTTTTGGAAATTTTCTTTCAGAAAATTGAAAGCCTGGCTTTTTTTGTCCAGTGCCTTTACAAAGTTTTTGAACAGACCCAGCTTGATGTGCAGTGGCGGAAGAAGAATGTTCTGCGGATTCACCAGAGCATGGGCAACAACATTGTGAGAACCTGGAGTAAGTCCACTTCTTGCAGGCCAGTCACATTGCATGTAGTGCTGCTTGTCTGCTCGACTATCCCACAGACAGAGGAAACATGGAAACTTGGTGCAACCAAGAAATTTAATTGTGAAAAAATATATGTAAAAAAACACGGACATATACTCTTTTCCTTTGCGTCACGGCGGACATTTAAATGGCCGGCGAGCACGTGGGTGTATTTAAATGCATCGTAAGGGCATTAAAACTAACCGAAATCTTTTCTGTGAGGCTTGCCAATGTCTCGGATGATTTTTTTAATGAACGAATATGAGGACCCCATTTTGAGCGAAAAATGCCAATATTTTACCTGAATCTCCGCTTAAAATGCTATAGCACAAAATTCTGACCTGATTGAGCAAAATGGATAACATTTTTGAGATCAGCATGCAAAATACACCCATAAAAGCTTAATAATACACAAACCTCAAAAACTATGCAGGGCAGTGTAATCAATTACAATCATGACAGCCTCCTGGCCCCATTAGCTCTTCAAATAATGGCCATAATACCCCATCTATTCTGTCAAAGGACACACGCAAAGTCTAAGAGCAAAGAAAACGTGGCAGCAATTAAAAGAAGATTGACAATGTGGCAGAAATGGGCACTTGATGATCTCCTAAGCGAAGCAAGAACACTGCAGGAGAGTATAATATTCATAGGAGACGGAAAGCAAAACACAGAGGATGTTGCAAGAAAAATTTGGTAACAAGATGCGTGAAGGAAAAGTGTCCTTGGCGGTAAGATCTCTCACAGAGGAATTTTCCGGTGGGGTTCTGCCAATAAAAAAAGAGACATTACAACAACTGAAGGATAAGTGAAGAGGAAGGCATTAGGTTCCAGGGAGCCTCTATCCCTTCCAATGCTGTCATGTTCGAGAAAATAACAAGAGGGATGGTGTGGAAAAAGGCACTAAAAACTCAGGGAGGGGCTGGCCCTTCAGGCCTGGATGCAAACGGTTGAAGAGTCATCCTCAGCATTAACAAGTTTGGTGCCGTAGCAAGTGATCTCTGCAATGTCATTGCCGCCCTTACAAGAAAGCTAGCAACCTCGTGCTGCCACCACCTCCATACTCTGACGGCCTGCCGCCTCATTTCCCTGGATAATAATCCAGGATGTAGGCCTATAGGAGTAGGGGAAGTGCTGAGGCTGATCATTGGAAAATGCATAATGGAGGTGGTAAATGATGATGTCAGGGCAGCTGCAGGGAACCTGCAAGTATGTGCTGGCCACCAGGCTGGAGGGAGAGCTGCCATTCGCGCCATGAGAAAGGTATTTGAGCAGCGTGATTGTGAGGTAGTACTTCTGGTCGACGCTTCCAACGCCTTCAACATACTCAACCACAAAGGTACACTGCACAACATTAAGATCAAGTGTCCAAGCTTTGCAATGTATGTTGAAACCACCTATAGGAACCCATCAGACTTCTTTAAAACAAGCTTCAAGGCCTTAAGAGGAGATACCACCATACAGTCAACTGAGGAAACAATGCAGGGGGACCCTGCCGCCATGGCAATGTGCGCACTAGGCCTGTCTGTGCTCCAAAATACAATAAAATATGGAACAACCGAGGTCAAGCAAGTGGCATACGTTGATGACCTAACAGGAGCAGGAAAAGTGGAGGACATAAAAAAGTGGTGGGACCTAGTAGCATCACGAATTCCACAAATAGGGTGCCAGCAAGTCTTCTTCGTTGTGATGCCAGAAAACTATGAATGGGCAATGGAGGTGTTCGGTGGAAGTGAAGTCAAAATAACAGAGGATGTCCAAAGACATCTAGGTGTGGTAATTGGCACGAAGGACTTCAAGACCGAGTACGTAGCTGGAAAGGTGAATGAGTGGGTTAAGAAAATCTAAGCTCTGTCTGATATTGCGAAAAAAGAGCCACATGCTGCTTTTGCGGCATTCACCCATGGAGTCAACCATCGCTGGAATTACCTGATGCGCACTATCCCTGATGTCGGACCCCTCCTTAGCCCTCTGAAAGAAGCCATCAATGTCGTTTCTATCCCAACACTAGTGAAAAATCCTTACTTAACCCCAGCAGAAAGGTCAATCCTTGCATTACCACCGAAACTAGGAGGAATGGGATTGACTAATCCAGCAGACCTTGCCCGTTCAGAACGTCAGGACTCTGTCAAGCTCACGGCAGCTCTCACTGAGCACATAATAGATCAGAATGCAGCAAGTCTGGTGGATACCAACGAATTAAACAAGATTCGACCGTGCATTACGACAGAGCGGCAGCACACCCAAAGTGATAAACTGCAACAACTGTTGTAACAAGTGCCAGAGAATGTGAAAAGAAAAGTAGCTATAGCACAGGAGGTGGGCGCCTCAAACTGGTTAATAACGTTACCGATAAGGGCAAAAGGCTTTATCCTTAATAAAGAAGAATTCACAGATGCCATTGCTCTAAGTTACGGTAGGCCAGTAGAAGGTTTGCCCTCCCAAGCGTGTGCGGCTCATCTTTTGACATCGACCACTCCATGGTATGCAAGAAAGGGGGCTTCGTATGCATGAGGCATGACGAAGTAAGGGATCTAACAGCAAATCTACTGAAGGAAATCTGTCACGGCGTCATGGTGGAACCGCCCCTCCTTCAATTGGACGGTGAGAACCTTCGTCACAGGACTTCAAATAAATCCAACGAAGTCCCTGTGGACGTCAGTGGTCGAGGATTCTGGACGCGGGGACATTGAGCCTTTTTTGACATAAGGATTTATGATCCCATGGCCGCATATCACCACAACCTAGCTCTCGACGCTGCACACCGGAGGAACGAGAACGACAAGATAAGGGCATATGGGGAGAGAATTCAGAACGTTGAACAAGGCAGCTTCACTCCTCTAGTGTTCACAACCTCTGGTGGGATGGGACCAAGTGCAAGATGCTTCTACGCCAGACTCGCGGAGGTGTTATCTGAACGGAAGCAGCAGCCCAGAAGTTATGTCACAGCCTGGTTGAGATGTCGACTTTCCTTCTCTCTGCTTAGGTCTGCATTGCTCTGCCTCAGGGGAACGAGGTGTTCTGCGCCAAAGCCGACAATGGTCGCAGATATTGTCTATGAGGCAACCATCACTGAATGCTGCATAGAACTGCGGCTCAACTAACTCAATGCAGCTAGGGTAGCTACTTTTGTATTAGGATAATTAGTTTTAAGGTAATATAATGGCGGTGAAGGTGTGGCTATTGGGGGAAGGTGGAGACAACATCAAGAAAAAAAGTAGTAGTATGTTGAACACACCTATAGAAACCCATCAGACCTCTATATAACAAGCTTCAAGGCCTAATGAAGTGATACAACCATACAGTCAACTGAGGGAACAACTCAGAGGGACTCTGTCGCCATGGCATTGTATGCACTAGGCCTATCCGTGCTCCAACATACAAATAACTTGAAACAACCAAACTCAAGCAAGGGCATATACTGATGACCTTACAGGAGCAGGAAAAGTGGTGGACATAAAAAAGTGGTGGGACCTGATAACATCACGTGGTCCACAAATAGAGTACCACCCAAATGTCAGCAAGTCCTTCCCCATTGTTAAAGCAGAATACTAAGACCGAGCTATAGAGGTGTTCAACTCAAGTGAGGTCAAAATAACTAAGGATAGCCAAAGACATCTAGGTGCGGTAATCGGCACGAAATACTTCAAGACCGAGTACGTAACAGGAAAGGTAAATGAGTGGGTAAAGGAAATCCAAACTGTCTGATATTGCTAAAAACGGAGGCACATGATGCGCAGCATCCTTGATATTGGACCCCTCCTCTGCCCTCTGGAAGAAGCCATCAGAGTCATTTTTATTCCAACATTAGTGAAACACTTTCACTTAACCCAGCAGAAAGGTCACTTCCTTCACTACCACCGAAACTGGGAGGAATGAGAATGACCAATCCAGAGGAGATTGCTGCCACCGAACATCAAAACTCAATCAAGCTCACGGCAGCCCTCACTGAGCACATAATAGCTCAGAATGCAAAAAATGAGGTGGATACCAACAAATTAAAAAAGATTCGACGGTCCATTACGACAGAATGAGAGCCCTCTCAAAGTGATTAGCTGCAGCAACTGATGCTGCAGTTGCCAGGGAACTTGAAATAAAAGTAGCTATAGCGCAGGTGGTGGGCGCATCGAACTGGCTAACAACGTTACTGGTAAGGGAAAAAGGTTTCAGCCTTAATAAACAAGAATTCACAGATGTCATTGCTTTAAGGTACGGAAGGCCAATAGAAGGTTTGCCATCCCATTGCATGTGTGGCTCATTCTACGACATTGACCTCTCAATATCAGGATATTCGACCCCATGGTCGCATGTCACTGTAACCTGTCTCTTGAAGCTGCACACAAGAAGAACGAGAACAACGAGATTGTAAATCACGGCAGTCTCACTCCTCTGGTTTTTACGCTTCTATGCAAGATTGGCTGAGATGTTATATAGGCAGAAGCAGCAGCCCAGATGCCACGTTGCAGCCTGGTTGAGATGTCGACTGCTCTTCTCTCTGCTTAGGTCTGCATTGCTTTACCTCAGGGGAATGATATCGTCGGCCCCAAAGCAAACAACAATTGCAGATATTGACTTTGAGGCAACAGTCACTTAATGTCGCATAGATCTGTGGTTCAAGCAACTCAACACTGCTAGGGTAGCTAGCTTCTTTTATATTAGGATATTTAATTTTAAGGCAATAAAATGGCGGCGAAGGGTGTAGTTATTGCGGGAGGAAGGAGGCCACATAAAAATAGTATTAGTAGTACTAGCAGTAGTAGTAGTAGTACCACCAAATGCTGTCCTGTTCGAGAAAATAACAGAAGGGATGGTGTGGAAAAAAGCATTGAAGACACAGGGAGGTGCCGGTCCTTCAGGTCTGAAAACAAACGGTTGGAGAGTCATCGTCAGCACTAACAAGTTTGGCCCCGTAGCAAGTGATCTCTGCACTGCCATTGCCGTCCTTGCAAGAAAGCTGGCATCCTGGTGCTGCCAACACCGCCTCATTCCTCTGGATAAGAATCCAGGATGTAGGCCTTTAGGGGTGGGGGAAGTGGTGAGGCGGATCATCGGAAAATGCATAATGGAGGTGATAAAGGATGATGTCAGGGCAGCTACAGGGAACCTACACGCTTGTGCTGGCCACCAGGCTGGAGGGGAAGCTGCCATTCACGCCATGATTGGCAGGCCGCAAGGCCGGACTGTACAACATCAAGATCAAGTGTCCAAGCTTTGCAATGTATGTTGAAAACTCCTATCGGAATCCATCAGACCTCTATATAGTAAATAAAAAGGCTCTAAGAGGTGATACCATCATACGGTCAAGCCGAGGGAACAACGCAGGGTAACCCTGTTGCAATGGCAATGTATGCAATAGGCCTATCCGTGCTCCAACACACAATAAAATTTGAAACAACTGAGGTTAAGCAAGTGGCATACGCTGATGACCTTACAGGAGCAGGAAAAGTGGAGGACATCAAAAAGTGGTGGGACCTGGTAACATCACTAGGCCCACAAATAGGGTACCACCCAAACACCAGCAAGTCCGTCCTCATTGCGGAGCCAGAACATTATGAACGGGCAATGGAGGTGTTCGGTGGAAATGAGGTCAAAAGAAGAAAGGATGGCCAAAGACACCTAGGCGCAGTAATCGGCACGACGGACTTCAAGACCGAGTACATAACCGGAGAGGTGAATGAGTGGGTTAGGGAAATCCAAGCTCTCTCTGAGATTGCTAACACAGAGCCACATGCGGCTTTTGCAGCATTCACCAATGGAGTCAAGCATCGCTGGAACTACCTGATGCGCACTATCCCTGATATTGGACCCCTCCTCCACCCTCTGGAAGAAGTTATCAGTGTCAATTTCATTCCCAAATTAGTGAAACACCCTCACTTAACCCCAGCAGAAAGATCACTCCTTGCACTACAACCAAGACTGGGAGGAATGGGATCGACCAATCCAGAGGAGATTGCTGCCACCGAACATCAAAACTCAGTTAAGCTCACGGCAGCCCTCACGGACCACATAATAGCTCAGAACGCAAGAGGGGAGGTGGATACCAGTGAAGTAAACAAGATCAGAAGGTCCTTTACGACAGAATGACAGCACGGCCAAAGTGATAAGTTGCAGCAACTGTTGCTGCAAGTACCAGAGAATTTAAAAAATAAAGTAGCTATAGTGCAAGAGGTGGGCGCCTGGAACTGGTTAACTACGTTACCGATAAGGGCAAATGGTTTCAGTCTCAATAAACAATAATTTACAGATGCCAATGCTCTAAGTCACGGTAGGCCAGTAGAAGGTTTGCCCTCCCAATACGTATGTGGCTCTTCCTTTGACGTCGATCACAGCATGGTGTGAAAGAAAGGGGGCTTCATATGCATGAGGCATTAGGGTGTGTCATAGGAGGGAAGATCAGCTAAAACTAATGGCCCATCACTTTTTGGTAGATTTTAGTGTATATAAACAGAAAATAATTTCAGTTTCAATATTTTGCAACCTTTTGCTAGGTAAATTTTAGCGTGAAATTTATCGAAAATCTAACGTACAGCTGCATTAGTGCATTACAATTAAATAGTGAACATTGCTTTCTGACTTCATTCTTTAACAACCCAACTAACAATATTTTTTTCTGTTTCAGATTCTGATGCATTTATAAGTTGATAATATTTGCGATGGCTGCTTGTGTCAGGACGAGGAACCAAAAATCAAGCCATCTCAGTCACTATCTTGGGTCTGGGAGAGAGCTCCTGAAGTCGGAGTTGCCTACATTGAGAGATGCTTTGAGATACGGTGTTTTAATCAGGCAAATCAGTGAAAAGAACCAAAGAACTTACACAAACAAAGACATTGCCAGTGATATAACCAAAGCTATCTTGGCACAGTACAATCTGGCTAACGCTCAGTTCAAGCCTCCAGTCATAACAAGTCAGAAGAAGATTAGTGAGAGACTGCTAGCCAGTTGGGAAAAGGCAAGAGATATCTCTCTTGGGAGAGGAAAACTTGCAGTTAAGGACAGCTTTGCCAAGCAACTGGACCAGTTATTTGATATAATTACTTGCAAGTGCCCAATTGTTCTCTGTCCTGAGTTTGGATGCGATCGTGACTGTAAATCCGAGGCCCACATCTCCTGTATTTGCAAGCGTGAACTGAAGATTCCTGTGATCGAACTGGCATTTGTCAAAGCACAGAGAGAGAAGACTGGCAGTATAGGGGCTCTCATGATTTCTAGCCAAGATGTTCCGGAGTCCAAGAGACAGGAGGCTGCCACAGAGAGACAGAAGAGGAGAAGAGTTGCCGAGGAAAAGAGACTTGAGAAGGCCCAGGGTGAGGTAAAAAAAGGCCGATGATTGGAGTCAAGCTGATTCAGAGTTTAATGACTTCCCCATGGCTGATCCGAGTGCTGACCAGGAGAATGGTGACTTTGTCCCTAACCCAGAAAATAATGATCCCAAACCTTCCAGGCATAACATTCGAAATAGGAAAGATATCCCGAGCATAGCTCTGGCCAGCATGCGACACCACACTGGTCTCAGAGAAACTGCAGAGATAGCAACAGCTGCCTCGATTGACGGTTTGTTTGATAACACCTGATGATGTTCACCTGGTGATAGATCATAACAAAGTAAGGAGAGCTCAGGAGAAACTTGTCAGTAACCTAGAAGAGGAGTTTGATAATGGGATAAGAGAAAATGGAATCAATTGTTTGTTCTTTGATGGGAGAAGGGATGACACTAAAGTGTTCATGAAAGTTGGAGATTCTGACAAGTTGTTCCCTGCCATGGTGAAGGAGGAACACTACTCCTGCTGCAGTGAACCAGGAGGGAAGTATTTGTGGCATTTCACTCCAGAGAAAGATGACATCAGGAAACCAGCTGAGATAGTGGCAGATGACATTGTGAACTGGCTCAGAGAGAGGAACGTAGACCAGACCCTGCAGGCCATTGGAGGGGACAGCACCAACACGAACACAGGGTGGCAAGGGGGGGGGGGGGGTCATACAGTGGATAGAGCGGAAGATTGGGAGGAAGCTGGTCTGGATTGTTTGTGACCTCCACACCAACGAGTTGCCACTCAGACATCTGATCCAGGAGCTGGATGGCAAGACTCTTTCAAACAACAGATGGTCTGGTCCTCTTGGCAAGATGCTGGACTCTGCCACTGAGTTAGAAACAAATCCGAGCTTTGAAAAAATCACAGTTGGCCCTCCACTCGTTGAGCTTGCACATACTGTCATTGACGACCTGAGTACTGACCAGTACTATGGTTACATGATTTGCAGTGCCATCAAAACTGTGGTCATGCCTGATAGACTTGCTTACCTGCAGATAGGTCCAGTCTCACATTCTAGGTGGCTCACAACGGCTCTCAGGTTCTGCAGAATTTGGGTCGTTCATCATAAACTGAAAGGGAACCAGCTTCACAACCTGAGACTTATTGTCCAATTCATCGTGAGTGTCTACTTGCCAAATTGGTTCAACACCAAGGTCAAGTCATCGTTCTCCGAAGGTCCGAGGCATGTTTTCTTCCAGCTTGAGCTCCTGAGGAGTCAGCCAAGGAAGGTTGTTCAGATTATGGAGCAGACTGTGAGGAGATATTCCTGGTATGCTCATCCCGAGGCAGTTCTGCAGACAATGCTCTGCAGTAAGGATGAGGAGGAGAGAAGAGTGGCAGTCAAAAAGATCTTGGATATGAGACTTATGAGAGGATCTGGGCATGACGAATCAGTTGGTGACGATTCCTTCAGGGTCAGGAAGACTCCTGAAGTCAACCTAGGTGCCAAGACCCTCACTGATCTCATAGATCTGGATAACATCCAGGCTGGCAGTGAGCCCCCTCTTACCTGCAGCCTCACCAATGTTCAAGTCAGAGCTTTCCTGGACAACCCCATGCATGTCCCTGCCTGGCCCTCGCACACCCAGAATACAGAGCGTTGTGTACAGCAAGTGAGCGAGGCCAGCAGTCACGTGTACAGCCAGGAGAGGAGGGAAGGCTACATCTGAGCTCAGGTGGTCAGCAGGGAGGTGATGAGTAGAAACAGAAGCAAGAGAGACATGTTCTCTATGATGTGCAGCAACACCGGGTCGTAGTAGTAAAACCGGTTTTTGTATTTGATGATTTTGTTTTCTAAAGGAATATTAAATTTAATAAATGTGTCAAGATCATTCGTTTCACTATTCTGGATCTTTTTCATCCTAATAAATTAACCTGATACATTAACTTTACTTTAAATAAGCTATTTAGTGGTGTTGGTAAAAGGGTGGGAATACTGAATTTTCATAAGATTTCAAGTTAAAAGTTACCGAGCAAAAAATGAAAACTTTTCAAATCTGAAGATATCACATGATTCTGCACATAGAACTACATCATTAATACCATGGGCCGATTTTTCAAACTCAAAAAAAAATATTCGCCTCCGTATGACACACCCTAATGGGGCATGGCGAAGTAAGGGATCTCACAGCAAATATGTTGAAGGAAATCTGCCGTGATGTCAGGGTAGTACCGACCCTCCTTCCATTGGACGGTGAGGATTTACAACACAGGACTTCAAACACATCCAAGGAAGCCCGTGTTGACGTCAGTGCTCGAGGATTCTGGACGCTGGGACAGCGAGCGTTCTTCGTCATCAGGATTTTTTTATCCCCTGGCCGCATGTCACCGTAACTTAGCTCTCGATGCTGCACACAGGTGGAACGAGAAAGTCAAGATAAGGGCATATCGGGAGAGAATTCAGAACGTTGATCAAGGTAGCTTTACTCCTCTAGTGTTCACAACCTCTGGTGGGATGGGACCAAGTGCAAGATGCTTCTACGCCAGACTCGCGGAGATGATATCCGAAGAGAAGCAGCAGCCCAGAAGTTATGTTACAGACTGGATGAGATGTCGACTGTCCTCTCTCCTTAGGTCTGTCTTGCTCTGCCTCAGGGTAACGAGAGCATCGGCCCCAAAGCCGACAACAGTTGCAGATGTTGACTATGATCCAACAGTCACTGATAGCCGCATAGATCTGTGGCTTAACTAACTCAACACAGCTAGGATAGCTACTTACGGCGAAAGTGTGGCCATTAGGGTGAGGATGGAGGCCACGTTTTTTTTCGCAGTAGTAGTAGGCTTATTAATAATGGTAATACTAGTGGTAGTAGTAGACATAATAATAATGGTAATACTAGTGGTAGTAGTAGTCTTAATAATAATGGTAATAGTAGTGGTAATAGTTGTAACAGCAGCAGTAGAATAATAACGATAACTGTGAAAAAAGAAAAGTCGTTTATAACAACCAATCGATGATAACTTACTGCACGTCAGTTGCTGAATATATTTTTATCAGGCTGAAAAAAATTACAGTTAATTTCTGATATACTGTTTAGATAAAATATTCATTTCAGTTATATCTGTACGTTAAATTTTTTTTAACCAGATTTAGGAAACATTATTATAGATAAAAGACTTACCGAGCATTTCTTTTTAAATAACCTTACCATATGAGATTTATATCAAGAATATATAGATTACAAAATTATAGTTTGGCGAAACATTCCGGTTTCCACATTTGCAACCAAATTTTACGTAAAAAGTAAATCACTTTAAGGATCACTTAGACGGATCAGAGACGTCTGGAGTAAAGTCATCTCTCTGAGCTTGAGTTTCCTGTGCTGCCACATAATCATTTGTACAAGCGAATCATACTGAAATACGCTATACTCGAGTGAGGCGTCAACTGCCGCCAGCTGGTGACCTTTCCAAATTGATGAACCTCCCTTTTTAACCACCAAAAATATAACAACTATTGAGATAACGAAAGTATAAGGCATTTGTAGGCAATGTAGATCTTCCCGTTCTGGGTTATGCTGGCAACATACAGACGACAACTGACCTCTCTACTCACGTGATTCCGTCGATGTTAGGAAATAATTTTTTTGGTTTGTCTCTGTTTAAAACATTTCTTGTTATGAGTATGTTGCTAGTTTACACATCTATAAACATAAAAAACGCCATTAACTTCCTGTAAATATTCAACATGACGAAAATATCGGAATTTTTATTTATTTATTTTTGTAAATATATCAAACAGAATTAATATAGAGATTTGTTTCTGATTAAAATCGGAAAAAGTGCACATATATATAATTTTCTATACTGAACAAGTTTTATGAGAAAGACAGATTTGTCTTAAAAACAATATCAAAGAACTATCTAGGGAAAACTAAAAAAAAAAAAATAGATTTTTAGGAAAGCAGAGTTAACTGCCGCCTACCGCAAAAGATAATGAATAAACTAAAGCAAGTGATAAGAGAGAAGAAATTTATTTTGGTCCGCACCCTCTACATATTCCCTCCAGGTTTTCGTCCTCACTATATTTCCTCTTTTCAATTTACTGCTTAGGGCGAGTGTTCTGTCGCAACACCTCAGCACTGTTGCCTGCCTCACTCTTTATTACAGGTGTGAAGTGGCGAGGTATTCTCCCGTATGAAGAACATGTAACAGCCTAATTTGGCATGATGGCTCTTATAGTTCACACTTACAGCATAAGACAGATTACGATCGACTATCTATCATCTTGTGGACTGAAGCATTGTCCCCGTCTGTGCAGTGACGTTGAAAATGTATATTTGTTATGTCCCAATACGAACAGGGGATTCTAACTCTTGTGCAAAGTAGTAACAAGCGTTAAAATTGTTGGCGCTTCCCTGTTCACGCCCCTGCAGCTCAAAGCGCCAAACAAAATGAATATCCCGCCGTCACTCACATCCCATATAGGGGCGAGCAAGTCCCTGACATGTTTGTGATGCAGCGCCGCAGAGTAGGACAGTATTCCTTCATTATGGGTCGACGTTGTAGTTAATTTTTCATTCGTTAGATGACTCCTATTTGTCTTTCTCTCGTTTGATGTTTCTATCTTAGTTTAGTGTGTGCTCATTATATGGCTCTGGTGCTCACAGTTACATACCATTATGGTTATTTGTCAATGCACAATGTTAACGTAAGTTTGATCACTAACTGGTGCTGATGTGTGGTAGATGAAGCAGATCTAGGATAGTTTTCTTTTCTTTCTCGTTAATATACCGAAAAATCATTACATCACATTTTGGGAGGAAGCTGCTATAGTGAGGAAGTGTTCTTCCACCACAGTAAAACATAAACGCCGTTACATCTCTTATACGAATATAAGGAAGATTTTTCCCTTAATTCTTGGTGGTTGCTGTCTAGTGTAGGAACTTGATTATTTATGTGTTTAAAAACGTTAATTGTTACAACAAAGGAATACATTAAAATAAACGATTCATGTTCTGTACAATAACACGTCATTCCAGTTTTAATGGTTGTCGTCTAGGGTACTGTATAACATGACTTGGTTTCGTACTTGAAGACACTACTGCAGCTCTTGGAGCAAGGAAATATACTATAACAAACTGGAAACCTTTAATAAAAAAATTTAGGTACGCAGTCCCAAAAATTTTGAATAATGTTTATATATTTTGTTTCTGATTGAGAAAAAAGAATTCAGCTAGAAAAGGCCAAGTCTTTGTTCTGTTTGTTTATTACAGTCTTACATCCTCAGGTTAGACAAATTATCGAAGGACATTTTGTGAATCCAGGTGTAAAGTGATCACATTAATGCTATAATCATTATTTATTACTTTAACATGTGTTCCGCGAAGCCTGCCTCCCCTGGTTAACACGACACATATCCCACCAACATACAACTTCTTCGGTTCACCCTCAGCTTGGAGTGAATTGTGGTTAATAAAACTCGGTTGCGGTTGCCATAGCTACTGATGAGGAAGAGTTTACATACAGTTCTGGACGCTGGTAGTTGACACCCGTTTTTTTAGACTTGCTTAAAATTAATACCTAGATCTCGACATTGGTGGAAATTGATTTCCAGTCCTTGATGCTGGCGGAAATTGACAGAGATCTGGATGTTGATGGAAGTTGACACATCTGGATGTTGATAGAAGTTGACACATCTGGATGTTGATAGAAGTTGACACATCTGGATGTTGATAGAAGTTGACACAGATCTGAATGTTGATGGAAGTTAGCACAGTTTGGATGTTGATAGAAGTTGACACAGATCTGAATGTTGATAGAAGTTGACACAGTTCTGAATGTTGATGGAAGTTAACACAGTTTTGGATGTTAATAGAAGTTGACACAGTTTGGATGTTGATAGAAATTAACTCTCAGTCCTTGATGCTGGTGGAAATTGACATAGTTCTTGATGTTGATAGAAGTTGACACAGTTCTGGATGTTGATAGAAGTTGACACATCTGGATGTTGATAGAAGTTGACACAATTCTGGATGTTGATAGAAGTTGACACAGTTCTGAATGTTGATGGAAGTTAACACAGTTTTGGATGTTGATAGAAGTTGACACAGATCTGAATGTTGATGGAAGTTAACACAGTTTGGATGTTGATAGAAATTGACACAGATCTGAATGTTGATAGAAGTTGACACAGTTCTGAATGTTGATGGAAGTTAACACAGTTTTGGATGTTGATAGAAGTTGACACAGTTTGGATGTTGATAGAAATTAACTCTCAGTCCTTGATGCTGGTGGAAGTTGACATAGTTCTTGATGTTGACAGAAGTTGACACAGTTCCGGATATTGAAGGCTGACACAGTTCTGGATGTTGATAGAAATTGACATTATGGACGCTAGTTTAAAAGACGCTGTTCCAAGACGCGGGTGACGTGCTCCCTGCCTCCCCCACCTCCTCCCCTGTTTACAGCACACACCACCACCCGTGCGCTGCACGGTCGTAGGCTACAGCATCCTAAGAGCGTCTGTACAGCTCGCCGGGATTTACACTTAGCCCATAACTTGTTCCATTGTTCCTCCTACAATACAAGCTAAGTTACTCGTTCCTTCACAATACGCCACAACGACCCGCGTTACGAGCCAACCTACATCAAGTCACACGGCCAAATTTCCTATGTCAAATACTCCAACAAGCGCCAACAGTCTCACATCCTCGTCAACAAAGTAACATTGAACATTGGTGCAGGGAGGCTGAGGCAATGGGTCCACCTCTTCATCGCCACCAACACTAACAAAGCACAATAAAACGAGGTTACGTCAACGAGGATTATGTCGCTTGCCTTCTAGTGTCGCCTTTAAACATAAGAGGATAGTGTAAGGCATAGGGGGCTGTCTAAAACATGCATTAAATAATGAAACAACTACGGCTAGACAGAGAGTGTCGTCTCCGTGCGTCGGTTGTAAATAAAACAATGGAGGGTAGCGAGGCAGGGGGAGCCGTCCATTAGCATTACTGTCAGGGCGGGTTAGTCAGCAGGGCCCCTGGCTAGCCTCACCCCGACACTTGCTCCTCCTTACTAGATAATCCCGTCCTTGCCAGGATTAAAGATACAAGCAACACTGGATATCATCAGGGTTATACAGTCCCCGAGGGGATTATTGACTAAGTTTTGCATAGTCGATACTGGTGGTGGTGGAGGAAGCAGTGATGTCAGGCTGGCGAACAGGGCATCCCCGCTAAAGAAACTGACGCAGTACGGCGAACAACGCTAACTACACCATCATGTTTCCCCAATATTTCATGACTTACATTAATGTTATTTTCGCTGCCGATGTATACAAGTTTTCCCGGCCCATATTTAACATTGCATGACAAGAGGGAAAATAACACCTATACTGTAAGTTACAAGAGTGTTAGTTGTGAGGCTATATGACGCTGTTTGTGAGAGTTATGGTTATGGTAGTGGTGATTGTAGAGTGGTGGAGTGGTTTTATGGAAGTGGTGATGGTAGAGTGGTGGAGATGGTAAAGTGGTGATGGTGGATTAATAGTGATACAGGTGGTTGTGGTGTATTAATGTTACAGTACTGATGGTGGTGTATTAATGGTGCAGTACTAGTGGTGGTAGTGTATTAATGGTTCAGTACTAGTGGTGGTAGTGTGTTAATGGTTCAGTACTAGTGATGGTAGTGTATTAATGTTTCAGTACTAGTGGTGGTAGTGTATTAATGGTTCAGTACTAGTGGTGGTAGTGTAATAATGGTTCAGTACTAGTGGTGTAGTGTATTAATGGTTCAGTACTAGTGGTGTAGTGTATTAATGGTTCAGTACTAGTGGTGTAGTGTATTAATGGTTCAGTACTAGTGGTGTAGTGTATTAATGGTTCAGTACTAGTGGTGTAGTGTATTAATGGTTCAGTACTAGTGGTGTAGTGTATTAATGGTTCAGTACTAGTGGTGTAGTGTATTAATGGTTCAGTACTAGTGGTTTAGTGTATTAATGGTTCAGTACTAGTGGTGGTAGTGTATTAATGGTTCAGTACTAGTGGTGGTAGTGTATTAATGGTTCAGTACTAATGATGGTAGTGTATTAATGTTTCAGTACTAGTGGTGGTAGTGTATTAATGGTTCAGTACTAGTGGTGGTAGTGCAATAATGGTTCAGTACTAATGGTGTAGTGTATTAATGGTTCAGTACTAGTGGTGTAGTGTATTAATGGTTCAGTACTAGTGGTGTAGTGTATTAATGGTTCAGTACTAGAGGTGTAGTGTATTAATGGTTCAGTACTAGTGGTGTAGTGTAATAATGGTTCAGTACTAGTGGTGTAGTGTATTAATGGTTCAGTACTAGTGGTGGTAGTGTATTAATGGTTCAGTACTAGTGGTGTAGTGTATTAATGGTTCAGTACTAGTGGTGTAGTGTATTAATGGTTCAGTACTAGTGGTGTAGTGTATTAATGGTTCAGTACTAGTGGTGTAGTGTATTAATGGTTCAGTACTAGTGGTGTAGTGCATTAATGGTTCAGTACTAGTGGTGTAGTGTAATAATGGTTCAGTACTAGTGGTGTAGTGTATTAATGGTTCAGTACTAGTGGTGGTAGTGTATTAATGGTTCAGTACTAGTGGTGTAGTGTATTAATGGTTCAGTACTAGTGGTGTAGTGTATTAATGGTTCAGTACTAGTGGTGTAGTGTATTAATGGTTCAGTACTAGTGGTGTAGTGTATTAATGGTTCAGTACTATTGGTGTAGTGTATTAATGGTTCAGTACTAGTGGTGTAGTGTATTAATGGTTCAGTACTAGAGGTGTAGTGTATTAATGGTTCAGTACTAGTGGTGTAGTGTAATAATGGTTCAGTACTAGTGGTGTAGTGTATTAATGGTTCAGTACTAGTGGTGGTAGTGTATTAATGGTTCAGTACTAGTGGTGTAGTGTATTAATGGTTCAGTACTAGTGGTGTAGTGTATTAATGGTTCAGTACTAGTGGTGTAGTGTATTAATGGTTCAGTACTAGTGGTGTAGTGTATTAATGGTTCAGTACTAGTGGTGTAGTGCATTAATGGTTCAGTACTAGTGGTGTAGTGTAATAATGGTTCAGTACTAGTGGTGGTGTATTAGTGGTACAGTAATGGTGGTATATTAGTGGTACAGTAGTGGTGGTGTAGTAGTGGTACAGTAGTGGTGGTGTATTAGTGGTAGAGTAGTGGTGTAGTGTATTAGTGGTACAGTAGTGGTGGTGGTGTATTAGTGGTACGGTAGTGGTGGTGGTGTATTAGTGGTACAGTAGTGGTGGTGGTGTACTAGTGGTACAGTAGTGGTGGTGGTGTACTAGTGGTACAGTAGTGGTGGTGGTGTATTAGTGGTACAGTAGTGGTGGTGGTGTACTAGTGGTACTGTAGTGGTGGTGGTGTATTAGTGGTACAGTAGTGGTGGTGGTGTACTAGTGGTACAGTAGTGGTGGTGGTGTACTAATGGTACAGTAGTGGTAGTGGTGTATTAGTGGTACAGTAGTGGTGGTGGTGAACTAGTGGTACAGTAGTGGTGGTGGTGTACTAGTGGTACAGTAGTGGTAGTGGTGTACTAGTGGTACAGTAGTGGTGGTGGTGTACTAATGGTACAGTAGTGGTAGTGGTGTATTAGTGGTACAGTAGTGGTAGTGGTGTATTAGTGGTACAGTAGTGGTAGTGGTGTATTAGTGGTACAGTAGTGGTGGTGGTGTACTAGTGGTACAGTAGTGGTGGTGGTGTACTAGTGGTTCTGTAGTGGTGGTGGTGTACTAGTGATACTGTAGTGGTAGTGGTGTATTAGTGGTACAGTAGTGGTAGTGGTGTATTAGTGGTACAGTAGTGGTAGTGGTGTATTAGTGGTACAGTAGTGGTGGTGGTGTACTAGTGGTACAGTAGTGGTGGTGGTGTACTAGTGGTTCTGTAGTGGTGGTGGTGTACTAGTGGTACTGTAGTGGTAGTGGTGTATTAGTGGTACAGTAGTGGTGGTGGTGTACTAGTGGTACGGTAGTGGTAGTGGTGTATTAGTGGTACAGTAGTGGTGGTGGTGTACTAGTGGTACAGTAGTGGTGGTGGTGTACTAGTGGTACAGTAGTGGTGGTGGTGTACTAGTGGTACAGTAGTGGTAGTGGTGTATTAGTGGTACAGTAGTGGTGGTGGTGTACTAGTGGTACAGTAGTGGTGGTGGTGTACTAGTGGTACAGTAGTGGTGGTGGTGTATTAGTGGTACAGTAGTGGTGGTGGTGTACTAGTGGTACTGTAGTGGTAGTGGTGTATTAGTGGTACAGTAGTGGTGGTGGTGTACTAGTGGTACAGTAGTGGTGGTGGTGTATTAGTGGTACAGTAGTGGTGGTGGTGTACTAGTGGTACTGTAGTGGTAGTGGTGTATTAGTGGTACTGTAGTGGTAGTGGTGTATTAGTGGTACAGTAGTGGTGGTGGTGTACTAGTGGTACTGTAGTGGTAGTGGTGTATTAGTGGTACTGTAGTGGTAGTGGTGTATTAGTGGTACAGTAGTGGTGGTGGTGTACTAGTGGTACAGTAGTGGTGGTGGTGTACTAGTGGTACTGTAGTGGTAGTGGTGTATTAGTGGTTCAGTAGTGGTGGTGGTGTACTAGTGGTACAGTAGTGGTGGTGGTGTACTAGTGGTACAGTAGTGGTGGTGGTGTATTAGTGGTACGGTAGTGGTGGTGGTGTATTAGTGGTACTGTAGTGGTGGTGGTGTACTAGTGGTACTGTAGTGGTGGTGGTGTATTAGTGGTACTGTAGTGGTAGTGGTGTATTAGTGATACAGTAATGGTGGTGGTGTACTAATGGTACAGTAGTGGTGGTGGTGTATTAGTGGTACAGTAGTGGTGGTGGTGTATTAGTGGTACAGTAGTGGTGGTGGTGTATTAGTGGTACTGTAGTGGTAGTGGTGTATTAGTGGTACAGTAATGGTGGTGGTGTACTAATGGTACAGTAGTGGTAGTGGTGTATTAGTTGTACAGTAGTGGTGGTGGTGTACTAGTGGTACAGTAGTGGTAGTGGTGTATTAGTGGTACTGTAGTGATGGTGGTGTACTAGTGGTACAGTAGTGGTAGTGGTGTATTAGTGGTACTGTAGTGGTGGTGGTGTACTAGTGGTACAGTAGTGGTGGTGGTGTACTAGTGGTACAGTAGTGGTAGTGGTGTATTAGTGGTACAGTAATGGTGGTGGTGTACTAGTGGTACAGTAGTGGTAGTGGTGTATTAGTGGTACTGTAGTGGTGGTGGTGTACTAGTGGTACAGTAGTGGTGGTGGTGTACTAGTGGTACAGTAGTGGTAGTGGTGTATTAGTGGTACAGTAGTGGTGGTGGTGGACTAGTGGTACAGTAGTGGTGGTGGTGTACTAGTGGTACAGTAGTGGTGGTGGTGTATTAGTGGTACAGTAGTGGTGGTGGTGTACTAGTGGTACAGTAGTGGTGGTGGTACATTAGTGGTGCAGTAGTGGTGGTGGTGTACTAGTGGTACTGTAGTGGTAGTGGTGTATTAGTGGTACAGTAGTGGTGGTGGTGTACTAGTGGTACAGTAGTGGTGGTGGTGTATTAGTGGTACAGTAGTGGTGGTGGTGTACTAGTGGTACTGTAGTGGTAGTGGTGTATTTGTGGTACTGTAGTGGTAGTGGTGTATTAGTGGTACAGTAGTGGTGGTGGTGTATTAGTGGTACTGTAGTGGTAGTGGTGTATTAGTGGTACAGTAGTGGTGGTGGTGTATTAGTGGTACAGTAGAGGTGGTGGTGTACTAGTGGTACAGTAGTGGTGGTGGTGTATTAGTGGTACAGTAGAGGTGGTGGTGTACTAGTGGTACAGTAGTGGTGGTGGTGTATTAGTGGTACAGTAGTGGTGGTGGTGTACTAGTGGTACTGTAGTGGTAGTGGTGCATTAGTGGTACTGTAGTGGTAGTGGTGTACTAGTGGTACAGTAGTGGTGGTGGTGTATTAGTGGTATAGTAGTGGTGGTGGTGTACTAGTGGTACGGTAGTGGTAGTGGTGTATTAGTGGTACAGTAGTGGTGGTGGTGTACTAGTGGTACTGTAGTGGTAGTGGTGTATTAGTGGTACTGTAGTGGTGGTGGTGTACTAGTGGTACAGTAGTGGTGGTGGTGTACTAGTGGTACTGTAGTGGTAGTGGTGTATTAGTGGTACAGTAGTGGTGGTGGTGTACTAGTGGTACAGTAGTGGTGGTGGTGTACTAGTGGTACAGTAGTGGTGGTGGTGTATTAGTGGTACAGTAGTGGTGGTGGTGTATTAGTGGTACAGTAGTGGTGGTGGTGTACTAGTGGTACAGTAGTGGTGGTGGTGTACTAGTGGTACGGTAGTGGTAGTGGTGTATTAGTGGTACACAAGTGGTGGTGGTGTACTAGTGGTACAGTAGTGGTGGTGGTGTATTAGTGGTACAGTAGTGGTGGTGGTGTACTAGTGGTACTGTAGTGGTGGTGGTGTATGTTAGGTTCTGAATAATAAGTTCTATATACAGGAGAGAACACAAACACCTGTATAGTTTTGTAGGTTCGGTTTACTGGATAAGAGTATGTACACAAAGGGAAGCAGCACTCTCCCCGGCTAGGCTCCTGCTGGTCAACTGCTATAGGCGACGTATGGCAAGTGATACATTAGCAGCTTCCATACGTCGCCAGGCACATTAATTAAGCATGTGGGATATGGTAATAACATTGCCACACGCTGCTAGCTAGGCTGAATAAATAATACATAGATGGAGCACATACATAATATACATACATGATATATAATCCAGTATACATAATATACATACACCTCCCTCCCCCCTATACGCTCATAGCAAAGTCTTGAGCGGACCTTTTCTTTTGGATCCGTTCTGAGCGTCGAGGGACTTCATCACTGGGAAGGGTATGGGACTCAACACTGGTGGCGGGGCCAGCAGAAGGCATTGTTACGGGTCGGAGAAAACAGCGGTTCCTCCACCACACACGACCACTGGGTAACCGCACCTGGTAGTCCCGTGACCTGCCGAGACCCATGACTACGCCTACTTTGTCCCAACGTAGGGAGGTCGGGTCCTGAACACGGACTTGGGTGCCGACACTCAACCTGGGGAGAGAACGGGCGTGGTCATTGTAGCGGGCGACGACGTCCTGAACACGTTCGGCGGCTCGGCGATCACAATCCTCTGTCTTGGCCTGCCACTCCTTGGAGAAGGATTGAGGGTGAGCAGGGACACAAGAACGAAGGGGGCGTCCATACAAGACCTGGGCAGGGGAGCGTCCGGTGTAGTTAGGTGTGTTGCGGAGTTCAAGAAGACCCCTGTCGAAGGCCTCGCAGTCAATGTTCCCAGAAGGGGCCACCTTAAGGATGAGGTGCTTCAGGGATTTGACAGCAGCCTCAGCGTGGCCGTTGGACTGCGGGTAATGGGGCGATGACAACACATGCCGGACTCCCCATCGGTCAAGGAACACAGCAAAGTCCCGGCTTGTGAACTGAGGCCCTCCGTCGGTTCGCAGGCGTGCAGGAACGCCCACGTCACGGAAGTAGTGGCGGAACTTGCTGATGGTGGCGGCAGACGTCGTGTCATTACCGCACTTGATGACAACCGGCCAACCAGAGAGACGGTCGACGATAACGAGGAAGGACTTTCCTGACACACAGAAAAAGTCGGCCGACACAGACTCAAAGGGGCGGGTGGGGTTGTCGTCACTCATAAAGGATTCCTGCTGCTGGCTGGGTTGTAATACGCGGCGGGGCTTACACACCTGGACAGCATTGGAGATGTCGGGGTCGATGCCAGGCCGGAACACAGTCTGTCTTGCACGCCGTTTGGTGGCCTCGGCTCCACAGTGACTGTCGTGGAGGCGAGCCAAGGCGTGGAGACTTGAAGCAGCAGGGACAACTACCGAAGGAGAGGTGTCACTGGCCAGAGGTAGGGGTAGGGCGGCAGCAGGGTAGTTGCTGCTCCCTTCGTGCACCCTGTTGGCGTGTTTTACCTCGAGAATCGGTGTTGGGAAGTCCTAGGAGATGATGGCCAACTCTTGGCAATGTCTGTAGGACAGCAAAGGAGTCGGGACGCCATTATGCACATAAATCCAGGCTTGACACGACCTGTTGCCAAAGGTGACGTGTGCATAGAGTGAACCTAGGGCCGGGGTCATCTGTGAACCATCTGCCATAAAGCGGAGATCCTTGGGGGGCGGTCCTAGATCACTTGGAGAGAGTCCCAAGCATTGCAAATGCTGGGGACCGATGACTGTAGCATCAGCGCCGGTGTCGGGCAACATCTGAAGACGGGATGAAGCACTGCGGTAGGTCACAATGACACTGATGTACTGGGGGACTTTGGTCCTGGGACGCTGGGGGGAGCACACATTCCTAATGTGGCTCGAGCGTTGTCAAGAGTCGTCGTACCTCTGATTGGAAGACTGTGGGCGGCCCTCTCTGGTGGAGGGGGGCTGAAGCTTCCGCCGACGCGGTCCCTTGGGTATGTTGGAAGGGCAACACTTGTCATAGTGGCCCAGACGACCACACACATTGCACTGGACGCGTTTGGCTGGGCACCGTACTGTGAGTGACCAGTGGCCCTTACGGTCACAACTGTTGCAGGTAGACTGAGCAGCTGGACACACCTGTGTTCCGTGCTGCTTACCACAGTTGTTGCAAAATAAACCGGGCGTGGACGTGGTGGGCGAAGGCGTAGGAACAGACTTCTTGTCCTTCTTGTACCGGGACACAGCGCGTACAGCTGTAGGGGGAGCACGGATGGCAGAGGTGGCACACCTGGCAGCCTCATAGGAGCGACATATCGTCAACACATCCTTAAGAGAAGAGGAAGAGTCGAGGGAGGTGAGGCGTTGGACAAGTTCCTCGTCCTTAACACCCATCAGGATCACCTGCTTCAACTGGGTCTCCTCGCACTGCTGGTGGTGGCCTGGACATATATCTACCTCTTCCGAGGCTCTCTTAAGACGCACGTAAAAGGCATCAAAAGACTCACCCTCCAACTGTCTGCAGCTAAACAATTCCCTCCTGCGCAGAGCTTCATTCTGCTGTCCTTTGATGTGCCGTTGTAGAACATCCAGTACCTCCTCTACAGACAGCAAAGAGGTTGGGGGTACCTGCAACGTATGTTCCAAGACACGCTGAATTTCCAAGGTCAGGCACATACGCAGCTGGATGAGTTGTTTAGGCTGTGACAAACTCTGGAGATCCACCATTGTAGAATAATCAGTCCACCGTCGCCGCCATTCACGAAAAGTCTGGAAAGTCTCATCAGGCTTCAAGATGGGCGGCGTTTGAGCTGCTGCTTTAGGTGGGGCTGGGGGGCGTGAAGGAAGCATGGATGAGGTATCTGAACCAGTCAATACCGAGGCAGTGTTAGAGCCAGGGGCTTGGTTAACAGTGAGGCGAGATATCAAGGCTTCAAACCGTTCACTGTCTTCCAATCTCCGTTGGTTGTCTCGTTCTGCCTCTGCTTGCCTTCTGTGCTCATCCGCCAAACGTCTGTGGGCTTCATCCTCGCGTTTCTCATCTCTCATAAACTTCAGTAAAGCAATTATCTCTGGAGACAACGCTGAATATTGAGGTGAGGGACTGCGCGATGTGGGGGCTGGAGCGTCGTGGCCGGCCTGGTCATCCATCTCTGCGGGGCTATCACCCGTCTGAGTCATCCAGACGCTGGGTCCATGGCTACGTAAGGCGTGAGACATAACTACTTCCTCTGTGTACTATGTCTTAAATCAGTGTTGACCGGTCAGCCCGTCGTATCAACAAGATTTCAGACAAAAAATTAATTAAATACACAGATAAGTAGGTTATATATATAAAATATATATAAGGAAGCCGCGCGGTCAGCGAGTGTTAGTACGTGTATGTGTGTGAGTGTGTGTCCCGGGCCGGCAAAGCGTCTCGCCCCAGCTGTGAGGGGGGGTGGAGGCGGCGCTGTGAGGGGGAGTGGAGGGAGAGGTGCGGCGACTGCCAGTCAGTCCAGTTACCCTCAGAACGCGGTCAGAGACGGGTGCACTGAACTCTACTCCTTACAAATGCCCAGAACGTGCCGTATACCTTGGGAATCTTTTAGAACAAGGTCACACATGAATGGCACGAAACACACAATGCACTAAACACTTCACAGAAAATCACTGTCACTGACACTGCTCAAAGTTGCGGAGATTCTTCGAGGAGAGCTGACGCGCGGGAGTTGACCCAAGCGAGAGAGGAGTCCGTACGCCGGCTTTCCACAGACTTTGCACTTTCACTCGTAATTATCCAGTAAGATCGGATCACTGCGCCATGTTAGGTTCTGAATAATAAGTTCTATATACAGGAGAGAACACAAACACCTGTATAGTTTTGTAGGTTCGGTTTACTGGATAAGAGTATGTACACAAAGGGAAGCAGCACTCTCCCCGGCTAGGCTCCTGCTGGTCAACTGCTATAGGCGACGTATGGCAAGTGATACATTAGCAGCTTCCATACGTCGCAAGGAACATTAATTAAGCATGTGGGATATGGTAATAACATTGCCACACGCTGCTAGCTAGGCTGAATAAATAATACATAGATGGAGCACATACATAATATACATACATGATATATAATCCAGTATACATAATATACATACAGTGTACTAGTGGTACAATCCTCTTCCCCATATATCTTTCACCTCTAGCACATCCCTCACTACCCTCTTCCCCCACACATCCTTCATTACCCCCCCCCCCCCCGCCTCCCACTCATCCATCACTACCCTCTCCCTAAACATCTCTCATTACCCTTTTACCCACACATCCCTCATTACCCTCTCCCCAACACATCCCTCATTACCCTCTCCCCCAACACATCCCTCATTACCCTCCCCAACACATCCCTCATTACCCTCTCCCCAACACATCCCTCATTGCCCTCTCTACCTCACATCTCCCTCATTACCCTCCCCCAACACATCCCTCATTACCCTCTCCCAACACATCCCTCATTACCCTCTCCCCAACACATCCCTCATTACCCTCCCCCAACACATCCCTCATTACCCTCTCCCCCAACACATCCCTCATTACCCTCCCCAACACATCCCTCATTACCCTCTCCCCCAACACATCCCTCATTACCCTCTCCCAACACATCACTCATTACCCTCTCCACCTCACACATCCCTCATTACCCTCTCCGCCTCACATCTCCCTCAATACCCTCCCCCAACACATCCTTCAATACCCTCCCCCAACACATCCCTCATTACCCTCCCCAACACATCCCTCATTACCCTCCCCAACACATCCCTCATTACCCTCTCCCCAATACATCCCTCACTTTGCTCACCTCCCGCACCTTTCTCACCTACATATGTCTCACCACCTTTACCAATTTGCACTTCTCTCAATTCCCTTACCTTTTTCATCTCCCTCACCATCTGTTCCTCCCCTATCTCTCTTATCTCCCTCACCTCCCTTACATTTCTCTCACCCTCACTTATGTCTCTCACTTCCCTATCTCCCTCACCTCCGTGGTCACTGTCACATGTACTGTATAATTAGGTTGATCATGGGATAGCCTGCTACACACACACACACACACACACACACACCCACACACACACACACACACACACACACACACACTCTCTCTCTCTCTCTCTCTCTCTCTTTTCTGCAGGTTTTCTAGCATTCTAGGATACACTTAGAAAAACTGCAGAAGAAGGCGTGCAAGATTATTCTCTCCCCTTCCTACTCCACATGTAAAGAAGCGTTCAACAACGCCTCTCGGCTCTCTTTGACCATCACCATAACCTCATGCGCAAATTTGGGGAGAAGCTTCTGCATCATCCTCGAACCGGCTTCAACTTCCACCCGAGACCCCTCGTCCACGAATTGCTGTTCGACACCACAACCGCATCCAGCCCATACGATACGCGTTGATCACTATAAGAACAGCCCAGTCCCAACCATCGTAAAAGTTTTCATCAATTTGTAATGAACCAGTGTATTCACGCCCAGTCAATATTACTTTTTTGCACTGTCACTCTGTTGAAATGTCCCGTAGTATACCTTCTCCCCACCTTTTTATTATATATCATTTGTATCACTTATGATATTTGTCAATCTAGTGACCCAATTCTCAATTATGTAACTTGGCAGCCATGCTCTTTCAATAAACCGTTAATAATAATAATAATAATAATAATAATAATAATAATAATAATAATAATAATAATAATAATAATAATAATAATAATTATTATTATTATTATTATTATTATTATTATTATTACTATTTCTATTATTATTATTATTATTATTATTATTATTATTATTATTATTATTACTATTATTATTACTCTTATTATTACTATTATTATTACTATTACTATTAATATTACTATTATTATTACACACGCACACACACACACGCACCCCTGACTCTGCCCTGCGGCGTTTCGGACAATGGGTAACCCGGTATCCCTGGACTGAAGTGATCACGTTAGACGATGTTCAGAACAAGTGGGATAATTACCTGGACACTATCACCAAAGCCTACCACCACTTCTTTCCAGCCAAGACACTGAGGATCCACCCCTGTGATGTCCCGTGGATTACACCCCGTATCAAAAGACTAATTGAGCAGCGCAACAAGGCATACTACACCAACAACCGCCTGAACAAAAGTCTACGTAACCAGTTTATAGGGGAAATCAAGTCAGCCAAGAGGTCTCATTATCCCAGGAAAGTGCATGGCCTCAAGGAAGTCGGCATTGGTCGGTGATACTCCAAGGTAAAAGATCTCTGTGGTCTCAACCGTCAGTCTCCCACACTTCCTTTCATCTCACATTTACCTAGTGAGGAGACAACTGAGATAATTAATAACCACTTTGCTACCATATGTCATACCCTACCCAGTCATGACCTCATTCTCCTCCCGGTTTACTTACCTTCCCCCTCCCCTCCTCCCAGTGTTCAACCATTTGAAATCGCCAACAAACTCCTGAAATTTAAATCCAAACGCTCCACGACCCCAATTGACCTCCCAATCTAAATATACAAGGAGTTTGCAGTCGAACTTGCCAACCCCCTCTGTTCTATTATTAATGCATCCCTCAGACAAAGCAAATGCCCTAATGAATGGAAAACCGCATTTGTCACCCCTATTCCCAAGGTCACCACCCCTCAGTCCCCTAACGACCTCAGGCCAGTTGCCATTACCCCCATACAAAGTCTACTCAGTGAAGACTTAGTTTTTGAGTGGGCATTAGCTATAATCTATCAGTCAATTGATCCACAGCAATTTGGCAATATGAGGACCTCCTCTACATCACACTGCTTAGTTAGTTTTCTGGATTTCCTGCACAAAAATCTGCAGAAACGTAAGACATCACTGACCTTTGCCCTTGTTGACTTCAGGAAGGCTTTTGACCTTGTTGATCACTGCACTGTTATCAACAAGGCCATTGCACTAGGGCTGCCCACCAACCCGGTCTCATGGCTCACTGATTTCTTGAGTGGACGTCGTCAGACAGTGAGGTATCAGGGTTCTGTCTCCACATTCCAACACCTCACCTGCGGTGTTCCCCATGGGACCAAGATGGGACCACTGTGCTTCCTCATCTTGATCAACGACGCTCTATCGGACACTCCTCACAGGTGGAAGTACGTGGATGACTCCACTGTGGGGTTTACAGTGGACAACACCGCACCAGACTACTCATCGCTACAAGGCACCCTGGATAGGCTACAGGCATGGACTATGGAGAACAAGGTCACCATCAACCACACCAAAACCGTAGTCATGCACACCAATACCGCCACCACTCCAGTGCAAACTCCAGCAGTCACAGTGGGTGCCCATCCTCTCCAGTTAGTGCAGTCTGCCAAACTCCTGGGTGTTACCATAGACCACAAACTGGACTGGAAGGCCCATGTAAACAGCACAATCAAGGCAGCCTCGTACCGACTCTACATGCTACAGCGACTTAGGTTACTTGGGACACCCAATGCAGAACTGAGGACTATCTACAACGCCTTTATTCTCCCCAAACTAACGTATGCCTCACCAGCCTGGTCGTCTTCTCTCAACTCCACCTAACAACGTCAGATAGAGAAGGTACAGAAAAGGGCCTGCAGAACCATGCTCGGTGCAGACTACTCCAGCTACATCAACGCTCTCTCCACCCTGAAAATGCCACCCCTCAGTGACCTCCACCACCAAGCACTAGCAAGGTTTGGCAGTGGACTACTGCACCATCCTCATCATCGCCACCTCCTGCCACTGGCAGTCCCCCACCCACCTCGCTCAGTCTGCCACTACAACAAAATTCAGCCCATAAGAGCCCGCAACAATAGATATAAGAATAGCACCATCCCATCTATTGTTAAAATAATAAACAACTCCAGATTTATGTACTGTACAGCCCTGTAAATGTATTGAACGCATATCATTATGTCTAATTCAAATGTAAGTTTGTATATTTTCAGCCACCGGCTGCAACTCTATTAATAAACCGTTTATTATTATTATTATTATTATTATTATTATTATTATTATTATTATTATTATTATTATTATTATTAATATTATTATTATTATTATTACACACATACATGTAACCTGTATAATTTAGAGTAAGTAATTAATAACTTACAACCATGGATGTATAATTATGAAAAACCATTATTTAATGACCTGTAGAGGGTAAAGGTTGTTCATAGGTTAAAGCCGTATTAAACATCATGCGGATGTTTTGTCTAGCCCGAGTGTCGCAGTATGATGCAACACTCTCTCTCTCATTGGTAGGTATATCTTTAAACATAAGAACATAAGAACATAAGAATGGAGGAAACTGCAGGGGGCCTATTGGCCCATACTGGGCAGTCCCGTTTACACCCAACCCCTATTGCTCATATGAGCATCCAACCTATGTTTGAAGCAATTCAGCGTATTCGAGTTAATGATGATATTTGGTAACTTGTTCCATTCATCCACTACTCTGTTTCCAAACCAGTGTTTACCTATTTCACGCCTAAATCTAAATTTGTCCAATTTAAAACCATTGTTACGAGTTCGCTCCTGGTTGGATAATTTGAGTACCTTTGTAATGTCCCCTTTGTTTAGCCCTGCCTTCCACTTATACACCTCTATCAGGTCGCCCCTCGCTCTACGTCTCTCAAGGGAGTGCAAATTAAGATGCTTTAACCTGTCACTATACTCAAGGTTCCTAATACCCGGGATTAGTCTTGTCATTCTCCTCTGAATTCTTTCCAAGGATTCTATATCCATTCTGTAATACGGTGACCAGAACTGGACTGCGTAATCCAGGTGTGGTCTCACAAGAGCAAGATACAGTTTTAGGATGACCTCGCTAGTCTTGTAACTAACACTCCTTTGTATGAACCCAAGTACTTTATTAGCCTTGTTACGAGCAAAAACACATTGTTTACTTGGCTTAAGGTTCCTACTTATCATTACTCCTAAATCTCTCTCGCAGTCGGATTTCTCTATGGCATCGTTGTTCATCTGGTATCTGGTTTCCCTGTTTACATTTCCTATACTGAGTACTTTACATTTGTCGATGTTGAATTTCATCTGCCATTTTTCAGACCATTCGAAAAATTTGTTTAGATCCTCCTGTAGTTTTGCCGAGTCCTCGTCAGATTTGATAACACGTCCTATTTTAGTATCATCAGCAAATTGACTTATGTTGCTGTCTATGCCGATATCTATGTCGTTTATGTATATAATAAACAATAATGGTCCAAGTACTGAGCCTTGGGGAACTCCACTTGTGACGTTGCTCCAATGGGACTTAGTGCCGTTAATGCTCACTCGCTGCTTCCTGTCCTGTAACCACGCCCTAATCCATTTAAGGATGTCACCTTTGATGCCATGAGCTTCTACCTTTCTAATTAGTCTTTCGTGGGGTACTCTGTCGAAGGCTTTGCTAAAGTCGAGATATACCAAATCATAATTGTGCCCCTCGTCCACTGATTCGAAAACTGATGAAAAGAATGTTAATAGATTAGTTAGGCAAGAACGTCCGCTTGTGAAGCCATGCTGGGAATCATTGATCAATCTGTGCTTCTCCAGGTGATTTCGAATAGAGTTTGAAATGATTGCTTCCAGTAATTTGCCTACTATTGATGTTAGACTGATTGGGGGTAGTTAGAGGATAGTGATCTATCCCCCTTCTTGAAGATCGGTATTACATTCGCTATCCTCCAGGATTCTGGTACTACACCTGTTTTTAAGGACATGTTAAACAACTTTGCTAAGGGCATACTAAGCTCTTCCTTACATTCCTTTAATACTCTGGCAAATATCTCATCGGGACCAGGTGACTTATTAGGCTTTAGTTTGTCTATTTGCTTACTAACATCGTTACTAGTCACTACTATCTCACTTAATTTGTTTTCTTCACTATCTCTGAATAGAGTCGGTGCCTCGGGTATCATGTTTAAATTTTCGGTGGTGAAAACTGTTGAAAAATATTTATTCAAATTATTGCTCATTTCTCCGTCGTTATCAGTGAGCTCGCCGGAGTCTGACCGTATCATTGAATAGATTGTTCATTTGTATTCATTGGATACTTTGCTTCACACTTGCAATGCGCCAAGTATGTTAGATAGTTAGTTAAGTAATATATAGATAATGGCACCACCAGTTAAGAGTGATTCATTGGTCAAAGGGATCATTTACCAGCCGGCTGTTTATACACGTTATGTAAACACCGCTGACTGTTGTTCTGCTTGATATTCCACTACTTCCTCCTTCGAGAACTTTCAAGAAGCTTGACTCATAGATCGCTATGGTGGTGAGTGCGAGAATTACTCTCTACGGGGGTGGCAAATCCAAGCCCCTTAGTAATCTTGAACTGGACCCCTTAGAGTAAAGATCTACACCTGGCCACCTCAGTCCGGGCTTGCCTAACACAGAGCCTGCCTCAGTTACAGTGCGACCCACACCGAGAACTCTTCCAGTAGTAGATCACGAGGCCAGTCTAATAAACTGTACAGTATTTAGACTTGTAAATATCACACTGTACATATACACCAGTTTTGTGTATTATTATCCTCCCCTTTCATGGAAGAAGCGACCGTTCTGTTGGACTATAATTATCGACAATCTCAGGCATCTTACTGATATCAGCGAGACTCTAAATAACTACATGCAAATTAATATTTAGTGAGACTGTATACTGACAAGTCTCACTCCTCACAGGCTTACAAGCCACAGGCTTACACACACACTACTACTACTACTATTACTACTTTGCTGTCATATGGAATCGAGTATGACGATCATCCAGCTACGATACAATGATGTGAGTTATTAGGGATGTCACCTATTTTGGTGAGTTTTGAGGTGACTGAAGAGGGCGATACGAGACCGGCGGAGTAGTTCACATTCATTGCACATGTGGAGGCTGCATCTAGTGCTGGAGGGGCGGTGTGAGCCCCTTTCCGGCGTTGGCGTTTGTCTGCCTCGGTTTGCAGTCGGGCTAACTCGAAAGTATTGACACCTTCTCGTGTAGTGCTCCTCCAAGCGTTACGATGTGGAGTAATCGACTCCCAGGTAAGGTGGTCGATTTGGCACTTTTTCAGGTTTGTCTTAAGGCTATCATCCTTATACCTTTTCAATTGCCCGCCGGCATTACGTTTACTCTTCGTTAGGTGACTGTAAAGTAGCTGCGATGAATTTTAGTGGGCTGCCAAAACGGCTGAGGGTCCACCAGAGGGCTTCGCTGTTGACCGAGTCGAAGGCCTTGGTTAGGTCGATGAAAGCTATGTACGGGTCACGACGCTGTTCTCTGCACTTTTTCTGTATATGGCGGGCAGTAAAGATCATGTCAGTGGTGCCACGTGATAGTCGAAAGCCACTACTACACCGACAACATGCTCCTTTTTGAAAACAACCCAATGAATGCTAACTGGGATCTTGTCTATGCTTCCAACAACCCAAACGTAACAGCTGTAACTTCTTTTGCATCTTCAATGCTTGCTTTGATAAATGCTTCCCGCTCAAGACAAAGTCAGTGAAAACTGTATCAATTTCCAAACCCTATATCACAAGCGAAATTAAGATAATGATAAAGGAAAACACAAACTCCAAAGGAAATTTGCAAAAAGACCCATAACTTTCAGTGATACTTACAGAAGTATCAGAAATAGAGTAACTCAAGCAGTTAGAAATGCCAGATATAACTAATATACAAATAAGCTCCAGTCAGCATCAGGCGACAGTAAGAAAACCTGGAATGTCATAAATTCTATTCAGAACAGGAACACTCAGCCTTCGGCCTTCCATTCAGCTTTTATGATAAATGATTCAGTTGTAACGGAACCCTCCCCCATTGCCAACCACTTCAATGAATATTTTATTAATGTTGGCAAAAATCTTGCAAAGAGCATCCCTGATCACCATGGGGAATTTAGAGCCTACCTGCAAAACAGACAGCAAAATGAGCTGTTCTTATCCCCTGTCACAGCAGATGAATTACTGGCCATCATAAAAATGTCCAAAGATGCAGAAGCAGGCGAAGACAATATACCAATGTGCATCATTAAGAAAGTAGCCCACTTATTACTACCTGTTCTCCTACACATTTGTAACTCCTCCTTCACTAGTGGTGTCTTTCCTGATAAACTGAAAATTGCTAAAGTTCACCCGGCATATAAAAAATCTGGGGGCAAAGATCTCTTCAAGAATTACCGCCCTATATCAGTCCTCCCAGCCTTGAGTACGATACTGGAAAAGCTAGCATGTAATAGACTTAATTCCTTTTGCAATGCCAATAACATCTTTACAGACTCCCAGTTTGGATTTAGAGATAGAAGGTCGACTGAGAGTGCTCTGCTATCCTTTACTAATGACATCTTAAATTCCTTTGATGACAGTCAGTTCACAGTCAGTATATGCTTGGACCTCTCTAAAGCGTTCGATACTATCTACCATACCTTCCTCCTTTCAAAGCTTGAACATTACTGCGTTAGGGGCCTGTCCCACAATTGGTTTACCTCATATCTGTCCAACAGGATGCAGTATGTCTGCTATAACAACCACCAATTTGACTCCTCGCCAATCTTGTATGGAGTCCCTCAAGGTTCCATTCTCGGTCCAGTACTGTTTTTGTTGTACATAAACGACATAGTCCACGCCAGCTCACTCATAAAATACAACTTATTTGCAGACGATAGTAATCTCTATGTCAGCAACTCAGACCTCCACTCCTTGATGAGAGCTATGGACACTAACTTAACTAAAGTCGGGACCTGGGTAATACGTAATAAACTGACCTTAAACCTTGAGAAAACCCACTACACGAGCTTTCACAGAAGGAAAAACTTACCCCCAGACCTGGACCCCCTGTACCTTGGTAATATAGTCCTCAAACGCAAACAAAATACTAAATTCCTAGGAGTTATTGTTGATAAGAAACTAAACTGGAGAAACCACATAGAAGCCATTCACATTAAAATCAATAACCAGTGCGGTATCATATATCACACTCGACTCTCGCTCACTCACAGTAATGAAAGAAATCTATCATGATCTTGTTTACCAACACCTGATACACTGTCGCACACTATTGGGGGCCTCTGGCTCTTCAAAAGCACAATCTCTGGTTACTGCACAAAAGAGAGTTGTACTGACAATGACCTACTTGAAAAAAAAAACAGATCACACAAACGAAAAATTTTTAATATTGAATTTTTTAAAATTCAAATATATTAACACCTACTGCTGTGCCCTCTTTGTTTACAAATCTATCAATCACTGCTTGACAATAATTATTTCCAGCTCCGGAATAATCAGAGATACAACTTAAGGCACCCAGAGCTACTAAGACCACCTCCCATGCGCTCCTCTCAGTCCCAGACCTCCATAAAATATCATGGTGTGAAGGTGTGGAACAACTAACCCCCACCCATCAGAGCAAAGACTATGCTCCCTTCCTTTAAATCATGTCTTAAAAAATATCTATTGTCGAAGTATTAATATTTCTTGTAACACTCACTGTATTTACAGTACCTGCTTTTATTGTACCATCAAAACCGTTTTATCGGAAATTATCATGTAAATAAATATGTAATTACCATTGCAATAAACATAATTGCCAACTAGACATAATCCTGATAGTTCTGTCCTCTTGTTCAACCTTATTACTGTACAACCCATGTTGTACTGCTCCCCCATTACACTTAAGTTTTTCAATTCCACTGTAATTTATTTAACATGTGTGTATGTGTATATGTATATGTATGTGTATGTGTATGTGTGTTTGTGTGTGTATGTGTATGTTTATATATATATATGTAACCGGTCGGAATTTACTGGACTTTAATTTCTCACTTGACTTGGGGTTTATTTAAAATTAATAGATGGTAATGGCAGTGGAAGCGCCCCTTTGAGAAAAATCCCGAACCAGCACAAGAACACTTAAATCTACTAACAAAAAAATTGTCCGTGACCCGTGGAAGGATAGCGTCTGTGACTGGGATGAATTAGACACACTGTTAAATTTAGACACGTATATTCCCTCCAACACTACAAACACAATCAAATAATGGTACACCAATATGCGCACCTCTTAACTTGAACTTAAACATTACTCTGGGGAATAATAGTTATACAGGATCTAGAAATTATTAGAAACTCAGGCAACAATAAATTTGGAGTATTAAGAAATGTTGCTTGCACAATGAACAGGCCTTAAGGGCACTCAACAAAATTATATCAGTCACTGAGGAAATGGTAATAAAAATAAGAAATTAAATACTCTACAATGAATAGGCCTTAAGGGCACTCAACAAAATTATATCAGTCACTGAGGAAATGGTAATAAAAATAAGAAATTAAATACTCTACAATGAATAGGCCTTAAGGGCACTCAACAAAATTATAGCACCCCAACAGATGTACACTTCCTAACCTAACCTAACCACTACTCTGGGGAACAAGGTTATACCTGAGATCAGAATTATGAAGAACAATCAGAGGCATTAAAAGAATCAAATCACAGTATCACTCTGGTTCCACTTGATGGCACAAACATTCAAAACAATATTATCAAAATTATCTAGAAACTATTAAACTACACCCGTAATAAGGGAAGGAAAATGTTCCTCCAGGCATCTCCTAGAGACCTAGACTCACGGTCTCAGTGTGTGACCATTAGTCTACTCAGATAGCCTCAGTGTACTCCCAGTGAGTCCATAAAGCGGACGGGAGTGAGCCAATCAGACCTTGTACAGTTGAGAGAAGCTTTAGCGTCCCGTTAGCAAGAGGGTTTCACTAGCAGCTCGGGACATGTGGTGATGTGCCCTGAGTGGTAAGAACTGATCACCCACTGCTGGTCCCGTGTCGTTTAGTTGTTGGGAGCACTCGTTCACTCAAGAGATCCTTTGCTACCCCGCTAAACAGTGACAGGCCTACTTTGATGGGTCCAATGGCGACAATCGCCACCCTCAATCATCAACGGCAGTCTCAAACGGCAGTCAATCTCTCGCAGTCAACTCCGGTCAACTCCAGTCAAGTGGGTTCTGACGGAAACCCTGAAATGAACTCACTGTTAGCTCTAGTTTACTTTACCACTGCCCTATCTAACCCTGTCTGAGATCGAATGAGACTTACTTGTTATACTGCAATAGCGCAGTACAGGTGACTAGTCCACGTGACTATTTCTGTGACGGATGCGCAGGGACGTCTTGTCTGTGTGAATGCTCCCCGTGACTGAGGACCAGCCAGGGTCGCGTCTCCTCTCAAGGCGTTAGCTTAGGCCTACGTGACATATTTTCCGCCTAACTAATAACTCCTTTGGGACACCCGTAACGTTATTCAGACTGATAAACGATCTATAATAATTTCAAATTCAATAATAGTCCCTAAACTTCATGAATCGCATCATTATTAATACGGCAAATTACATTTAATATCATATAGGCCTAGTTCCACAATCTCTCACTATGTGCAGGGAGCGCTCTCTTCCCTCAGACGACCTTGAACGCTCAGTGTTGCCAATGGCGGGGCATTCGAAATTACTCTGAAATTTCTGAATATTACAATCGACCCCACTAAAAAAAGACAGCACTGTCCTCATGTGCTGAGAAAACATACATATGACCCCCCCTAAATATTTGTTCTAAGAAACTGCATCTTACCCCTTTTGCTAAACTCAGCATTCCCGTCTTCTCTGCTCTCCTTTTCTCTCCCGCTAACATATATATATATATATATATATATATATATATATATATATATATATATATATATATATATATATATATATATATATATATATATATATATATATATATATATATATATAAATATTTATTTATTTATGTATGTATATATATGTAATGAGGGGTTTTACGGGTAGAAAGTATAGAGAGAATTAGTAAGAGAGTAACAGAGAGGAAGATTTTGGTAGTGTGGCAGTGTTGGTTATTTACGCTGTCAATACACTTATCTTATCTTATATGTCAACACACATCTATTACATTCTTAAGGACGACTTCTCAAACACTGCTTCGTTACAACTGTTTATTTATTACGACACTGACAGGGACACATTAATAACACCTTCTATCGACTTTTTTTTGAGTTTGAAAAATCGGCCCATGGTATTAATGATGTAGTTCTATGTGCAGAATCATGTGATATCTTCAGATTTGAAAAGTTTTTATTTTTTGCTAGGTAAATTTTAACTTGAAATCTTATGAAAATTCAGTATTCCCACCCTTTTACCAACACCACTAAATAGCTTAGTTAAAGTAAAGTAAATGTTTCAGGTTAATTTATTAGGATGAAAATGATCCAGAATAGTGAAACGAATGATCTTGACACATTTATTAAATTTAATATTTCTTTAGAAAACAAAATCATCAAATACAAAAACCGGTTTTACTACTACGACCCAGTGTTGCTGCACACCATAGAGAACATGTCTTTCTTGCTTCTGTTTCTACTCATCACCTCCCTGCTGACCACCTGAGCTCGGATGTAGCCTTCCCTCCACTCCTGGCTGTACACGTGACTGCTGGCCTCGCTCACTTGCTGTACACAAGGCTCTATACTCTGGGTGTGCGAGGGCCAGGCAGGGACATGCATGGGGATGTCCAGGAAAGCTCTGACTTGAACATTGGTGAGGCTGCAGGTAAAAGGGGGCTCACTGCCAGCCTGGATGTTATCCAGATCTATTAGATCAGTGAGGGTCTTGGCACCTAGATTGACTTCAGGAGTCTTCCTGACCCTGAAGGAATCGTCACCAACTGATTCGTCATGCCCAGATCCTCTCATAAGTCTCATATCCAAGATCTTTTTGACTGCCACTCTTCTCTCCTCCTCATCCTTACTACAGAGCATTGTCTGCAGAACTGCCTCGGGATGAGCATACCAGGAAGATCTCCTCACAGTCTGCTCCACAATCTGAACAACCTTCCTTGGCTGACTCCTCAGGAGCTCAAGCTGGAAGAGAACATGCCTCGGACCTTCGGAGAACGATGACTTGACCTTGGTGTTGAACCAATTTGGCAAGTAGACACTCACGATGAATTGGACAATAAGTCTCAGGTTGTGAAGCTGGTTCCCTTTCAGTTTGTGATGAGCGACCCAAATTCTGCAGAACCTGAGAGCCGTTGTGAGCCACCTAGAATGTGAGACTGGACCTATCTGCAGGTAAGCAAGTTTATCAGGCATGACCCCAGTTTTGATGGCACTGCAAATCATGTAACCATAGTACTGGTCAGTACTCAGGTCGTCAATGACAGTATGTGCAAGCTCAACGAGTGGAGGGCCAACTGTGATTTTTTCAAAGCTCGGATTTATTTCTAACTCAGTGGCAAAGTCCAGCATCTTGCCAAGAGGACCAGACCATCTGTTGTTTGAAAGAGTCTTGCCATCCAGCTCCTAGATCAGATGTCTGAGTGGCAACTCGTTGGTGTGGAGGTCACAAACAATCCAGACCAGTTTCCTCCCAATCTTCCGCTCTATCCACTGTATGACCCCCCCTTGCCACCCTGTGTTCGTGTTGGTGCTGTCCCCTCCAATGGCCTGCAGGGTCTGGTCTACGTTCCTCTCTCTGAGCCAGTTCACAAAGTTATCTGCCACTATCTCAGCTGGTTTCCTGATGTCATCTTTCTCTGGAGTGAAATGCCACAAATACTTCCCTCCTGGTTCACTGCAGCAGGAGTAGTGTTCCTCCTTCACCATGGCAGGGAATCTCCAACTTTCATGAACACTTTAGTGTCATCCCTTCTCCCATCAAAGAACAAACAATTGATTCCATTTTCTCTTATCCCATTATCAAACTCCTCTTCTAGGTTACTGACAAGTTTCTCCTGAGCTCTCCTTACTTTGTTATGATCTATCACCAGGTGAACATCATCAGGTGTTTTCAAACCACCGTCAATCGAGGCAGCTGTTGCTATATCTGCAGTTTCTCTGAGACCAGTGTGGTGTCGCATGCTGGCCAGAGCTATGCTCGGGATATCTTTCCTATTTCGAATGTTATGCCTGGAAGGTTTGGGATCATTATTTTCTGGGTTAGGGACAAAGTCACCATTCTCCTGGTCAGCACTCGGATCAGCCATGGGGAAGTCATTAAAATCTGAATCAGCTTGACTCCAATCATTGGCCTTTTTTACCTCACCCTGGGCCTTCTCAAGTCTCTTTTCCTCGGCAACTCTTCTCCTCTTCTGTCTCTCTGTGGCAGCCTCCCGTCTCTTGGACCCCGGAATATCTTGGCTAGAAATCATGAGAGCCCCTATACTGCCAGTCTTCTCTCTCTGTGCTTTGACAAATGCCAGTTCGATCACAGGAGTCTTCAGTTCACGCTTGCAAATACAGGAGATGTGGGCCTCGGATTTACAGTCAAGATCGCATCCAAACTCAGGACAGAGAACAATTGGGCACTTGCAAGTAATTATGTCAAATAACTGGTCCAGTTGCTTGGCAAAGCTGTCCTTTACTGCAAGTTTTCCTCTCCCAAGAGAGATATCTCTTGCCCTTTCCCAACTGGCTAGCAGTCTCTCACTAATCTTCTTCTGACTTGTTATGACTGGAGGCTTGAACTGAGCTTTAGCCAGAGTGTACTGTGCCAAGACAGCTTTGGTCATTTCACTGGCAATGTCTTTGTTTGTGTAAGTTCTTTGATTCTTTTCACTGATTTGCCTGATTAAAACACCGTACCTCAAAGCATCTCTCACTGTAGGCAACTCCGACTTCAGGAGCTCTCTCCCAGACCCAAGATAGTGACTGAGATGGCTGGATTTTTGGTTCCTCGTCCTGACACAAGCAGCCATCGCAAATATTATCAACTTATAAATGCATCAGAATCTGAAACAGAAAAAAATATTGTTAGTTGGGTTGTTAAAGAATGAAGTCAGAAAGCAATGTTCACTATTTAATTGTAATGCACTAATGCAGCTGTACGTTAGATTTTCGATAAATTTCACGCTAAAATTTACCTAGCAAAAGGTTGCAAAATATTGAAACTGAAATTATTTTCTGTTTATATACACTAAAATCTACCAAAAAAGTGATGGGCCATTAGTTTTAGCTGATCTTCCCTCCTATGACACACCCTACTAGGACATTACATTTACGTTACTCGACACTGATTCTCGGACACGAACATGAAATGAATACACTTCCCACGTAAGTAACTCATCCCATGGAAAGCTCTGACAAAAACTCACGTGACCTGGGGGAGGCCTAGCAGGTGGTCCTGGGTTGTCTCTATGGGAGACTGCTTAACTGGGCACCGGAGGGAAGTCGTGGAGGGAAGTCTTGCGTGACTCTCCTCCCGACTCTCCTCCCGTAAGCCGGACTGGGCTGTGGTGGACCTCCTCCTCTGATCCCTCTGTGTGTCTGTCTCTACCCGACTCTGACTCTTGAGGGAGGGCTATGACGTCCTATATATTGGGAGACGAGCCCTCAGGTTGATCTGATCGAAAGGGGGGGGGGGGGGGGACGGCGAAGGGTCTCCTTACATTTGACCTGGCTAATGTGAGGTCAGGTCTGGACTTTGTCTGAGATGTACTGTAGGTTATTGTGAAGTTTGGGGGAGGGTCGCAGGTGGCTTCTTGCATGTTGGGGCCTTGTGACATGGGAGGGATGCTGGTTGATTTGTGGCTCCTTGAGATTTACAGATTTTTACAGATTGCCCCGGAGGGGGCTAGTTTATTGGGCACCCCCTTACATCCTGTGCAAGGTGAAGCGCAGAAGCGTTTACAGTGCCCAACTGGGAAGCATGCGGAGTTCATGCTTGCCTTTATGACTCATACATCTAGGGCGTGGAAGCCTGAAGGGTCATGGGTTTTGTCAGCAAGTTACATAAAGTGACAGAATGATGAGTGTGTGGGGGGGGGGGGGGGGGGGGAATTCCCGGTACATTTCATCTGTTTATAGCAAAGCGTGGCAGGTCTCTAATAATGTTAAGTGCCAGGCCTGTGACTAGGAGGAGGGATATCTGGTCAGGGAGGGAAGAGGTGTTGGTAACGGCTGGGGACCTGTAGGAGGAGGTCATAGGGCAAGTGAGGATGCAGTGACGGAGGGTGTGAGAGTCGGGTTGGCCACAAAGCTTACAAACAGTGCGGCCAGGCTCAGGGTTGCCAATGTACTCCCATAGGTACCTGTACCCTAGGCGCAGTCTCATGTAAATAATCTGTTGAGATCGAATCAGAGATTGATACTCTTTGTAGTGGCGGTTGGAGTCACCGGTTACAGCGTCATAGTGGCATAGTGTGACGCTGCCCCGTTGTTTCAGGTGTGTCCATTTTACGTCGAATACTTCTCGTTGTGTGGCGTGTATGCGAGAATTGAGATGATTCAGGGAGAGGGCGAGGGTGGCTTCAATATCTTCTTCTTGTGTAGCTTCTTTGGCAAGTCGATCAACAGTGTCACAAGCAGTTATTCCTATATGTGACGGGATCCAAATAAACTTGACACGGATGTCATCAGTTTGTTCTAGATTGGCGACGGCGGCTAGGGTGTGTTGGGCGGCAGGGGAGGAGGGGAAGGGTAATTTGAGCCTCGCTAGCGCAGAAGTGCTGTCACTGATTAATTATCAGGAGGTTCCGGCGTTCAGTGCGAGCATAGGTCGCCCCCTCATCTTTGAGAAGCAGGAGATGAGGGAGAAAGGACGATATTCATCTTGTCTGCCTGGTTTAGGGACTGGGATGGTGGTGGCAGTCTTCCATAAGTGAGGCAGCTGACCATTATCATAAGAGAGGTTAAATAGACAGAGGAGGGGGTTACCAGGGGTGGCAATAAGGGCATTTAGCACTTGATATGTGACACCGTCATCGCCAGGGGCGGTGGACCGGCCGCGCTTAACAGCATTTAGCAGTTCATACTGTGTGAAAGGCACGTCAGTGTCTGCAGATAGGTCTTGGTACTCGGAGATGCGCTGTCGGCGTTGTGGTTGCAGTGCGAGGGTGAGGTCTCGTACAGCGGGTGGTAGCGCATCAATGGAGGCGGCCTCCTGCCACGTCTGGGAGAGCGCCTCGGCTCGGGCAGCTGGTCTGGGGTGGAGCGCGGGTCTGGCGTTGATGCCCCGGGCACGGTTAATGGTGCGCCATATATCACCTATAGAAGTAGACTGGCCAATAGAAGAAGCAAAGTCAAACCACTGCTTCTCTCGTGCGAGAGTGATGGCAGATTGGAGCTCTTTATTTGTGCGCATCAGGAAGCGTAGAGCATCAGGGGAGCTGGGAGATTTCTTCCACTGGTCGCCTGCTAGTCGGTGCCATACTCGGATAGACTTAACATAAGGGTCGCGGTTAACATTCCAATGACTCCTGGGCTGGCGGTTAGGGCGGCGGTGTTTTGGGGCAGGGCGGAGGAGGGTAGTGTATTGTTTGGACAGATCAAGGTAGAGTTGGTCTGCTGTGGTGACAGTGTAATCCTGAAACCATTTAACAATGGTAGTGATGAAGGCAGGTATGTTGGTAGGGGTAGGCTGAGCCTAGGGCCCTTGGGTGGGGGGGGGGGTATTCTCACGTACTGGAGAGTAGTGTGGATAGGGAAATGGTCACTGTGGGGGGAGTGGAGGATGCGGGTGGAGTGTGGGCGGTGAGGGTCAGAGTAGAGGGCGATGTAGTCAAGTTTCCCTCCCCCGATGTGGGTGGGTGAAGGAGGGCAGAGAAGACGTACAGGGTCATCAGTGGTTTGTAGGTAGGAGAGCCAGGAATTACCCTGGGAGTTTGAGTGGGGCCCCTGGGAGCCGAGACTGGGGTGTCGGGCATTGAGGTCCCCCACAAGGAGGGTAGGGGTGGAGGTGATATGGTGTGGTAGGACAGGTACATTAGGTGTGGAGGTAGGCACATAGACATTGACAATATTGAGGGACATACCTTTTAGTGTGATTGTGATGGCATGTGCGTCGGTGGTGTCGTCATCAAGGGGGACGTCGAGAGGTTGATAGGGGACATCCTTCTTGACGTAGATCCGCAGTCCACGTGCATGACCTCGTGGTAGTCCATCGATGCGGAGAACAGGGGTGGATGGGCTCTCAACACATGTGTAGCCACTGAGCACATGGGTACCAGCAGCACACCGCGTTTCATGGAGGCACAACACGTCGATATTTTCAGTGTAGGCGTAGGTTTTGAGGGCACCAAACTTGTTTTGTAAGCCGTTTATGTTCCAGGTGAGTACCTGCAGTCCTGTAGCGTTGCTATCCATTGTGGCGTATTAGATTGATTTCAGGCTGGCCGGTTGGGTACATGTGTACACCTGACGTGGACGGATGGGCCTTAGGTGCAGGCATGTCGGCGGAGCTTGGGTGGCCGGAAGTGGAGTCGTCACATCCGGAAGGGAGCCCTGGTGGAGACAGCACAGGAGCGGGCGTGGCTTGCGGTGGGTAGACGGGTTGAGCCACCACGTGACGTGAGGTTAAGGCAGGGCTTTGCGCGGGGGCAGCAAGACGCACAGGCAGTGAGCAGGGGGGGTTAGGGGGAAGTGAAATTTTGCTCAAAGCTGCACTCTTCAGGCATTGTTCCTTATACATATCTAAGACTCCATGCCAAATTTGAAGCTGATATGTCGAGGTTTAGTCTGCCGCATTTTCTACTGAAATTTTTAAATTTACCGACAGTACTAGCCAAACAGCCGCTGTGGCGGTGCAATGTTCTGTTCAGTGTTTATCAACTTTTTTTCATATCTCTTATTTCATTTAAGTTGTCTTGTTGCAGATGAGTATGGTGCTATGTCTATATTGATTATCAGCCTTTTCTCATTTCATTTCTCAATGTTGTGTTTCTGTACTGATGCTGATTTTGTCCCTGATCCAAGGGCTCTGACAGACACCAGTTCACAGAACCGGACAAGACTCCTTACACTGGCTGCCGCTTGTGACCGATACTTGATTAGTGATTATGCTGGAGCTGCCATTGCTACTGCCACCTTAACTGACTATGGCATTCTCACAAAGGATGACAAGAGTCAGGTTATTGGACCACATAAGCTGCGGGATGCGAGACAAAAATACCGATTTAAGAGGCAAGAAATTGAGATGGCTAGTTTAGATAATTTGACGTCACTCTATTTTGATGGTAAGAAGACCGCCACTCGTGTGATGATAAAGAATGAGAAGACCGAGAAATGGAGTTCGAGGATGATGGTGAAAGATCGTTATGTCATCATGGTTGAGCCTGGCAATGAATATCTCACACATGTGACTCCCAAGACTGGACACGGAAAGCAGATTGCCAAAACTATTCACGAGTATCTGGAGGAGAAAAATCTAACCCAGCAGCCCATTGTGTGTGTTGGTTGTGATGGAACCAATGTAAATGTAGGATCAGAAAATGGAGTCATTCATCATCTTGAAATGTTACTTGGTCACCCGCTCCATTATTTCATATGTCAGCTTCACGGAAATGAGCTGCCTTTCCGCGCAGTTTTTTATCACTATGATGGTAAACCAAGTGGTCCTGAGCATTGGCGTGGTCCCATTGGAAAGCAGATCAAGGAGTCTTTGTCTGAGCTTCCAGTTGTCGCCTTCCAGCCAGTCAGTTTCCCTGATTTCCCTGTGTTTAATGATGAAGTGGAGAAAGATCTGTCCTGGGATCAGAAATACCTGTATAGGATTTGTAAAGGAGTTATCACAGGTGTTGTTGAAGATGACTTGGCTGCTATTGAGCCAGGTCCTCCCTGTGTGTTAAGGTGGAACACCTTATGGAGTAGAATCCTCAGGCTGTATGTAGCAACATCAAGACCCAGCCTTGAGTTGAAAAGAATTGTCATTACAATAATAAAGTTCAGTGCTCCAATGTGGTTTTACATCAAGATACACCCTTACGTAACACACGGCTCAAGGAACGTATTCCAGTCCCTGCTATATATGAAACACCTGAATAGTGAGGAGGAGACGATAGTGAAGAAGGCTGTCCAGAGAAATGCATACTTCGCCCACACAGATCAACTTCTTCTTGGTATGTGTGCAGATGAGGACATGACTGTTAGAGAAAAAGCTGTCTCAATGATAAGAAAAATTAGAGAGGAGAATCAGCAAAAGGAAGAATGCACTGGCAGATCTGAAGAGAAGGAGGAAGATTCTGATGCTGCTGTTGACGAGAATTTGTTAAACTATACTGATGAGGAGGGTAAAGATGGAGATGGGAATGAGGATGTGCCTCCTGTAGTCAACATGAGAAAGGTGGTGACTCCGAAACTAAAGTGGCAATCAAAAAACTATCATTCCATGATTAACTGGAGGAATGAACTCAAGACTGAGCCTCCTTACATTGCTTCTCTGTCAAATCTACAGGTTAATGACATTCTTGAGACACCATTAGTGGAGCCCAAGTGGCCAAACAGCACTCAGGCGGTCGAGAGAGGCATAAAAGTGATGACTGAAGCTTGCACTGAAGTGACGGGATACGAATCGAGAGATGGATATATTAGGCAAAGATTATTGTCTAGGAAAATGATGCCAAGGTTCCGCACAAAAAAGAATTTCAATATGAACTTGTAATGATTTTCTATACGGTGTACCTGTAAAATAACATGTGAATTAAATCGATGTCACCCATGTAAAATTTATAATTATCCTGGAAAACATTAAATGAGACCTAATTTTTGGTATACACTAAAAGTTGACAAAAAGTTGTTCGCGATGCGGCAGGGTAAGTATGCATGAAATGGCATGAAATTTTGCACAGGTGTTTGTTACAGCCATACAAACGATGCCTGAAAAGTGCAGCCTGCAACTCAAATAAAAGTGTTTTTTCCCTGCCCCCTAGGGGGGGCTACCAGCTTGTGTCAAACCAAAACAGGGGAGTGACAGGGTGGCAGCCTCTGGCAAGAGTTGGTTGTGTAGGTCGGAGATGGCGGTACAGAGTGCAGAGAAGAGTTGCTCAACATGCCTGGCAAATTCTTGGAAGAGGGACATGATCTGTGTCATGTCACTGGGGGGGGGTTGTGGGGGGTGGGGGCACTGGTGGGAGGACGAGGCTTGACAGCGTGGGGGTAAGGGGGGGTTGTGGGGGGGCACTGGTGGGAGCACGAGGCTGGACAACGTGAGAGTAGAGGCTGAGTTGAGGGGGGGGGGGGCACTGGTGGGATCACGAAGCTTGAATGAGTCAGGATAGAGACAGGGACGAGGCTCAGTTGTGGTTGAGTTAGGGAACGGCAGGTGCCGTTGTTGTGGTGTAGCCTGGTGAAGCCAGGCAGAGGCAGGTGTCCCAGTAGACTGGGGGGAGCGTTGTGGTCGACGCGGCCCTCGGGGAGGGGCTGTGATGGGTAGTTGGGTACCCTTACATTTGACCCCCCTAATGTCGGGTCAGGTCTGGACTGTTTCTGAGATGTAAGCTGTGATCTGACAACCCATCACTACACACACATATATACATATATATATATATATATATATATGTATATATATATATATATATATATATATATAAATATATATATATATATATATATATCAACGACCTCACCAGCAAGGAATCGAACCCTCGACCTACTGGGTGGCCCTAGGGAGAGCTTACCAGCTAGCCCACAAGGACACTAAAAGCAGTTCTAGACTCTGTTATATTTCACACAAAGCCTGTTCATCGAGCTGATGGCGCCGTGAACCTCATTGGGAAACTGCCCGTGCCTCATATGTGGTGTCAGTAGCATTTTACCGAATCCAGCTGGTATGAAACGCGAGGTACATATATATACTTCATTTTTAGTCCATTTAACACGCGGACTTTGAACATATAATCAACGACCTCACCAGCAAGGAATCGAACCCTCGACCTACTGGGTGGCCCTAGGGAGCGCTTACCAGCTAGCCCACAAGGACACTAAAAGCAGTTCTAGACTCTGTTATATTTCACACAAAGCCTGTTCATCGAGCTGATGGCGCCGTGAACAGGCTTTGTGTGAAATATAACAGAGTCTAGAACGTCTTTTAGTGTCCTTGTGGGCTAGCTGGTAAGCGCTCCCTAGGGCCACCCAGTAGGTCGAGGGTTCGATTCCTTGCTGGTGAGGTCGTTGATTATATGTTCAAAGTCCGCGTGTTAAATGGACTAAAAATGAAGTATATATATATATATATATATATATATATATATATATATATGGAGAGAGATAGAAATAAACTAAAAATAATAAAAATAAATAAATATCGAAGTGATAACCGTGGTAACATTATGAGATGTTCTTATTACCACCATGCTATTGTACTATTCCAGATGATACTAAATGTTACACAATACTTTCTTGAGATAAATGTATAGTATATATCAGGTGCCTCAAAGAGAGCTCAGGTTCTCAACTGGCTCAGCCATGTTAATATTGTTATTATTATCCACTCTGTATTTTTATTTTTCTGGCTAAATAAACTGTTTCAATTGAATTCAATGCAATACATTGAGACTGTGGGAGGAAGTTTTCTGCCTCAGGAAGAAGTCTGTTTAGGAGGACTCGGGCGACAATCTTGCCAGCGACAGAGAGCAGCGAGATTCCTCAGTAGTTGCCAAAGTCTGACCTGTCTCCCTTGTTCTTATAAATATTGACGATGGAGACGTCTTTAAGAGCTTGGGGGATTTCCTCCTTTTCCCATATATTCTCCAGGAGAGAGTGGAGACGACTGGTAAGCAAAAGTCCTCCTACTTTATACACTTCGGCTGGGACTCCATCAATCCCTAAGGCTTTGTTAATTTTCATCTGTTTGATAGCAGTAGCTACCTCATCCAGGAATGGAGGATAGCTGAGGTGAGTCATCTCTGGATGCTGAGGGACCTGCTGGGAAGTCAGGACATCTGCCAGTCAGTAAGAGCAGCACGTTTATCATCGATGAGTAGATTGATTGCCAGGTCATTTTCATCAAACCAGTCCTGGTGTATTGTTTCGATCTGGCCGAGGGTCTCTCTGTAGGTTTTTCTCATGACAGTTTCGAGAATATCCCATTTGGTACTGGGATTTACGTTGTTTGCTGTTGGGTTGTTTATCAGCCCATGTTCGAACTGCTCTCTGAAAGCATGTGCTACCGCTGTATCCTCCAGATGCTTACTGTTAAAGCCTCTTCTGGAGGCTTGCTGTCTTCGCCGTTTTGGGGCGACGTGAAGTGAGAGCATGGCTCTGACAAGCCAACGGTCAGTGTCACAGTGGTCTGAGCCACGCATGGCAGGGGTGATGAGGACATCTCGGCACACACACACACAAACACACACACACACACACTCTCTCTCTCTCTTACTCTCTCTGAGAGACACATGTAAACAATATGTAAGTGAACCAAAACATTAGTGACATATAACACCGGTCAACACAATTTTTCTGGCACAAGGTTTTTAAACGGATTTTAAGTAAATTTGGGGTGCAGAATCCAAATATGACTTTGGTTTTTGTCTATCACATCAGGTTTTTGAGATATACCATATTGCACTTTTGCTGGGAAACGTAAACTTTTGGATCAAAATTGACGGCTTAAACATGTATATATAAATTTTTTCAGCATTACAATTTGTATTTTTCTATAACCAAAAATGGTTAATATCAACTTGGAAAGTTAATGCACATATAATATTTAAATGTAACATTGAAGGGTGAAAAAAAACAATTAATGTACGGTAGAAATAGTGCAAGTATTAAGATCAAGTTACAGTTACATAAACTTCCTCTTTTTGGCCGATCTCTTATGTACAGCTTCTGGAATGTCTCTCATCAAACTCCAGCAGTAGTCCGCCATCATGTTCGAGTCTTGATGAAAGCGCTCCCCTTGCTCCTCGCTCACTTCTCCCAGATTTCCTGGAAACTCGTCCAAGTGACTGTGTAAGTAGTGAACCTTGATACTCATTCTGCATCCAAGTGCTTGTAAACTCAAGAGCAGCTCTTCCACAATTTCTTGATAGTTGTCCGCTTTCTTGTTCCCTAAGAAGTTCCGCACCACATTAGAGAAAGCATTCCAAGTTCTTGCCTGTGCCTCAGTCATTGTTGCAAGGAAGTGTGGATCTCTGAGTAGTGTTCTTATTTGAGGTCCATCAAAAATCCTGCCTTTTTCTTCTCGTCGCTAAGACTTGGAAAGGTTGAGCATATATATCTGAAACACTCTCCACTATGATCAAGAGCCTTGACGAATTGCTTCATGATACCAAGTTTTATGTGCAGAGGAGGAAGGACAATGTTTTTCCTGTCAACCAGAGGATCGTTAATGATATTCTTGTCACCAGGCGTCAAACTATGTCTTGTTGGCCAATTCTGTTTCACCCAGTGGTCTGCTGTAGCCCTGCTGTCCCAGTAGCACAGAAAACAGGGGTATTTTGTGTACCCTCCTTGCTGGCCCAATAGAAAGTTTACCATTTTCAAGTCCACACAAATTAACCATTCATGAGCATGGTATTGCAACCTCTCTAGAACAGTCTTAATGTTTTCATACTCTTCTTTAATTTGTACAGAATGTCCGATTGGAATTGAACCATACTTGTTTCCGTTATGAAGAACACATTTCAAGCTCCTCTTAGAACTGTCAATAAAAAGTCTCCAATCCTTACTATCATATGCTGGTAGTCCCATGGAGAGAAGAAGTCCTTCTACACCATTACAAAAAACAAGCTGGTCATATGAATGAAAGTACTTCCGCAGTTGCTCTTCTCTGTTGCGATAAAAGGAGACACTCGTGCCAGGTTTTAAGAGTCGTTTCTCTTGAAGCCTGGAAGCTAACAATTCAGCAGACTGTTTTGGCAAATTTAGATCTCTGACCAGATCATTCAATTCTGACTGAGTAAACAACGTTGGCTTTTCACAATCTTCACCAGATGGCTTGAAAAGATCAGTCTCTTCATCTTCATCAGTAGAAACAGGTGAATTCCGGTATATATCCTCAATCTCTGGTAGCTCAGTAAATTCTGGCACGTTACGTGATGGAGCAAATCTGAGATCAGATTTGGATTCAGCACCTTAAAGTTAGTAAAAAACAGTTAAAAGGTTTCATGCCAGAAAAAAAAATATTTTTTTGTAGACCAGTGTAATCAGCAGCAGAGAGGCAGACACACACATAACCCTTCCACCCTCCCCCTCTCCCTCCCTCCCTCCCTCTCTGCCTTCCTCTTGCTGCACCAAATTAAGGCATCAATGCTGGGCGAGGGAGGAGCCTGTCCGCCACCACACCTCACCTGCCACTCAGTACTGCTTGGGAATGATGCCAACTAAGGGATAATGTTACTTTCGGGCTAATGGGGGAAACAGTATGCTTTAATCAGGGTATTCATTATGGACACCCTGTATATTTTCCGCTTGTGAGACCTTACTTGGATTATGCAAGGTAAATATTTAGAGGTTGCCAATACCTACTTATATATTGAGTCATATAGGGAGAAAGAGAAAAAATATAGAGTTTGTTTAAAGTGGACAGGGCTTTGAAGTAGAGGGAAAATGAGGAGTACAATACTAAAAACATTACAAACTTTTGAAAATCTCACCTAACGTTTCCTAACATTTAAAAGAGCATGTGAAGATACAATGCAAAACATTAAAATAACTGAGGACGACGAAAGAAAGTCTTTTGTCCGCTCTCATATCAAGCAAGGTAGTTTTGCCAGCAAGCATTTAGACGCTAGTGACCTTGCAGATCCTTTATATGAAAAATTTAAGAGGGCATTAATTTGTCTTTTTGAATTCGGAACACAACAGAGACATTTAAATTTGATGTTTAGATGGATTGACCGTCTTATGCGTGTGGTTCGCGTAGTAGATCCAATGAAAAGTGTCTCTATTGCTGGTGATGTCTGTCAAGACATCCTGGCTAATTTTAGTGGAGCGCCTTGGTTCGACATTGATGACAATATATCTCGGGACAATTTTGCAAAAGTAGTTGAACTAATCAGTTTTCTTTTGACGGTCCGTGACTCTACATATAATCAAGCAAAGGATAAATATTATGTACCAACTGATTTGATTCTGGATTATGCAAGTAAGATTGCTCCTAAGGCATCACGTACTCCTCTAGCAAGGACTGTAACACCTGTAGCACCAGTTCAGCAACGGGCTCCCAAGAACTCGCCCAGGGCAAGGCAACATTTAGTATGTACGCATTGCAAAAAGACTGGTCATACAGTTGAGCATTGTTACCAGTTCTAGCGCAGTGGTGTTAAACCTAAATACAAATCAACCCCTCAACTACGACCGCGACAAGACCCACCTAAGACCTATGCAACAGCTGCTCAAACAAAGTCTCATTCAGGCCAGGCAGCTGACGTGTGGTGCGCATACCATGAGTCTCCCACATACTACGGAGGCATGTCTACCAGCCAGACGATGTCGGGAGATGGGATGGATTTACCCCAGGTATCACGACACAGTAAGCCACGTCGTCGCTTTCACAAAAAGTCGGAGGAAGACCAACGCCAGTCCCAGTACGACGTAGGTTAGGTACGCCTGTACCGCCACATAACAACACTTCTGTTGCAGCCTCATTAATAGCGACGATGAACAAGGCGGAAGTGTTGTCAGTTCCGGCGAGAGTTGGAGAGTTGGGTCAGTCAAGTGGGCTTTAGACACTGATACGGGTGCATGAGCAAATATAATATCTTTGGCATCCTTTCAAGAGTTACAACGTAGATCCCCCTCACTGAGAATTTTTAATTCGACCTCCTGACACCTATCTCGAAGGAGTTTCCGATACGCGGCTGGATAGTGCAGGGATGGTAACATTGCCAATACCTTTTTCTAGGCGTGGTATATCCTTTTCTGCAGATTTTTATGAAGTCCAAGACTTCAATTTACCAGCTGACGGCTTAATTGGTCTACCAACTCTTAAAACTAATTTGATAGATGTTCAGCCAAGCAAACATACAATCACAATTAATGGTGTTTCCTTCAGTTCCATGCACAAATCTGTTCCATTGCTCTCCGCAAGAGTTAGTATGTTGTCCACCGCTCCTACTACGAGGACGATGAATTCTGAGCCAAAGCGAGTCCAAGACCCCACCGACTCACTTCCCCAGCGTGATTATAGCAACAAAAGTTGGACGATCGTGCTTGCAGTTTTAACGGGTACTCTCCATTTTCAGAATGAGGAAATCACCAGAGCCACTGTTAACTTTCCTGACGTGTACACGGGGACTGATGTAGTCTGTCTTACGGAAACATGCAAGGTTAACGGTCTAGCATGCGAGTCTTCATTGAGTACGATTCGACCTGGTGGTTTAACAGACGTCCTGGTTCTCAACACAACAGGCGCTCTAAGTATATAGAAAGAAGGCTGTTATTTGTGTGATTTTCTAAGTTTATCATAACCATGTTGCACATCAGCCTACGCAATTCCCAAATGGTAGTGTTTCACCTTCAATTAAACACACACGACAGGAGAGGATAGATCAAATATCACTGTATGTTAGGGTGATTGATCACCCTCAAGGCACGACTAGATTCCTAGAGTTGCTGGCCGACTACCGAAACATTGTAGCTGTGCCAGGGGAATAGGTCACACAATTTTAACCTTAAATCACATGTCCCTAAAACAGGGCACAATCCCAATTTACATACCAGCTTGCCGACTACCACATAGCCAGCGTGCTATAGTCCAGGTCATGGTTCAGGATATGTTAGATCAGGAGTTTATCACACATTCAAAATCTCCTTTCAATAGTCCTTTGTTTTTAGTGCCTAAGATGGATGGAGGTTGGCGCCCAGCAATTGATTTTAGGCGCGTCAATGAAAACATTATCCCAGATTGGTATCCAATGCCTGTCTTGAGTGATATTTTACAATCCTTAGACAAGGATAATGCTGTATTTAGCAACCTTGATTTGCTTAGCGGATATTGGCAAATACCTCTTGATGAAAAATTTCGAGAGATTACTGCTCTCAGCGCTCATTTGGGTCATTTTGAATTTCTGCGGATGCCTTTCGGTCTCAGAAATGCCCCCCTGACCTTTCAAAGGATGATAAACACCCTGTTCGCGGGTTGATAGGCATCACAGTGGTTGCCTACCTAAATGATCTCATCGTAGTCAGTAGGGATGTAGTTAATCATATTTCAAAAACTTTCTACAGCAGGACTCAAAGTCAAACTTTCGAAATGTGAATTTCTAAAATCCAGAATCCAATTCCTTGGTCATGTAGTTGACGGTGACGACACTCATACAGTGGATGACAAAGTTAAGGCTGTTGCTCAGTTCCCACCTCCTATAACTATGGATAAGGTGCATAGTTTTCTTGGTTTACCTGGATATTATCGTTCTTTTATTAGAGGCTATGCGACATTAGCTTCAACCATGACTAAGCTACTAAGGAAGGATGCAACTTTTGTATGGAATGCTGAACAAGAAGATAGTTTTTTTTTGCATTGAAGACAGCACTTAACAATGTCCCTATTTTGGCATTTCCAGACTACTTGCAAGAATTTTTTCTGTTTACCGATGCCTCAGGACAGGGAATAGGGCGCTGTACTTATGCAGCTGGACGCACGAGGAAAATTTAGAGTAATTACTTTTGCCAGTCGTAAACTTAATGATGCCGAAACACGTTAGTGAGTAACGCATCTAGAAACGTTAGCTGTTGTTTGGGCACTGATGAAATTTAAAGACATAATTTTTAATTATAAAATAACCGTCTATACAGGTCACGTGGCAGTGACAGAGCTATTCCACGGTAAAAATCTTTCAGGTAGACTAACACGCTGGTATCTAACCATCCAAGAGTTCGGACCCGCGTTCAAGTATTTACCTTGACGAGCAAATGTGGTCGCCGACGCTTTGTCCAGAAACATAGCACCAGTGACGCCTGTATCTTCGTTCTCTTGCTCGCACTTAAGGGATGAACAACACCTCGATCCATTGTGGTCTGCAGTCATTTTTGCCTTTAGAGTCGGGGGAGGAGCCTAATCTTACAAAGTTACCTTTTCCGTTCAGTCATTTTGATCTACGACAAGACATACTCCATCACTCTAAGCAGACAACTGAGCAACTGAGGGTATTGTTACATAAATCGTCGGACCTGATACATTGCGTGAAACGATTCTAACGTTGTTCCACGATGTTCCTTAAGCAGGACACCCAAGACGTGGCAAATGCCTTGCGGAAATCAGAAACAAATAATTCTGGACTACTATGAAAAAAGACATAGAGCAGCACATTGTGCTGCTCTATGTTGCAATTTTGTTACAACTTCCGAAGAGTCATCAAGAATCCTTGTACGTCCTAGTTTGTGTGGATTATTTTTCTAGATTTGTGATTTTAGTCTCACTGAAGGATAAAACAGCCGAATCTGTGGCTTATGCCTGAGTGATGGACCTCATATGTCCTTTTACTATTCCGACAACGGATTAGAGTTCAAGAACCAACTTTTAGCACAAATATGTCGACAATACGGCATCCAACAAAGCTTCATAAAAGCTTATCATCTACAGGCAAATGGCCTCGTTGAAAGAACCTATAGTAAAATCCTAGAGATTCTTCGTCTAATAGTGAGTCAAATGCACCATGCATGAGAGGATTGGTTACCTCAGGTCACAGCTTTTATTAACGGGTTGATCAATAGCTCCACGGGCAAATCACCCTACTACATTGTCTGCCGTATGACGTACTTGCGGACAAACCGTGCCCTGTCTATAATATGGAGGATTTTGCTACCAATTAAATCAGCGTTTTCGTGGATATTCTTGGGCAAGTACAGACAAATTTAGCAGCATCACGCGCTGAAATGATTCGCAAGCAACATAAACAAGCTAAGCCTGTCATGCTAGAAATAGGCGACTCTATTATGGTGTGAGAACCTGAACGAAAGTCCAAGCTTTCACTCAAGTTTGCCGGAACAGTCTTCACAAACTTCAGATGTTGTGCATGCGGACAGACTAAAAGGGGGCCACCCAGATTTATTCCCTAGGAATGTAAACGATGTCACAGTCGTCACAGATGGACGAACTATTCCATCATCTCAAGATGATCTTGCAAAGAAGATGCGTTTGGCACAGCGACTGCCGAGGACGTACCTAAACTAGGAGACTGTAACACAAACATTTCCGAATCTAATCATTTGTCTAAAATCGTTTATGGTTTAATGAATTCAGTGCCTAAACTGGAATAGCTCATTTCGCTTTCCGAGTATTTGCATGTTGTGGAAACTTCAGGTCAAGCTCTATTTAATAACAAAAACAAACTAATTCACAGTGTAATGGATGTAGGGTTAGGACGTGTGGATGCGCAGTTTGTGCCTGTGAAGATTCTTCTTGTAGCTTTACAAATAGTCAAGACGAGTTACTATTTAACTCCTATTTTCACAGAACATGAGGTCGAATACTATTACCCTCTGCTAGAGTCAACTCTCATACACAATGCTATCGTCACGCGACATTCCTATGCTAGGGCAACGCAAATTTAATGCATGGCATTTAGAACCCTTCTCCTTGTATTATAATGACACACTGTTTACTCTGGACAGGCAAACCGAAATTTTGCTAATTGATGAAGTCTGCTCTTTGTTAGCAGTGGACGATCCAGGGTTTTATCACTGTGTAAATTGTCATACCTACACTTAGACATATGTCCGGCCTATGCATTCACATTTATTCCCGCTGTAGAAGGAATGTGTGAATTGGCGATCATAGAAACCAACGTCCGCACAGCACTCAAACAGTGTAACTATACACCAATTTCAAAGAAAACCATGTTTCATGCACATCTACATAATGTGCAATATTTTTCTTCCTTGAAGAAACTAATGTAATGTTACGGTGCTAGGATGGTGGTAAACATTCTGTTGTAAAAGGCTATTATAAGGCTCCGGACTACTAAGAAATAACCTATCATTCGTTGAAAACCTTGCCTACCTATCAGCATTTTGTTTTGAATTTAAATCTAACTTCAGATTTGATTCCTCTGTATCCGGTTCCTAATATGACTTTCAGTGAACTCAGTATAGTATGAGATAAATTAAAGTTTATTCTGATCTGATTTGCTATACTCAGTTTAACTATCCCCACTATTGTGTTAATATTGGCAGTAATATTTCTGTTTTGTTATTATAAGTCAGTATTCTCTCCTGTAAGGCACTTCAGACTAGGGCTCCAGTAACTGCTGAACCCCAGGTTGCAATTTCTTCAGTTTACTGCCTACACACATATGCACGTAACATGGGTAGGTATATGTATAGGGTTTTTCTGAGAGACTAGCTGAGAGACTAGCTAATTCTCTTATGACAGTAGTCCTTAAATAAATTTGGGTTATTACATTGTTGTTATATAGTTCCATCATCCACAGTAATTTTCCATGAACTGTGAGGATCATGTGCCGCACATGTGATCGGAAGATTCCACTCTTAAGTTGAGTCTTTTAGACCTGAGCTCAGCTAATTAGTAGCCGGCTCTCGGCAGTTAATACCCAACTCTCATGAGGTAAGAACGTCTGATTTAAAAGCTTATCTTAAGTTAAACTCTGTCCTTAGCCTACACTCACAGTTCGCAGTGTTAATTACGGTGATCCTTATTGACTGTGCATAAAATATATTTCTATAAATAAATGGAGAAAAGATCATTTGAGGTTTGAAAACTTAACCCAACAAACTAAACAGCTCCAAGGCTGTTATATAACAGTTCCCCAAACTAGTTAAACATCATCTGATGTTGATTGTGATATAGTTAGGTGAAATGTGTGTTCTCGAATCTAAAGAGTGTTGTAGCAATCACAGAAACACCGGTGCAGGCACTAACAGCTGGTAAGAGGAACACTGGTGCCGGCACTAACACCAGGTTAGAAGACATTGGTGCCCGCACTAACACCAGGTGAGAACACTGGTGCCAGCAGTAACACCAGCTGACAGGAACTCTGTGCCGGTACTAAAATCAGATGAAAGGAACACTGGTGACGTCACTAACACCATGTGAGAGGAAAAATGATGCTAGCACTAACACCAGGTAAGAGGAACACTGATGCCGGCACTAACACCAGGTGAGAGGAACAAAGGTGACGGTCCAAGCACCAGGTGAGAGGAACAATGGTGCGAACACTAGCACCAGGTGAAAGGAACACTGGTATCGGCACTAAAACTAGGAGAGAGGAAAACTGGTGTTAGAACTAACACCAGTTGAGGGGAACACTGGTATCGGCACTAAAACCAGATAGAGGAACACTGGCGCCAGCACCAACACCATGTTAGAGGAACACTGGTGTCAGCACCAACACTAGGTGAAAGGAACAATGGTGCCACCACTAACACCAGGTGAGAGGAACACTGGTGCCAGCACTAAAACCAGGGGAGAGGAACACTGGTGTTAGAGCTAACACCAGATGAGGGGAACACTGGTGCCAGCACTAACACAAGGTGAGAGGAACACTGGTGCCCGCAACAACACTGGGTGAGAGAAACACTGGTTCCAACACTAACACTAGGTGAGAGGAACACTGGTGCCAGGAACAAAACGATGTGATAGGAACACTGGTGCCAGCACTAACACTAGGTGAGAGGAACACTGGTGCTACCACTAACACCCGGTGAGAGGAACATTGGTGCCAGCACTAACACCAAATAGAAAAACATTGGTGCCACCACTAACATCAGGTAAGTGGAACACTGGTGCTAGCACTAACATCAAGTGAGAGGAACACTGGTGCCAGCACTAACACTAGGTGAGAGGAGCACTGGTGCTACCACTAACACCAGGTGAGAGGAACACTGGTGTCAGGAATAACACCAGGTGAGAGAAACACTGGTAACAGCACTAACACCAGGTGAGATGATCACTGGTGCCAGCACTAACACCAAATAGAGAAACACTGGTGCCAGCACTAACACCAGGTGAGAGGAACACTGGTGCCAGCACTAACACTAGGTGAGAGGAACACTGGTGCCAGCACTAACACTAGGTGAGAGGAACACTGGTGCTGCCAGTAACACCTGGTGAGAGGAACACTGGTGCCAGCACTAACACTAGGTGAGAGGAACACTGGTGCCAGCGGTAACATTAAGTGAGAGGAACACTGGTGCCAGCACTAACACCAGATGAGAGCAACGCTGGTGCTAACACTAACGCCAGGTGAGGGGAAACACTGGTGCCGGCACTAAAACCAGTGAGAGGAACACTGATGTTAGCACTAACACCAGGTGAGAGGAACACTGGTGCCAGCATTAACACAAGGTGAGAGGAACATGTGTTAGTGGCTGGGCAAACGTAAACACTTTGCTGGTTTTTCTTTATTGTAGAAAAATATAGTTTCACAGGTACCTTCTCTACTAGGGGAAGTGTCTTAGTGAACATATATAGGAGAACACTTAAGTGAAGTGTTCACTGGGTAACAAGTGATATGAGTCTGCCTGCTCTCTCCTCTCGCTCAGTCGTGAGAGTCACGGAGGAGCAGGCGAGGTATTTGCAAAATCAGCTTGACCTGGCTCAATCTCTGATGAAGTTATAGACCTCAGCATGCATGACATGAACAGCTACTGAGTCATCGTTGAATAACTTAGTGAATAACTTCTGTGTCATTGTTGAATAACTTAGTGAATAACTACTGTGTCATTGTTGAATAACTTAGTGAATAATTTGGTATTATATATATAAGTATTATATATTTGGGTGAATATTTATATAATACAAATGGTGCTGTTACACTGCTTGGTCACCTCCAACCGAGACCTCATGGTTTAACTCCTAGGTGTACCTATTCTATGTTACAAGAAAGTGTGCTTTAGCTAAACTTTTTCTTCTTGCACATGGTTTTGCAATTCCTTCCGAAAAGTCTTCTTAGAAACTATTGTGTACTTAGAAGAAATTTTGCTGTAACAAATTATCATAATAATCAAGGAACTGATAAATATGATGGTAGGTATAATGAAACCAGGTAGGATTATATCGGAAAATAAATATAAAGGAAGAGAATCCCTTAAGTCAGGAAACTGTGTCTCATTAATATATGATAGAAGTTTAAGCTTATCAGAAACAATATGAAGATTACCAAAATTAATATTTAGGGAAAATGATATGGGAACCAGTTCAGAAGTAATGTTTGTGACAAATGCAAGATTATGGCGATTAGGCAAGGTTGTGATTGCATTACTGCTAATTTCACAATAGTCTGGTATTATATGATAACCTTCTACTACTAAATGTTTACCTACATCCTGACATATAAGTATCACACAGGTTTGATTTGGGAAGAAAAAAAAATATTGCACATTATTGACATGTGCGTGAAACACTAACCTATAAGATTTTGGAGTGTATACACATTATTATAGATCTGTAGAGGCATTAGTTTGTACCATAGCTAATTCACATGTAGCCTCTGCAGCCCGTGTGAAAGCGAAAGCATACGCAGGATGTAAGGGCGGAAACGATCTTCCTGCTCGTTATCGCTGCTATCTCTCTCGTTTGCTGGTGCGACCTACACTTGGGGAGGTTGGACAGAGGTGAGAACGGCAGCGGCTACCTGTGTCACCGGCAAATTTACCCCAGCCGCCATACAGTCACTATCTATCTACCCAGCTGTTCGTCAAATTCTGGCTGTGATCTCATCATAGGTCCTGGACTCGTGGGCTGTTTTCCCAGACCTTCACCTATCGACTGTCAATTCTCTGGTCATCTACCACTACAGCATACCACGACCGTCAGTTCATCTCCTCCGTCTGTGCAATCGGCCGCGGTCGCTCGAGTGTGGAGTTGAATGGACGCTTCCCTACCCTGAGTGTGGATCACCGTGTTCCAGAACCTTACCCCAGGGCCACTGCCATAGGAAATATCTGTTCATTGTTTGATTCTTTTGTTGTTGATTCCTTTAATTGCTGACTCCCTTTTATTGTTTGATTCTATCAGTTGTTGACTCCCATTAATTGTTTGATTCCATTAATTGTTTGATTCTATTAATTGCTGACTCCCATTAATTGTTTGCTTCCTTTAATTGTTTGTTTCCATTAATTGTTTGACTCCATTAACTGTTGACTGCCTTAATTGTTTGACTCCCGTAATTGTTACTTGATGTTTGTTGAGTGGTGTCAGAGTTTTGTGTTATATTTTTTATAGTAAAGAGATGTCAATCTCTAACGGTTGTTTGTTATTCCTCAGAAAACCATGGTCCTTGACATTCTTTTATTAAGATCCTGATTAGTCTGGTAAGGGATTTATATCCCTAAGTACCAGGCCTTTACACAGGACAAACATGCAAGTGTAAATATGTTGACTTACAATGATTTAGGACTTCATGCTTAGTCACAGCAACAAATGAAAAATCTTCTGATGCTACTAATTAGTTCAGTTTGTTTATTCAGAATTAATAGTTCCTCATTCGGTTTCAATGGAAATGGTTCCAAATGCCATGCCTAAAATTTTGTTTGTGATTTTAGTGGAATGTGTATTAGTATTTCCTTATGTGTTAAGGGTGCCTCTAATAAGGGGTATTAATATTCCACGTCATGCTCCTGAAAGATAGTAGTTAGATGATATTTAGTTTCAGCTATATGCAAAGCGACAATTAGTTGACTAACTGGCAACAACTGTGCATCAACACGACCTAACCCTGCATTTACTATATCAGCTATGAGCCTATTGTTGGTTTCTATGAAAGCTTATACGGAGGCCTCAGCTGCATGCATATATTCTGTGAAGCAGAGTAACCATTCCAGTGTAGATTCTGACCACGTGAATCCCTGGACAACGCGTGTTAGTTGATTAGTTTCGTCAACAATAGCATTCATGTGAGAGGTCAGAGTTTGTACTCCCTTGTAGGACTGTTCAATGGCCCTATTTATTTCTTTACCGCTTCTAAAACTGAATTCATTTTATACCCTAGTTTAGCTACATCTTCGGCGGTTGCCGTACCAAACAAGTTGTTACTTATTAACCCTACAAAGTTAAACAGACCACGTTTTTGACGCAGCTGAGAATGTACATTCTTCCCGATGTCTTCAGGAGATATAGGGAGCTTTCCCTCGAAGTGATTTACTCTCTTGAGTAGACTATTCATACGATCATATTGAAGAGAGAGATGGTCTAAAGGAGTGTTGTAGAGATTGTAGATTGTTGTTTGAGATCTTGCAGAGTTTGCATAGCTGTTTCAATGTGGACAGCTATTGACATCAGATGCATTGGCATGCACAATTGCACATTAAGTCATGGAGCTCGTACTTGACAGCTAAAACGTCTTGTACTACCAGTATTTTGCCTAGTGGGGCAACTACAGCTCCGGGTTTGACGACGTCTGCTGGGGATGCGACTGTTTTGACCGCGCTCCAAACCAACAGTAGTAGTGATTTCCAAGCCATGTCTGAAGGAGACAAGGAGGCAATTGTTGTAGTAGAAGTAGGATGTACTTGACTGACATTAGGGGTCCCTACTAAGTCTCTGGTGATTTTTTTCATTCTATCTACATGCACTATATCTGTGACATTTGTCGTTGGCTGAGCTACTTGGAATGTGTTTCCATTTTCTTTTACTCTAATCACGTACAGTACGGACCTGTGAATTTAAGCGAGAGTTCTGATGTGCTTTCCGGCGCCTTTATTATTAATTTGTATCCTATTTCTAGAGTTAGAGGCTTAGCTTTTTTATGTTGCTTGCAGATCATTTCAGCACGTGAGTCTGCTCAGTGTTTTTGTGCTTTTTCATGGTTTTCATGGATGCTTGTGAAAACATTCATTTGCTTCTTGGCATAGTCATCCATGTTGTACACAGGTTCTGGGGTTCCTGCTAGTAGGTCATATGGCAAGCGTTTGTCGGTACCGTAAATTATGTAGTATGGCCATTTGTCTGTAAAGCTATTTATAGATCCATTGATGGACACTGCAGCCTGTGGAAGCCAGTTCTCCCACGAACTATGCATTGGATTCACCACATGTCGGAAGATCTCAAGAATTTTTCTATTTGTATGCTCGACCAACCCATTTGAAGATGGATGGTAGGCGGTTGTGAAGGTTTGTGTGATGTCATATTGTTGACATATTGCAGTTAAGAGTTGATTCTTAAATTCTGCTCCGTTATCTGAGAGTATCACTATGTGTAGAAAAAGGACAGATAAGATGAGTGACTAATGCATGAGCCACTGATTCGGCTGACTTGGTCTGCAATGTTGCTAGAAGCACAAATCTAGAGAAATGGTCAACGCAGACAAGTGCGTAACTAGAACCTTGAAGGCTTTTTGGTAGTTGCAATAAATCGATAGCAACTGTATCCCATGGACGTTCAGGCGTCGGGCATTCTAAGATGGGAGAGGGATCCATCGTCGTTCCCTTGTGTTTTGCACAAGATAAACATTTCGCCATGCGATGCTCGATGTCGGTCCTCATAGTCTTCCAATAATATTTTTGTCTAATTTCTTTTAGACATCTGTCTCGCCCTGGATGCCCAGCTTGGGGTGCATCATGGAAGAGGGTGAGAATGTATTCCTTTAATGATGTAAGAATAAAAATTTGAGAGATTGACTCTTGTTGTGTTTTCACTGAGCTATATAGTATGTCGTGCCGCAGCTCAAACTGTTTGAGTGGTAGAGGTAATTTGGGCAAATTTACCTCATCTCCCGATTCTAAGGCATATATAACCTTGGACTACAGGGGATCCTCTAACTGGTCCGCCCATAACTGGGACTGGGTAAACGTAGGTAGTGGCGTGACAGGAGCTATGTGTCTAGATAGCGAATGAGCTACCACGTTCGCACGACCCAACAAATACTTGAAGTAGGGTGCGAACTCCTGTATGGTCAGATACCAGCATGCTAAACGCCCTGATAAGTTCTTCACATTAAATAGTTCTTTCACGGCTACATGATCTGTGTGGACTGTGATCTAATATCCCCAAATGACATCCCGAAAATGCTTGAGAGCCAACACTACAGCTAATGCTTCTAAGTGAGTAACTGAATAGCGTGTTTCTGCATCGTTGAGGGTGCGACTGGAGTTATATTGCAAGTGAATATCAGTTCCATTCATTGAAAACTGGGACCACTTTTTTCGGCAGAAAGGACCTTTATGCTAGGGATGGGGTGCATCTGTCTAGGGATGGGGTGGCAACCCTGGCTGGCTCTCTCAAGAAGGCAGTTCCAAAGATGGCGAAGTCTTTAAACTGCTAGGAGAACATATGAGCATGCGGATGGAGGAGACTGCAGTGGGAGCAGGTAAACAAAGTGAGAGGTTACAGGGAAATAATGCTAGGAATGATGACAAAACTATATTAGGCAGGGAGTTAAAACCTAAATCCGACAAAGAGAGGACCCAGAACACGACTAACTTAAATGTCTACGACGCAAACAGTAGAAGAATGAGAAACAAAATGGATGAAATCAGGGCGTTGGTATGTACCGAAAAAATCGATATAATAGCATTCACCGAAACATGGATAAACCTAGACTCACGTGAGTTACCTTTCGAATACCAAATTGCAAGTTACAAATTATTCCATACCAATAGGCAGATTAGGAAGGGGGGCAGAGTAGCAATCTTTGTCAGGGATAATCTGAAGAGTGAAATAAATAAGGATATAAGAACTGAGCGGAATACAGAAACAATTTGGATAGAATTAATTGATGATAGGGAAAAAATAATCACAGGAGTAATATATAGACCTCCTAATCTTGATAGTTAATGAGCGACTTATTTGAGATGAAATGCGCACGGCTTCCATACACAGCAAAGTCTGTATAGTAAGCGACTTTAACTTTAGCCAAATAGATTGGATTGACCTTATGGGTAACTCAGAATCAGAGGATTTTCTTGAAACAATCCAGGACTGTTTCCTATGCCAACATATAACCGAACCCACCCAGGATAATAATATACTCGATTTAGTTCTGTCAAAAAGAGAAAACCTCTTTAGTAATGTCTAGGTAGGGAACGAACTTGCTAACAGCAATCACAAAGAAATAAGATTCCAATTGGAATTTCAGAGCAGCCGCAAGGAAAATTCCACTAAAGTCCCGGATTTCAGAATGGCAAACTTTGATAGTTTGAAGAGGAAGCTGAGAGAAGGGGTATCAGCTTGGGGGAGAAATTACATGACCTCACATGAGGTGACCGCATACAATGTACCCACAGAGGGCGACCTCACCTTACTTGGAGACCTGACGGTTAAGGATGACCTGATAACGAGATCTGAGGATGATGAGTTCTACAACAATTTAAATAATGAGTTACTTAATGCACAAAGGCAGATCATACCACACAGAAAACTCAGATCAAACAACAATGACTCTAAATTGATAAATAATTATTTAAATATTATTATTTGACAAAGGAAGGCTATAGGTAGGGGAATAAATCGTAGTGAAGGGTTAAGACCGAGATAAGAAAAGCAAAGAGGAATAATGAACTGAAGGTAGCAAGGGGTTCGAAGTCAAAGCCCAAGGGATTCTATCAAATGTATCAAACTAAAACACGAGAAAAGATTGGAACAATACAGTCAGATACCAGCAAGCTAACTGATAACGACGGAGAAATGAGCAATAATCTGAATAAATATATTTCAACAGATTTCACCACCGAAAATTTAAACATGATACCCGAGGCACTGACTCTATACAGATATAGTGAAGAAATAAATTAAGCGAGATTGTAGTGACTGGTAACGATGTCCGTAAGCAAATAGACAAACTAAAGCCAAATAAATCACCAGGTCCTGATGAGATATTTGCCAGAGTATTAAAGGAATGTAAGGAAGAGCTTAGTATGCCCTTAGCAAAGTTGTTTAACATGTCCTTAAAAACGGATGTAGTACCAGAATCCTGGAGGATAGAGAATGTAATACCAATTTTCAAGAAGGAAGATAGATCACTATCCTCAAACTACCGTCCAATCAGTCTAACATCATTTGTAGGAAAATTACTGGAAGCAATCATTTGAAACTCTATTCGAAATCACGTGGAGAAGCACAAGTTGATCAATGATTCCCAATTGGGCTTCACAAGCGGGTGTTCATGTCTAACTAATCTATTAACCTTCTCTTCATCTGTTTCCGAATCAGTGGACGAGGGGCACAATTATGATGTGGTATATCTCGACTAACACCAAGTGAGGTGAACCCTTGTACCGGCACAAACTCCAGGTGAGAGGAACACTGGTGCCAGCACTAACACCAAGTGAGGTGAAACCCGGTACCGACACGAACACCAGGTGAGAAGAACACTGCTGCCAGCACTTACACCAAGTGAGGTGAACCCTGGTACCGGCACAAACACCAGGTGAATGGAACATTGGCACTACCAATAGTTGAGAGGGACACTGGTGGCAGCACTAATATAGGTAGGAGGAACATTGGTGGCAGCACTAACACTAGGTGAGAGGAATGCTGGTGCCAGCACAAACATAGGAAAGAGGAACACTGGTGGCAGCACTAACACTAGGTGAGAGGAACACTGGTGCCATCATTAACACTAGGTGAGAGGAACACTGGTGCCAGCACTAACACTAGGTAGAGGGAAACACTGGTGGCAGCACTAACACAAGGTGAGAGGAAGAGTGGTGTCTGCACTAACACTAGGTGAGAGGAACACTGGTTCCAGCACTAACACAAGGTGAGAGGAACAGTGGTGTCTGCACTAACTCTAGGTGAGAGGAACACTGGTGCCAGCACTAACTCTAGGTGAGAGGAACACTGGTTCCAGTACTAACACTAGGTGAGATTAACACTGGTGCCAGCTCAAACACTAGGTGAGAGGAACACTGGTGCTAGCACTAACACTAGGTGAGAGAAACACTGTTGCCAGCACTAGCACCAGGTGAGAGAAACACTGGTGCAAGCACTAACACTAGGTGAGAGGAACTCTAGTGCCAGCACTAACACTAGGTGAGAGGAACACTAGTGCCAGCACTAACACTAGGTGAGAGGAACACTGAAGCCAGCACTAACACTAGGTGAGAGAAACTCTGGTGCCAGCACTAACACCAGGTGAGAGAAACACTGGTGCAAGCACTAACACTATGTGAGAGGAACAGTGGTGCCATCACTAACACTAGGTGAGAGGAACACTGGTGCTAGCATTAACACTAGGTGAGAGGAACACTGGTTCTAGCACTAACACTAGGTGAGAGGAACACTGTTGCTAGCACTAACACTAGGTGAGAGGAACACTGGTGCTACAACTAACACTAGGAGAGAGAAACACTGGTGCCAGCACTAACACCAGGTAGAGAGGAGGACTGATGCCAGCGCTAACACTTACCGAGAAGAACACTGATGCCAGCACTAACACCAGATAGAGAAACACTGGGGGAAACACTAAAACTAGGTAGAGAAACACTGATTCAAGCATTAACACCAGGTGAGAAGAACACTGGAGCGGGCACTAACACAAAATGACAGGAGTACTGATGCTAGCACTTACACTAGGTGAGAGGAACACTGGTATAGGCACGAACACTATGCGAGAGGAACATTAGTGCCTACACTAACAGGAGGTGAGTGGAACACTGGTGCTAGCGCTAACACTAGGCGAGAGGAACACTGGTGCTAGCACTACCACTAGGTGAGAGGAACTCTGGTGCCAGCACTAACACTAGGAGAGAGGAACACTAGTTCCAGCACTAACACTATGCGAGAGGAACACTGGAGCCAGCACTAACACCAGGTTAGAGAAACACTGGTGCAAGCATCTAACACTATGTGAGAGGAACATTAGTGCCAGCTTTAACAAAATGTGAGAGGCACACTGGTGCTAGCACTAACACCAGGTGAGAGGAACACTGGTGTTAGCACTAACACTAGGTGAGAGGAACACTGGTGCCAGCACTAACACTAGGTGAGAGTAACAGTGGTGCCTGCACTAACACTAGGTGAGAGGAACACTGGTGCCAGCACTAACACTTACCGAGAGGAACACTGATGCCAGCATTAACACCAGATAGAGAAACACTGGGGGAAACACTAAAACCAGGTAGAGAAACACTGATTCAAGCATTAACACCAGGTGAGAAGAACACTGGAGCGGGCACTAACACAAAATAACAGGAGTACTGATGCTAGCACTTACACTAGGTGATAGGAACACTGGTATAGGCACGAACACTATGCGAGAGGAACATTAGTGCCTACACTTACAGCAGGTGAGATGAACACTGGTGCTAGCACTAACACTAGGCGAGAGGAGCACTGGTGCTAGCACTAACACTAGGTGAGAGGAACTCTAGTGCCAGCACTAACATTAGGTGAGAGGAACACTAGTGCCAGCACTAACACTAGGCGAGAGGAACACTGGAGCCAGCACTAACACCAGGTTAGAGAAACACTGGTGCAAGCATCTAACACTATGTGAGAGGAACATTAGTGCCAGCTTTAACACTAGGTGAGAGGAACACTGGTGCTAGCACTAACACTAGGTGAGAAGAACACTGGTGATAGCACTAATGTTAGGTGAGAGGAACACTGGTGCTAGCACTAACACTAGGTGAGAGGAACACTGGTGCTAGCACTAACACTAGGTGAGAGGAACACTGGTTCCAGTACTAACACTAGGTGAGAGGAACAGTGGTGCCTGCACTAACACTAGGCGAGAGGAACAGTGGTGCCAGCACTAACACTAGGTGAGAGGAATACTGGTGCCAGCACTAACATTAAGTGAGAGGAACACTGGTGCCTGCACTAACACTAGGTGAGAGGAACACTGGTGCCAACACTAACACTAGGTGAGAGGAACACTGGTGCCAGCACTAACATTAAGTGAGAGGAACACTGGTGCCTGCACTAACAATGGGCGAGAGAAACAGTGGTGCCGGCAATAACACTAGGTGAGAGGAATACTGGTGCCAACACTAACACTAGGTGAGAGAAACACTGGTGCTAGCACTAACACTAGGTGAGAGGAACACTGGTGCCAACACTAACACTAGGTGAGAATAACAGTGGTGCCAGCACCAACACTAGGTGAGAGGAACACTGTTGCTAGCACTAACACTAGGTGAGAGGAACACTGGTACCATCACTAACACTAAGTGAGAGGAACAGTGGTGCCTGCACTAACACTAAGCGAGAGGAACAGTGGTGCCAGCACAAACACTAGGTGAGAGGAACACTGGTGCCAAAACTAACACTAGGTGAGAGGAACACTGGTGCCAGCACTAACACTGAGAGGAACAGTGGTGCCCGCACTAACACTAGGTGAGAGCAACACTGGTGCCAGCACTAACACTAGGTGAGAGGAACACTGATGCCAGCACTAACACTTACCGAGAGGAACACTGATGCCAGCATTAACACCAGATAGAGAAACACTGGGGGAAACACTAAAACCAGGTAGAGAAACACTGATTCCAGCATTAACACCAGGTGAGAAGAACACTAGACCGGGCACTAACACCAAATGACAGGAGCACTGATGCCAGCACTAACACTAGGTCAGAGGAACACTAGAGTAGGCACGAACACTATGTTAGAAGAACATTAGTGCCTAAACTAGCACAGGTTAGAGGAACACTGGTGCTAGCACAAACACTAGGTGAGAGGAACACTGGTGCTAGCACTAACACTAGGTGAGAGGAACACTGGTGCTAGCACTAACACTAGGTGAGAGGAACACTAGTGCTAGCACTCACACTAGGTGAGAGAAACACTGGTACCAGCACTAACACCAGGTGAGAGACACACTGATGCAAGCATTAACACTAGGTGAGAGGAACTCTAGTGCCAGCACTAACACAAGGTGAGAGGAACACTAGTGCCAGCACTAACACTAGGTGAGAGAAACTCTGGTGCCAGCACTAACACCAGGAGAGAGAAGCACTGGTGCAAGCACTAACACTATGTGAGAGGAACACTGGTGCCATCACTAACAATAGGTGAGAGGAACATGGGTGCCAGCACTAACACTAGGTGAGAGGAATACCGGTGCTAGCACTAACACTAAGTGAGAGGAACACTAGTGATAGCACTAACACTAGGTGAGAGGAACACTGGTGCTAGCACTAACACTAGGTGAGAGGAACACTGGTGCTAGTGCTAACACTAGGTAAGACGAACACTGGTGGCAGCACTAACACTAGGTGAGAGGAACACTGGTGCCATCATTAACACTAGGTGAGAGGAACACTGGTGCCAGCACTAACACTAGGTAGAGGGAAACACTGGTGGCAGCACTAACACAAGGTGATACACTGGTGCCAGCATTAACACTGGGTGAGAGGAACACTGGTGCCATCATTAACACTAGGCGAGAGGAACACTGGTGCCAGCACTACCAATAGTTGAGAGGAACACTGGTGCCAGCACTAACATAGGTAAGAGGAACACTGGTGACAGCACTAACATAGATAAGAGGAACACTGGTGACAGCACTAACACTAGGTGAGAGGAACACTGGTGCCAGCACTATCACTAGGTGAGAGGAACACTTGGTGCCAGTACTAACACTAGGTGAGAGGAACACTGGTTCCAGTACTAACACAAGGTGAGAGGAACAGTGGTGCCTCCACTAACACTAGGTGAGAGGAACACTGGTGCCAGCACTAACACTAGGAGAGAGGAACACTGGTTCCAGCACTAACGCAAGGTCAGAGGAACAGTGGTGTCTGCACTAACACTAGGTGAGACGAACACTGGTTCCAGCACTAACACTAGCTGAGAGGAACACTTGTGCCAGCTCTAATACTAGGTGAGAGGAACACTGGAGCCAGCACTAACACTACGTGAGATAAACTCTGGTGCCAGCACTAACACCAGGTGAGAGAAACACTGGTGCAAGCACTAACACTATGTGAGAGGAACAGTGGTGCCATCACTAACACTAGGTGAGAGGAACACTGGTGCTAGCACTAACACTACGTGAGAGGAAGACTGGTTCTAGCATTAACACTAGGTGAGAGGAACACTGTTGCTAGCACTAACACTAGTTGAGAGGAACACTGGTTCTACAACTAACACTAGGAGAGAGAAACACTGGTGTCAGCACTAACACCAGGTAGAGAGGAGGACTGATGCCAGCGCTAACACTAAGTTAGAGGAACACTGGTGCTAGCACTAACACTAGGTGAGAGGAACACTGGTGCTAGCAATAACACTAGGTGAGAGTAGCACTGGTGCCAGCACTAGCACTTACCGAGAAGAACACTGATGCCAGCACAAACACCAGATAGAGAAACACTGGGGGAAACACTAAAACTAGGTAGAGAAACACTGATTCAAGCATTAACACCAGGTGAGAAGAACACTGGAGCGGGCACTAACACAAAATGACAGGAGTACTGATGCTAGCACTTACACTAGGTGAGAGGAACACTGGTAAAGGCACGAACACTATGCGAGAGGAACATTAGTGCCTACACTAACAGGAGGTGAGTGGAACACTGGTGCTAACGCTAACACTAGGCGAGAGGAACACTGGTGCTAGCACTAACACTAGGTGAGAGGAACACTAGTGCCAGCACTAACACTAGGCGAGAGGAACACTGGAGCCAGCACTAACACCAGGTTAGAGAAACACTGGTGCAAGCATCTAACACTATGTGAGAGGAACATTAGTGCCAGCTTTAACACTAGGTGAGAGGAACACTGTTGCAAGCACTAACACTAGGTGAGAGGAACACTGGTGCTAGCACTAATGTTAGGTGAGAGGAACACTGGTGCTAGCACTAACACTAGGTGAGAAGAACACTGGTGCTAGCAATAACACTAGGTGAGAGGAACACAGGTGCTAGCACCAACACTAGGTGATAGGAACACTGGTTCCAGTACAAACACTAGATGAGAGGAACAATGGTGTCAATACTGACACCGGGTGAGTGGAACAATGGTGCCATCACTAACATTAAGTGAGAGGAACAGTGGTGCCAGCACTAACATTAAGTGAGAGGAAAACTGGTGCCAACACTAACACTAGGTGAGAGTAACACTGGTGCCAGCACTAACATTAAGTGAGAGGAACAGTGGTGCCCGCAATAACACTAGGTGAGAGGAATACTGGTGCCACCACTAACACTAGGTGAGAGGAACACTGGTGCTAGCACAAACACTAGGTGAGAGGAACACTAGTGCTAGCACTAACACTAGGTGAGAGGAACACTGGTGCTAGCACAAACACTAGGTGAGAGGAACACTGGTTCCAGTACTAACACTAGGTGAGAGGAACACTGGTGCCAACACTAACACTAGGTGAGAGGAACACTGGTGCCAGCACCAACACAAAGTGAGAGGAACATTAGTGCCAACACTAACAGCAGGTGAGAGGAACACTGGTGCTTGCACTCACACTAGGTGAGAGAAACACTGGTGCAAGCACTAACACTAGGTGAGAGGAACTCTAGTGCCAGCACTAACACTAGATGAGAGGAACACTAGAGCTAGCACTAACACAAGGTGAGAGAAACACTGGTGTAAGCACTAACACTATGTGAGAGGAAGATTAGTGCTAGCAGTAACACTAGGAGAGAGAAACACTGGAGCCAGCACTAACGCTAGGTGAGAGAAACACTGGTGCCAGCGCTAACACCAGGTGAGAGAAACACTGGTGAAAGCACTAACACTAGGTGAGAGGAACACTGGTGCCAACACTAACACTAGGTGAGAGGAACACTGGTGCCAGCACTAACATTTAGTGAGAGGAACAGTGGTGCCCGCAATAACACGAGGTGAGAGGAATACTGGTGCCAACACTAACACTAGGTGAGAGGAACACTGGTGCTAGCACTAACACTAGGTGAGAGTAACACTGGTGCTAGCATAACACTAGGTGCGAGGAACACTGGTGCTAGCACTAACACTAGGTGAGAGGAACATTGGGCTAGCACAAACACTAGGTGAGAGGAACACTGGTGCTAGCACTAACACTAGGAGAGAGAAACAGTGGTGCCAGCACTAACACCAGGTAGAGAGGAAGACTGATGCCAGCGCTAACACTAAGTTAGAGGAAAACTGGGGCTAGCACTGACACTAGGTCAGAGGAACACTGGTGCCAACACTAACACCACGTGGGAGAAACACTGGTGCAAGCACTAACACTAGGTGAGAGGAACACTGGTGCTAACACTAACACTAAGTGAGAAGAACACTGGGCTAGCACTAACACTAGGTGAGAGAAACACTGGTGCCAGCACTAACACCAGGTAGAGAGGAAGACTGATGCCAGCGCTAACACTAAGTTAGAGGAAAACTGGTGTTAGCACTAACACTAGGTGAGAGGAACACTGGCGCTGGTGCTAACACTATGTTAGAGTAACACTGGTGCTAGCACTAACACTAGGTGAGAGGAACACTGGCGCTAGTGCTAACACTAGGTTAGAGTAACGCTGGTGCTAGCACTAACACTAGGTGAGAGGAACACTGGTGCCAACACTAACACTAAGTGAGAGGAACAGTGGTGCCCGCACTAACACTAGGTGAGAGGAACACTGGTGCCAGCACTAACACTAGGTGAGAGGAACACTGGTGCTAGCACTAACACTAAGTGAGAGGAACACTGGTTCCAGTAATAACACTAGGTGAGAGGAACACTGGTGCTAGCACTATCACTAGGTGAGAGGAACACTGGTGCCAGCACTAACACCAGGTAGAGAGGAAGACTGATGCCAGAGCTAACACTAAGTTAGAGGAACACTGGTGCTAGCACTAACACTAGGTGAGAGGAACACTGGTGCCAACACTAACACTAAGTGAGAGGAACACTGGTTCCAGTACTAACACTAGGTGAGAGGAACACTGGTGCCAGCACTAACACTAGGTGAGAGGAACACTGGCGCTGGTGCTAACACTATGTTAGAGTAACACTGGTGCCAGCACTAACACTAGGTGAGAGGAACACTGGCGCTGGTGCTAACACTATGTTAGAGTAACACTGGTGCTAGCACTAACACTAGGTGAGAGGAACACTGGTGCCAACACTAACACTAAGTGAGAGGAACAGTGGTGCCCGCACTAACACTAGGTGAGAGGAACACTGGTGCCAGCACTAACACTAGGTGAGAGGAACACTGGTGCTAGCACTAACACTAGGTGAGAGGATCACTGGTGCTAGCACTAACACTAGGTGAGAGGAACACTGGTGCTAGCACTAACACTAGGTGAGAGGAACACTGGTGCCAGCACTAACACCAGGTAGAGAAGAAGACTGATGCCAGAGCTAACACTAAGTTAGAGGAACACTGGTGCTAGCACTAACACTAGGTGAGAGGAACACTGGTGGTAGCCCTAACACTAGGTGAGAGGTACACTTGTGCTAGCACAAACACTAGGTGAGAGGAACACTGGTTCCAGTACTAACACTAGGTCAGAGGAACAGTGGTGCCTGCATTAACACTAAGCGAGAGAAACAGTGGTGCCAGCACAAACACTAGGTGAGAGGAATACTGGTGCCAACACTAACACTAGGTAAGAGGAACACTGGTGCTAACACTAACACTAGGTGAGAAGAACACTGGGCTAGCACTAACACCAGGTGAGAGAAACACTGGTGCCAGCACTAACACCAGGTAGAGAGGAAGACTGATGCCAGCGCTAACACTAAGTTAGAGGAAAACTGGTGTTAGCACTAACACTAGGTGAGAGGAACACTGGCGCTAGTGCTAACACTAGGTTAGAGTAACACTGGTGCGAGCACTAACACTAGGTGAGAGGAACACTGGTGCCAACACTAACACTAAGTGAGAGGAACACTGGTTCCAGTACTAACACTAGGTGAGAGGAACAGTGGTGCCAGCACTAACACTAGGTGAGAGGAACACTGGTGCTAGCACTAACAGTTGGTGAGAGGAACACTGGTGCTAGCACGAACACTAGGTGAGAGGAACACTGATGCTAGCACTAACACTAGGTGAGAGGAACACTGGTGCCAGCACTAACACCAGGTAGAGAGGAAGACTGATGCCAGAGCTAACACAAAGTTAGAGGAAAACTGGTGCTAGCACTAACACTACGTGAGAGGAACACTGGTGCCAGCACTAACACCAGTTGAGAGAAACACTGGTGCCAGTACTAACACTAGGTGAGAGTAACACTGGTGCTAGCACTAACACTAGGTGAGAGGAACATTGGTGCCAGCACTAACACTAAGTGAGAGGAAAAGTGGTGCCTGCACTAACACTAGGTGAGAGGAACAGTGGTGCCAGTACAAACACTAGGTTAGAGGAACACTGGTGCTAGCACTAAAACTAGGTAAGAGGAACACTGGTGCCAGCACTAACACTAAGTGAGAGGAACAGTGGTGCCTGCACTAACATTAGGTGAGAGGAACAGTGGTGCCAGTACAAACACTAGGTGAGAGGAACACTGAAGCCAGCACTAACACTAGGAGAGAGTACCCTGGTGCTAGCACTAATACTAGGTGAGAGGAACACTGGTGCTAACACTAACACTAGGTGAGAGGAACACTGGTGCAAGCACTAATACTAGGTGAGAGGAGCAGTTGTGCCATAACTATCACTAGGTGAGAGGAACATTGGAGCTTGCACTAACACTAGGTGAGAGGAACACTGGTGCTAGCACTAACACTAGGTGAGAGGAACATTGGGCTAGCACTAACACTAGGTGAGAGGAACACTGGTGCCAGCACTAACACCTGGTGAGAGGAACACTGGTACCAGCACTAACACTAGGTGAGAGGAACACTGGTGCCAGTACTAACACTAGGTGAGAGTAACACTGGTGCTAGCACTAACACTAGGTGAGAGGAACACTGGTGCCAGCACTAACACTAAGTGAGACGAACAGTGGTGCCTGCACTAACACTAGGTGAGAGGAACAGTGGTGCCAGCACTAACACTAGGTGAGAGGAACACTGGTGCCAGCACTAACACTAGGTGAGAGGAACACTAGTGCCAGCACTAACACTAGGTGAGAGGAACACTGGTGCCAGCACTAACACTAGGTGAGAGGAACACTGGTGCCAGCACTAACACTAGGTGAGAGTAACAGTGGTGCCTGCACTAACACTAGGTGAGAGGAACACCGGTGCCAGCATTAACACTAGGTGAGAGTAACACTGGTGCTAGCACTAACACTAGGTGAGAGGAACACTGTTGCCAACACAAACACTAAGTGAGACGAACAGTGGTGCCTGCACTAACACTAGATGAGAGGAAAAGTGGTGCCAGCACTAACACTAGGTGAGAGGAACACTGTTGCCAGCACTAACTCTAGGTGAGAGGAACACTGGTGCCAGCACTAACACTAGGTGAGAGTAACACTGGTACCAACACTAACACTAAGTGAGACGAACAGTGGTGCCTGCACTAACACTAGGTGAGAGGAACAATGGTGCCAGCACTAACACCAGATAGAGAAACACTGGGGGAAACACTAAAACCAGGTAGAGAAACACTGATTCCAGCATTAACACCAGGTGAGAAGAACACTAGACCGGGCACTAACACCAAATGACAGGAGCACTGATGCCAGCACTAACACTAGGTGAGAGGAACACTGGTGTAGGCACGAACACTATGTGAGAGGAACATTAGTGCCTACACTAACAGCAGGTGAGAGGAACACTGGGGCTAGCACTAACACTAGGTGAGAGGAACACTGGTGCTAGCACTAACACTCGGTGAGAGGAACATTAATGCTAGCATTAACACTAGGTGAGAGGAACACTGGAGCCAGCACTAACACTAGGTGAGAGAAACACTGGTGCCAGCACTAACACCAGGTGAGAGAAACACTGGTGCAAGCACTAACACAAGGTGAGAGGAACACTAGTGCCAGCACTAACACTAGGTGAGATTAACACTGGTGCTAGCACCAACACTAGGTAAGAGGAACACTGGTGCTAGCACTAACACTAGGTGAGAGGAACACTGGGCTAGCACTAACACTAGGTGAGAGGAACACTGGTGCTAGCAAAACAATAGGAGAGAGAAACACTGGTGCCAGCACTAACACCGTGTGAGAGAAACGCGGGTGCAAGCAATAACACTAGGTGAGAGGAACACTAGTGCCAGCACTAACACTAGGTGAGAGGAAACACTGGTTCTAGCACTTACACTAGGTGAGAGGAACACTGGTGCTAGCACTAACACTAGGAGAGAGAAACACTGGTGCCAGCACTAACACTAGGTGAGAGGAACACTGGTGCTAGCACTGACACTAGGTGAGAGGAACACTGGTGCCAGCAGTAACACCAGGTGAGAGAAACACTGGTTCAAGCACTAACACTAGGTGAGAGGAACACTAGTGCCAGCACTAACACTAGGTGAGAGGAACACTGGTGCTAGCACTAACACTAGGTGAGAGGAACACTGGTGCTAACACTAACACTAGGTGAGAGGAACACTGGGCTAGCACTAACACTAGGTGAGAGAAAACTGGTGCTAGCACTAACACTAGGCGAGAGTAACACTGGTGCTAGCACTAACCCTAGGTGAGAGGAACACTGGTGCCAGCACTAAAACTAAGTGAGAGGAACAGTGGTGCCCGCACTAACACTAGGTGAGAGGAACACTGGTGCCAGCACTAACACTAGTTGAGAGGAACACTGGTTCCAGTACTAACACAAGGTGAGAGGAACACTGGTGCCAGCACTAACACTAGGTGAGAGGAACACTGGTGCTAGCACTAACACTAGGTGAGAGGAACACTGGTGCTAGCACTAACACTAGGTGAGAGGAACACTGGTGCTAGCACTAACACTAGGTGAGAGGAACACTGGTGCCAGCACTAACACTAAGTGAGAGGAACAGTGGTGCCCGCACTAACACTAGGTGAGAGGAACACTGGTTCCAGTACTAACACAAGGTGAGAGGAACAGTGGTGCTTACACTAACACTAGGTGAGGGGAACACTGGTGCCAGCACTAACACTAGGAGAGAGGAACACTGGTTCCAGCACTAACACAAGGTGAGAGGAACAGTGGTGTCTGCACTAACACTAGGTGAGACGAACACTGGTTCCAGCACTAACACTAGGTGAGAGGAACTCTAGTACCAGCACTAACACTAGCTGAGAGGAACACTAGTGCCAGCTCTAATACTAGGTGAGAGGAACACTGGAGCCAGCACTAACACTAGGTGAGATAAACTCTGGTGCCCGCACTAACACCAGGTGAGAGAAACACTGGTGCAAGCACTAACACTATGTGAGAGGAACAGTGGTGCCATCACTAACACTAGGTGAGAGGAACACTGGTGCTAGCACTAACACTAGGTGAGAGGAACACTGGTGCTAGCACTAACACTAGGTGAGAGGAACACTGGTGCCAGCACTAACACTAAGTGAGAGGAACAGTGGTGCCCGCACTAACACTAGGTGAGAGGAACACTGGTGCCAGCACTAACACTAGGTGAGAGGAACACTGGTTCCAGTACTAACACTAAGTAAGAGGAACAGTGGTGCCCGCACTAACACTAGGTGAGAGGAACGCTGGTGCCAGCACTAACACTAGTTGAGAGGAACACTGGTTCCAGTACTAACACTAGGTGAGAGGAACACTGGTGCCAGCACTAACACTAGGTGAGAGGAACACTGGTGCTAGCACTAACACTAGGTGAGAGGAACACTGGTGCTAGCACTAACACTAGGTGAGAGGAACACTGGTGCTAGCACTAACACTAGGTGAGAGGAACACTGGTGCCAGCACTAACACTAAGTGAGAGGAACAGTGGTGCCCGCACTAACACTAGGTGAGAGGAACACTGGTGCCAGCACTAACACTAGGTGAGAGGAACACTGGTTCCAGTACTAACACTAGGTGAGAGGAACACTGGTGCTAGCACTAACACTAGGTGAGAGGAACACTGGTGCTAGCACTAACACTAGGTGAGAGGAACACTGGGGCTAGCACTAACACTAGGTGAGAGGAACACTGGTGCCAGCACTAACACTAGGTGAGAGGAACACTGGTGCTTGCACTAACACTAGGTGAGAGGAACACTGGTGCTAGCACTAACACTAGGGGAGAGGAAAACTGGTGCTAGCACTAACACTAGGTGAGAGGAACACTGGTGCTAGCACTAAAGCTAGGTGAGAGGAACACTGGTGCTAGCACAAATACTCGGTGAGAGGAACACTGGTGCTTGCACTAACACTAGGTGAGAGGAACTCTGGTGCAAGCAGTAACACCAGGTGAGAGGAACTCTGATGCTAGCACAAACACTAGGTGAGAGGAACACTGGTGCTAGCACTAACACTAGGTGAGAGGAACACTGGGCTAGCACTAACACTAGGTGAGAAAAACACTGGTGCCAGCACTAACACCAGATAGAGAGGAAGACTGATGCCAGAGCTAACACTAGGTGAGAGGAACACTGGTGCTAGCACTAACACTATGTGAGAGGAACACTTGTGCTAGCACTAACACTAGGTGAGAGGAACACTTGTGCTAGCACTAACACGAGGTGAGAGGAACACTGGCTCCAGTACTAACACTAGGTGAGAGGAACACTGGTTCCAGTACTAACACTAGGTGAGAGGAACAGTGGTGCCTACACTAACACTAAGCGAGAGAAACAGTGGTGCCAGCACTAACACTATGTGAGAGGAATACTGGTGCCAACACTAACACTAGGTGAGAGGAACACTGGTGCCAGCACTAACACTAAGTGAGAGGAATAGTAGTGCCCACACTAACACTAGGTGAGAGCAACACTGGTGCCAGCACTAACACTAGGAGAGAGGAACACTGGTTCCAGTACTAACACTAGGTGAGAGGAACACTGGTGCCAGCACTAACACTAGGTGAGAGGAACACTGGTGCTAGCACTAACACTAGGTGAGAGGAACACTGGTGCCAGCACTAACACTAAGTGAGAGCAACACTGGTGCCAGCTCTAACACCAGGTGAGAGACACACTGGTGCAAGCACTAACACTAGGTGAGAGGACTCTATTGCCAGCACTAACACTAGGCGAGAGGAACACTAGTGCCAGCACTAACACTAGGTGAGAGGAACACTGGAGCCAGCACTAACACTAGGTGAGATGAACACTGGTGCAAGCACTAATACTAGGTGAGAGGAACACTGGTGTAGGCACGAACACTATGTGAGAGGAACATTAGTGCCTACACTAACAGCAGGTGAGAGGAACACTGGTGCTAGCACTAACACTAGGTGAGAGGAACACTGGTGCTAGCACTAACACTAGGTGAGAGGAACATTAATGCTAGCATTAACACTAGGTGAGAGGAACATGGAGCCAGCACAAACACTAGGTGAGAGAAACTCTGATGCCAGCACTAACACCAGGTGAGAGAAACACTGGTGCAAGCACTAACACTAGGTGAGAGGAACACTAGTGCCATCACTAACACTAGGTGAGAGGAACACTGGTGCTAGCACCAACACTAGGTGAGAGGAACACTGGTGCTAGCACTAACACTAGGTGAGAGGAACATTGGGCTAGCACTAACACTAGGTGAGAGGAACACTGGTGCTAGCTCTAACAATAGGAGAGAGAAACACTGGTGCCAGCACTAACACCGGGTGAGAGAAACACTGGTGCAAGCACTAACACTAGGTGAGAGGAACACTAGTGCCAGCACTAACACTAGGTGAGAGGAAACACTGGTTCTAGCACTAACACTAGGTGAGAGGAACACTGGTGCTAGCACTAACACTAGGAGAGAGAAACACTGGTGCCAGCACTAACACCAGGTAGAGAGGAAGACTGATGCCAGCGCTAACACTAAGTTAGAGGAACACTGGTGCTAGCACTGACACTAGGTGAGAGGAACACTGGTGCCAGCAGTAACACCAGGTGAGAGAAACACTGGTGCTAACACTAACACTAGGTGAGAGTAACACTGGTGCTAGCAATAAAACTAGGTGAGAGGAACACTGGTGCCAGCACTAACACTAAGTGAGAGGAAAAGTGGTGCCCGCACTAACACTAGGTGAGAGGAACACTGGTGCCAGCACTAACACTAGTTGAGAGGAACACTGGTTCCAGTACTAACACTAAGTGAGAGGAAGAGTGGTGCCCGCACTAACACTAGGTGAGAGGAACACTGGTGCCAGCACTAACACTAGTTGAGAGGAACACTGGTTCCAGTACTAACACTAGGTGAGAGGAACACTGGTGCCAGCACTAACACTAGGTGAGAGGAACACTGGTGCTAGCACTAACACTAGGTGAGAGGAACACTGGTGCTAGCACTAACTCTAGGTGAGAGGAACACTGGGGCTAGCACTAACACTAGGTGAGAGGAACACTGGTGCCAGCACGAACACTAGGTGAGAGGAACACTGGTGCTAGCACTAACACTAGGTGAGAGGAACACTGGTGCTAGCACTAAAACTAGGTGAGAGGAACACTGGTGCTCGCACTAACACTAGGTGAGAGGAACTCTGGTGCAAGCACTAACACCAGGTGAGAGAAACTCTGGTGCAAGCACTAACACAATGTGAGAGGAACACTAGTGCCAGCACTAACACTAGGTGAGAGGAACACTGGTGCTAGCACTAACACTAGGTGAGAGGAACACTGGTGCTAGCACTAACACTAGGTGAGAGGAACACTGGTGCCAGCACTAACACCAGGTAGAGAGGAAGACTGATGCCAGCGCTAACACTAAGTTAGAGGAACATCGGTGCTAGCACTGACATTAGGTGAGAGGAACACTGGTGCCAGCACTAACACCAGGTGAGAAAAACACTGGTGCAAGCACTAACACTAGGTGAGAGGGACACTAGTGCCAGCACTAACACTAGGTGAGAAAAACTCTGATGCTAGCACAAACACTAGGTGAGAGGAACACTGGTGCTAGCACTAACACTAGGTGAGAGGAACACTGGGCTAGCACTAACACTAGGTGAGAGGAACACTGGTGCCAGCACTAACACTAGTTGAGAGGAACACTGGTTCCAGTACTAACACTAATTGAGAGGAACAGTGGTGCCCGCACTAACACTAGGTGAGAGGAACACTGGTGCCATCACTAACACTAGTTGAGAGGAACACTGGTTCCAGTACTAACACTAGGTGAGAGGAACACTGGTGCCAGCACTAACACTAGGTGAGAGGAACACTGGTGCTAGCACTAACACTAGGTGAGAGGAACACTGGTGCTAGCATTAACACTAGGTGACAGGAACACTGGTGCCTGCACAAACACTAAGTGAGAGGAACAGTGGTGCCAGCTCCAACACTAGTTGAGAGGAACACTGGTTCCGGTACTAACACTAGGTGAGAGGTACACTGGTGCCAGCACTAACACTAGGTGAGAGGATCACTGGTGCTAGCACCAAAACTAGGTGAGAGGAACACTGGTGCTAGCACAAACACTCGGTGAGAGGAACACTGGTGCTAGCACTAACACTAGGTAAGAGGAACTCTGGTGCAAGCACTAACAACAGGTGAGAGGAACTCTGATGCTAGCAAAAACACTAGGTGAGAGGAACACTGGTGCTAGCACTAACACTAGGTGAGAGTAACACTGGTGCCAGCACTAACACCAAATGACAGGAGCACTGATGCCAGCACTAACACTAGGTGAGAGGAACACTGGTGTAGGCACGAACACTATGTGAGAGGAACATTAGTGCCTACACTAACAGCAGGTGAGAGGAACACTGGTGCTAGCACTAACACTAGGTGAGAGGAAACACTGGTTCTAGCACTAACACTAGGTGAGAGGAACATTGGTGCTAGCACTAACACTAGGAGAGAGAAACACTGGTGCCAGCACTAACACCAGGTAGAGAGGAAGACTGATGCCAGCGCTAACACTAAGCTAGAGGAACACTGGTGCTAGCATTGACAATAGGAGAGAGGAACACTGGTGCTAGCACTAACACTAGGAGAGAGAAACACTGGTGCCAGCACTAACACTAGGTGAGACGAACACTGGTGCCAGCACTAACACTATGTGAGAGGAACACTGGTGCCAGCACTAACACTAGTTGAGAGGAACAATGGTTCCAGTACTAACACTAAGTGAGAGGAACAGTGGTGCCCGCACTAACACTAGGTGAGAAGAACACTGGTGCCAGCACAAACACTAGTTGAGAGGAACACTGGTGCCAGCACTAACACTAGGTGAGAGGAACACTGGTGCTAGTACTAACACTAGGTGGGAGGAAAGCTGGTGCTAGCACTAACCCTAGGTGAGAGGAACACTGGGGCTAACACTAACACTAGGTGAGAGGAACACTGGTGCCAGCACTAACACTAGGTGAGAGGAACACTGGTGCTAGCACTAATACTAGGTGAGAGGAACACTGGTGCTAGCACTGACACTAGGTGAGAGGAACACTGGTGCCAGCAGTAACACCAGGTGAGAGAAACACTGGTGCTAACACTAACACTAGGTGAGAGTAACACTGGTTCTAGCAATAACACGAGGTGAGAGGAACACTGGTGCCAGCACTAACACTAGTTGAGAGGAACATTGGTTCCAGTACTAACACTAAGTGAGAGGAAGAGTGGTGCCCGCACTAACACTAGGTGAGAGGAACACTGGTGCCAGCACTAACACTAGTTGAGAGGAACACTGGTTCCAGTACTATCACTAGGTCAGAGGAACACTGGTGCCAGCACTAACACTAGGTGAGAGGAACACTGGTGCTAGCACTAACACTAGGTGAGAGGAACACTGGTGCTAGCACTAACACTCGGTGAGAGGAACACTGGTGCTAGCACTAACACTAGGTGAGAGGAACACTGGGGCTAGCACTAACACTAGGTGAGAGGAACACTGGTGCCAGCACTAACACTAGGTGAGAGGAACACTGGTGCTAGCACTAACACTAGGTGAGAGGAACACTGGTGCTAGCACTAAAACTAGGTGAGAGGAACACTGGTGCTAGCACTAACACTAGGTGAGAGGAACTCTGGTGCAAGCACTAACACCAGGTGAGAGAAACTCTGGTGCAAGCACTAACACAATGTGAGAGGAACACTAGTGCCAGCACGAACACTAGGTGAGAGGAACACTGGTGCTAGCACTAACACTAGGTGAGAGGAACAGTGGTGCCCGCACTAACACTAGGTGAGAGGAACACTGGTGCCAGCACTAACACTAGTTGAGAGGAACACTGGTTCCAGTACTAACACTAGGTGAGAGGTACACTGGTGCCAGCACTAACACTAGGTGAGAGGATCACTGGTGCTAGCACCAAAACTAGGTGAGAGGAACACTGGTGCTAGAACAAACACTCGGTGAGAGGAACACTGGTGCTAGCACTAACACTAGGTGAGAGGAACACTGGTGCCAGCACTAACACCAAATGACAGGAGCACTGATGCCAGCACTAACACTAGGTGAGAGGAACACTGATGTAGGCACGAACACTATGTGAGAGGAACATTAGTGCCTACACTAACAGCAGGTGAGAGGAACACTGGTGCCAGCACTAACACTAGGTGAGAGGAACACTGGTGCTAGCACTAACACTAGGTGAGAGGAACATTAATGCTAGCATTAACACTAGGTGAGAGGAACATGGAGCCAGCACTAACACTAGGTGAGAGAAACACTGGTGCCAGCACTAACACCAGGTGAGAGAAACACTGGTGCAAGCACTAACACCAGGTAGAGAGGAACTGATGCCAGCGCTAACACTAAGTTAGAGGAAAACTGGTGTTAGCACTAACACTAGGTGAGAGGAACACTGGCGCTAGTGCTAACACTAGGTTAGAGTAACACTGGTGCGAGCACTAACACTAGGTGAGAGGAACACTGGTGCCAACACTAACAATAAGTGAGAGGAACACTGGTTCCAGTACTAACACTAGGTGAGAGGAACACTGGTGCCAGCACTAACACTAGGTGAGAGGAACACTGGTGCTAGCACTAACAGTAGGTGAGAGGAACACTGGTGCTAGCACGAACACTAGGTGAGAGGAACACTGGTGCTAGCACTAACACTAGGTGAGAGGAACACTGGTGCCAGCACTAACACCAGGTAGAGAGGAAGACTGATGCCTGAGCTAACACTAAGTTAGAGGAAAACTGGTGCTAGCACTAACACTACGTGAGAGGAACACTGGTGCCAGCACTAACACCAGTTGAGAGAAACACTGGTGCCAGTACTAACACTAGGTGAGAGTAACAGTGGTGCTAGCACTAACACTAGGTGAGAGGAACATTGGTGCCAGCACTAACACTAAGTGAGAGGAAAAGTGGTGCCTGCACTAACACTAGGTGAAAGGAACAGTGGTGCCAGTACAAACACTAGGTGAGAGGAACACTGGTGCTAGCACTAAAACTAGGTAAGAGGAACCCTGGTGCTAGCACTAATACTAGGTGAGAGGAACACTGGTGCTAACACTAACACTAGGTGAGAGGAACACTAGTGCAAGCACTAATACTAGGTGAGAGGAGCAGTTGTGCCATAACTAACACTAGGTGAGAGGAACATTGGAGCTTGCACTAACACTAGGTGAGAGGAACACTGGTGCTAGCACTAACACTAGGTGAGAGGAACATTGGGCTAGCACTAACACTAGGTGAGAGGAACACTGGTGCCAGCACTAACACCTGGTGAGAGGAACACTGGTGCCAGCACTAACACTAGGTGAGAGGAACACTGGTGCCAGTACTAACACTAGGTGAGAGTAACACTGGTGCTAGCACTAACACTAGGTGAGAGGAACACTGGTGCCAGCACTAACACTAAGTGAGAGGAACAGTGGTGCCTGCACTAACACTAGGCGAGAGGAACAGTGGTGCCAGCACTAACACTAGGTGAGAGGAACACTGGTGCCAACACTAACACTAGGTGAGAGGAACACTGGTGCCAGCACTAACACTAGGTGAGAGGAACACTGGTGCCAGCACTAACACTAGGTGAGAGTAACACTGGTGCTAGCACTAACACTAGGTGAGAGGAACACTGTTGCCAACGCTAACACTAAGTGAGACGAACAGTGGTGCCTGCACTAACACTAGATGAGAGGAAAAGTGGTGCCAGCACTAACACTAGGTGAGAGGAACACTGTTGCCAGCACTAACTCTAGGTGAGAGGAACACTGGTGCCAGCACTAACACTAGGTGAGAGTAACACTGGTACCAACACTAACACTAAGTGAGACGAACAGTGGTGCCTGCACTAACACTAGGTGAGAGGAACAATGGTGCCAGCACTAACACCAGATAGAGAAACACTGGGGGAAACACTAAAACCAGGTAGAGAAACACTGATTCCAGCATTAACACCAGGTGAGAAGAACACTAGAGCGGGCACTAACACCAAATGACAGGAGCACTGATGCCAGTACTAACACTAGGTGAGAGGAACACTGGTGTAGGCACGAACACTATGTGAGAGGAACATTAGTGCCTGCACTAACAGCAGGTGAGAGGAACACTGGGGCTAGCACTAACACTAGGTGAGAGGAACACTGGTGCTAGCACTAACACTCGGTGAGAGGAACATTAATGCTAGCATTAACACTAGGTGAGAGGAACACTGGAGCCAGCACTAACACTAGATGAGAGAAACACTGGTGCCAGCACTAACACCAGGTGAGAGAAACACTGGTGCAAGCACTAACACAAGGTGAGAGGAACACTAGTGCCAGCACTAACACTAGGTGAGATTAACACTGGTCCTAGCACCAACACTAGGTAAGAGGAACACTGGTGCTAGCACTAACACTAGGTGAGAGGAACACTGGTGCTAGCACTAACAATAGGAGAGAGAAAAACTGGTGCCAGCACTAACACCAGGTAGAGAGGAAGACTGATGCCAGCGCTAACACTAAGTTAGAGGAACACTGGTGCTAGCACTGACACTAGGTGAGAGGAACACTGGTGCCAGCAGTAACACCAGGTGAGAGAAACACTGGTTCAAGCACTAACACTAGGTGAGAGGAACACTAGTGCCAGCACTAACACTAGGTGAGAGGAACACTGGTGCTAGCACTAACACTGGGTGAGAGGAACACTGGTGCTAACACTAACACTAGGTGAGAGGAACACTGGGCTAGCACTAACACTAGGTGAGAGAAAACTGGTGCTAGCACTAACACTAGGCGAGAGTAACACTGGTGCTAGCACTAACACTAGGTGAGAGGAACACTGGTGCCAGCACTAAAACTAAGTGAGAGGAACAGTGGTGCCCGCACTAACACTAGGTGAGAGGAACACTGGTGCCAGCACTAACACTAGTTGAGAGGAACACTGGATCCAGTACTAACACTAAGTGAGAGGAACAGTGGTGCCCGCACTAACACTAGGTGAGAGGAACGCTGGTGCCAGCACTAACACTAGTTGAGAGGAACACTGGTGCTAGCACTAACACTAGGTGAGAGGAACACTGGTGCCAGCACTAACACTAAGTGAGAGGAACAGTGGTGCCCGCACTAACACTACGTGAGAGGAACACTGGTGCCAGCAATAACACTAGTTGAGAGGAACACTGGTTCCAGTACTAACACTAGGTGAGAGGAACACTGGTGCTAGCACTAACACTAGGTGAGAGGAACACTGGTGCTAGCACTAACACTAGGTGAGAGGAACACTGGGGCTAGCACTAACACTAGGTGAGAGGAACACTGGTGCCAGCACTAACACTAGGTGAGAGGAACACTGGTGCTAGCACTAACACTAGGTGAGAGGAACACTGGTGCTAGTACTAACACTAGGTGAGAGGAACACTGGTGCTAGCACTAACACTAGGTGAGAGGAACACTGGTGCTAGCACTAAAACTAGGTGAGAGGAACACTGGTGCTAGCACAAACACTCGGTGAGAGGAACACTGGTGCTTGCACTAACACTAGGTGAGAGGAACTCTGGTGCAAGCAGTAACACCAGGTGAGAGGAACTCTGATGCTAGCACAAACACTAGGTGAGAGGAACACTGGTGCTAGCACTAACACTAGGTGAGAGGAACACTGGGCTAGCACTAACACTAGGTGAGAGAAACACTGGTGCCAGCACTAACACCAGATAGAGAGGAAGACTGATGCCAGAGCTAACACTAGGTGAGAGGAACACTGGTGCTAGCACTAACACTAGGTGAGAGGAACACTTGTGCTAGCACTAACACTAGGTGAGAGGAACACTTGTGCTAGCACTAACACTAGGTGAGAGGAACACTGGTTCCAGTACTAACACTAGGTGAGAGGAACACTGGTTCCAGTACTAACACTAGGTGAGAGGAACAGTGGTGCCTACACTAACACTAAGCGAGAGAAACAGTGGTGCCAGCTATAACACTATGTGAGAGGAATACTGGTGCCAACACTAACACTAGGTGAGAGGAACACTGGTGCCAGCACTAACACTAAGTGAGAGGAACAGTGGTGCCCGCACTAACACTAGGTGAGAGTAACACTGGTGCCAGCACTAACACTAGGTGAGAGGAACACTGGTTCCAGTACTAACACTAGGTGAGAGGAACACTGGTGCCAGCACTAACACTAGGTGAGAGGAACACTGGTGCTAGCACTAACACTAGGTGAGAGGAACACTGGTGCCAGCACTAACACTAAGTGAGAGGAAGAGTGGTGCCTGCACTAACACTAGGTGAGAGTAACACTGGGGCTAGCACTAACACTAGGTTAGAGGAACACTGGTGCCAGCACTAACACTAAGTGAGAGCAACACTGGTGCCAGCTCTAACATCAGGTGAGAGACACACTGGTGCAAGCACTAACACTAGGTGAGAGGACTCTATTGCCAGCACTAACACTTGGCGAGAGGAACACTAGTGCCAGCACAAACACTAGGTGAGAGGAACAGTGGTGCCTACACTAACACTAAGCGAGAGAAACAGTGGTGCCAGCTATAACACTATGTGAGAGGATCACTGGTGCCAACACTAACACTAAGTGAGACGAACAGTGGTGCCTGCGCTAACACTAGGTGAGAGGAACAATGGTGCCAGCACTAACACCAGATAGAGAAACACTGGGGGAAACACTAAAACCAGGTAGAGAAACACTGATTCCAGCATTAACACCAAGTGAGAAGAACACTGGAGCGGGCACTAACACCAAATGAAAGGAGCACTGATGAGAGCACTAACACTAGGTGAGAGGAACACTGGTGTAGGCACGAACACTATGTGAGAGGAACATTAGTGCCTACACTAACAGCAGGTGAGAGGAACACTGGTGCTAGCACTAACACTAGGTGAGAGGAACACTGGTGCTACACTAACACTAGGTGAGAGGAACATTAATGCCAGCATTAACACTAGGTGAGAGGAACATGGAGCCAGCACAAACACTAGGTGAGAGGAACATTAATGCCAGCACTAACACTAGGTGAGAGGAACACTGGTGCTAGCACTAACACTAGGAGAGAGAAACACTGGTGCCAGCACTAACACCAGGTAGAGAGGAAGACTGATGCCAGCGCTAACACTAAGTTAGAGGAACACTGGTGCTAGCACTGACACTAGGTGAGAGGAACACTGGTGCCAGCAGTAACACCAGGTGAGAGAAACACTGGTGCTAACACTAACACTAGGTGAGAGTAACACTGGTGCTAGCAATAAAACTAGGTGAGAGGAACACTGGTGCCAGCACTAACACTAAGTGAGAGGAAAAGTGGTGCCCGCACTAACACTAGGTGAGAGGAACACTGGTGCCAGCACTAACACTAGTTGAGAGGAACACTGGTTCCAGTACTAACACTAAGTGAGAGGAAGAGTGGTGCCCGCACTAACACTAGGTGAGAGGAACACTGGTGCCAGCACTAACACTAGTTGAGAGGAACACTGGTTCCAGTACTAACACTAGGTGAGAGGAACACTGGTGCCAGCACTAACACTAGGTGAGAGGAACACTGGTGCTAGCACTAACACTAGGTGAGAGGAACACTGGTGCTAGCACTAACACTAGGTGAGAGGAACACTGGTGCCAGCACTAACACTAGGTGAGAGGAACACTGGTGCTAGCACTAACACTAGGTGAGAGGAACACTGGTGCTAGCACAAAAACTAGGTGAGAGGAACACTGGTGCTCGCACTAACACTAGGTGAGAGGAACTCTGGTGCAAGCACTAACACCAGGTGAGAGAAACTCTGGTGCAAGCACTAACACAATGTGAGAGGAACACTAGTGCCAGCACTAACACTAGGTGAGAGGAACACTGGTGCTAGCACTAACACTAGGTGAGAGGAACACTGGTGCTAGCACTAACACTAGGTGAGAGAAACACTGGTGCCAGCACTAACACCAGGTAGAGAGGAAGACTGATGCCAGCGCTAACACTAAGTTAGAGGAACATCGGTGCTAGCACTGACATTAGGTGAGAGGAACACTGGTGCCAGCACTAACACCAGGTGAGAAAAACACTGGTGCAAGCACTAACACTAGGTGAGAGGGACACTAGTGCCAGCACTAACACTAGGTGAGATTAACACTGGTGCTAGCACAAACACTAGGTGAGAGGAACACTGGTGCTAGCACTAACACTAGGTGAGAGGAACACTGGGCTAGCACTAACACTAGGTGAGAGGAACACTGGTGCCAGCACTAACACTAGTTGAGAGGAACACTGGTTCCAGTACTAACACTAAGTGAGAGGAACAGTGGTGCCCGCACTAACACTAGGTGAGAGGAACACTGGTGCCAGCACTAACACTAGTTGAGAGGAACACTGGTTCCAGTACTAACACTAGGTGAGAGGAACACTGGTGCCAGCACTAACACTAGGTGAGAGGAACACTGGTGCTAGCACTAACACTAGGTGAGAGGAACACTGGTGCTAGCACTAACACTAGGTGAGAGGAACACTGGTGCCTGCACTAACACTAGGTGAGAGAAACACTGGTGCCAGCACTAACACCAGGTGAGAGAAACACTGGTGCAAGCACTAACACTAGGTGAGAGGAACACTAGTGCCAGCACTAACACTAGGTGAGAGGAACACTGGTGCTAAAACCAACACTAGGTGAGAGGAACACTGGTGCTAGCACTAACACTAGGTGAGAGGAACACTGGGCTAGCACTAACACTAGGTTAGAGGAACACTGGTGCTAGCTCTAACAATAGGAGAGAGAAACACTGGTGCCAGCACTAACACCGGGTGAGAGAAACACTGGTGCAAGCACTAACACTAGGTGAGAGGAACACTAGTGCCAGCACTAACACTAGGTGAGAGGAAACACTGGTTCTAGCACTAACACTAGGTGAGAGGAACACTGGTGCTAGCACCAAAACTAGGTGAGAGGAGCACTGGTGCTAGCACAAACACTCGGTGAGAGGAACACTGGTGCTAGCACAAACACAAGGGGAGAGGAACTCTGGTGCAAGCACTAACACCAGGTGAGAGGAACTCTGATGCTAGCACAAACACTAGGTGAGAGGAACACTGGTGCTAGCACTAACACTAGGTGAGAGGAACACTGGTGCCAGCACAAACACCAAATGACAGGAGCACTGATGCCAGCACTAACACTAGGTGAGAGGAACACTGGTGTAGGCACGAACACTATGTGAGAGGAACATTAGTGCCTACACTAACAGCAGGTGAGAGGAACACTGGTGCTAGCACTAACACTAGGTGAGAGGAACACTGGTGCTAGCACTAACACTAGGTGAGAGGAACACTGGTGCTAGCACTAACACTAGGAGAGAGAAACACTGGTGCCAGCACTAACACCAGGTAGAGAGGAAGACTGATGCCAGCGCTAACACTAAGTTAGAGGAACACTGGTGCTAGCACTGACACTAGGTGAGAGGAACACTGGTGCTAGCACTAACACTAGGAGAGAGAAACACTGGTGCCAGCACTAACACTAGGTGAGACGAACACTGGTGCCAGCACTAACACTAAGTGAGAGGAACACTGGTGCCAGCACTAACACTAGGTGAGAGGAACACTGGTTCCAGTACTAACACTAAGTGAGAGGAACACTGGTGCCAGCACTAACACTAGGTGAGAGGAACACTGGTGCCAGCACTAACACTAGGTGAGAGGAACACTGGTGCTAGCACTAACACTAGGTGAGAGGAACACTGGTGCTAGCACTAACACTAGGTGAGAGGAACACTGATGCTAGCACTAACACTAGGTGAGAGGAACATGGTGCCAGCACTAACACTAGGTGAGAGGAACACTGGTGCCAGCACTAACACTAGGTGAGAGGAACACTGGTGCAAGCACTAACACTAGGTGAGAGGAACACTGGTGCCAGCACTAACACTAGGTGAGAGGAACACTGGTGCTAGCACTAACACTAGGTGAGAGGAACACTGGTGCTAGCACTAACACTAGGTGAGAGGAACACTGGGCTAGCACTAACACTAGGTGAGAGGAACACTGGTGCTAGCTCTAACAATAGGAGAGAGAAACACTGGTGCCAGCACTAACACCGGGTGAGAGAAACACTGGTGCAAGCACTAACACTAGGTGAGAGGAACACTAGTGCCAGCACTAACACTAGGTGAGAGGAAACACTGGTTCTAGCACTAACACTAGGTGAGAGGAACACTGGTGTCAGCACTAACACTAGGTGAGAGAAACACTGGTGCCAGCACTAACACCAGGTGAGAGGAACACTGGTGCCAGCACTAACACTAGGTGAGAGGAACACTGGTGCCAGCACTAACACTAGGTGAGAGGAACACTGGTGCTAGCACTAACACTAGGTGAGAGGAACACTGGTGCTAGCACTAACACTAGGTGAGAGGAACACTGGTGCCAGCACTAACACTAGGTGAGAGGAACACTGGTGCCAGCACTAACACTAGGTGAGAGGAACACTGGTGCCAGCACTAACACTAGGTGAGAGGAACACTGGTGCTAGCACTAACACTAGGTGAGAGGAACACTGGTGCCAGCACTAACACTAGGTGAGAGGAACACTGGTGCTAGCACTAACACTAGGTGAGAGGAACACTGGTGCTAGCACTAACACTAGGTGAGAGGAACACTGGTGCCAGCACTAACACCAGGTGAGAGAAACACTGGTGCAAGCACTAACACTAGGTGAGAGGAACACTAGTGCCAGCACTAACACTAGGTGAGAGGAACACTGGTGCTAGCACTAACACTAGGTGAGAGGAACACTGGTGCTAGCACTAACACTAGGTGAGAGGAACACTGGGCTAGCAATAACACTAGGTGAGAGAAACACTGGTGCCAACATTAACACTAGGTGAGAGGAACACAAGTGCCAACATTAACACTAAGTTAGAGAAACACTGGTGCTAGCACTAACACTAGGTGAGAGGAACACTGGTGCTAGCACTAACACTAGGTGAGAGGAACACTGGTGCTAGCACTAACACTAGGTGAGAGGAACACTGGTTCCAGTACTAACACTAGGTGAGAGGAACACTGGTGCCTAGCACTAACACTAAGTGAGAGAAACACTGGTGCCAGCACTAACACTAGGTGAGAGGAACACTGGTGCCAGCACTAACACTAAGTGAGAGGAACACTGGTGCCAGCACTAACACTAGGTGAGAGGAACACTGGTGCCAGCACTAACACTAGGTGAGAGGAACACTGGTGCCAGCACTAACACTAGGTGAGAGGAACACTGGTGCCAGCACTAACACTAGGTGAGAGGAACACTGGTGCTAGCACTAACACTAGGTGAGAGGAACACTGGTGCCAGCACTAACACTAAGTGAGAGGAACAGTGGTGCCTGCACTAACACTAGGTGAGAGGAACACTGGTGCTAGCACTAACACTAGGTGAGAGGAACACTGATGCCAGCACTAACACTAGGTGAGAGGAACACTGGTGCTAGCACTAACACTAGGTGAGAGGAACACTGGTGCCAGCACTAACACTAGGTGAGAGGAACACTGGTGCTAGCACTAACACTAGGTGAGAGGAACACTGGTGCTAGCACTAACACTAGGTGAGAGAAACACTGGTGCCAGCACAAACACCAGGTAGAGAGGAAGACTGATGCCAGTGCTAACACTAAGTTAGAGGATCACTGGTGCTAGCACTAACACCAGGTGAGAGAAACACTGGTTCAAGCACTAACACTAGGTGAGAGGAACACTAGTGCCAGCACTAACACTAGGTGAGAGGAACACTGGTGCTAACACTAACACTAGGTGAGAGGAACACTGGTGCTAGCACTAACACTAGGTGAGAGGAACACTGGTGCTAGCACTAACACTAGGTGAGAGGAACACTGGTGCCAGCACTAACACTAGGTGAGAGGAACACTGGTGCTAGCACTAACACTAGGTGAGAGGAACACTGGTGCCAGCACTAACACTAGGTGAGAGGAACAGTGGTGCCTGCACTAACACTAGGTGAGAGGAACACTGGTGCTAGCACTAACACTAGGTGAGAGGAACACTGGTGCCAGCACTAACACTAAGTGAGAGGAACACTGGTGCCAGCACTAACACCAGGTGAGAGACACACTGGTGCAAGCACTAACACTAGGTGAGAGGAACTCTAGTGCCAGCACTAACACTAGGTGAGAGGAACACTAGTGCCAGCACTAACACTAGGTGAGAGGAACACTGGTGCCAGCACTAACACTAGGTGAGAGGAACACTGGTGCAAGCACTAATACTAGGTGAGAGGATCACTGGTGCCAGCACTAACACTAGGTGAGAGGAACACTGGTGCCAGCACTAACACTAGGTGAGAGGAACACTGGTGCCAGCACTAACACTAGGTGAGAGGAACACTGGTGCCAGCACTAACACTAGGTGAGAGGAACACTGGTGCCAGCACTAACACTAGGTGAGAGTAACAGTGGTGCCTGCACTAACACTAGGTGAGAGGAACACTGGTGCCAGCACTAACACTTACCGAGAGAAACACTGATGCCAGCACTAACACCAGATAGAGAAACACTGGGGGAAACACTAAAACCAGGTACAGAAACACTGATTCCAGCTTTAGCACCAGGTGAGAAGAACACTAGTGCGGGCACTAACACCAAATGACAGGAGCACTGATGCCACCACTAACACTAGGTGAGAGGAACACTGGTGTAGGCACGAACACTATGTGAGAGGAACATTAGTGCCTACACTAAGAGCAGGTGAGAGGAACACTGGTGCTAGCACTAACACTAGGTGAGAGGAACACTGGTGCTAGCATTAACACTAGGTGAGAGGAACATTAATGCTAGCATTAACACTAGGTGAGAGGAACACTGGAGCCAGCACTAACACTAGGTGAGAGAAACACTGGTGCCAGCACTAACACCAGGTGAGAGAAACACTGGTGCAAGCACTAACACTAGGTGAGAGGAACACTGGTGCTAGCACAAACACTAGGTGAGAGGAACACTGGGCTAGCACTAACACTAGGTGAGAGGAACATTGGTGCTAGCACTAACAATAGGAGAGATAAATACTGGTGCCAGCACGAACACCAGGTGAGAGAAACACTGGTGCAAGCACAAACACTAGGAGAGAGAAACACTGGTGCCAGCACTAACACCAGGTAGAGAGGAAGACTGATGCCAGAGCTAACACTAAGTTAGAGGAACACTGGTGCTAGCACTAACACTAGGTGAGAGGAACACTGGTGCTAGCACTAACACTAGGTGAGAGGAACACTGGTGCTAGCACTAACACTAGGTGAGAGGAACACTGGTGCCAGCACTAACACTAGGTGAGAGGAACAGTGGTGACTGCACTAACACTAAGCGAGAGGAACACTGGTGCTAGCACTAACACTAGGTGAGAGGAACACTGGTGCTAGCACTAACACTAGGTGAGAGGAACACTGGTGCTAGCACTAACACTAGGTGAGAGGAACACTGGTGCTAGCACTAACACTAGGTAGAGGAAATTAATACTAGCATTAACACTAGGTGAGAGGAACACTGGAGCCAGCACTAACACTAGGTGAGAGAAACACTGGTGCCAGCACTAACACCAGGTGAGAGAAACACTGGTGCAAGCACTAACACTAAGTTAGAGGAACACTGGTGCTAGCACTAACACTAGGTGAGAGGAACACTGGTGCTAGCACTAACACTAGGTAAAAGGAAAATTAATACTAGCACTAACACTAGGTGAGAGGAACACTGGTGCCAGCACTAACACTAGGTGAGAGGAACACTGGTGCATGCACTAACACTAGGTGAGAGAAACACTGGTGCCAGCACTAACACCAGGTAGAGAGGAAGACTGATGCCAGAGCTAACACTAAGTTAGAGGAACACTGGTGCTAGCACTAACACTAGGTGAGAGGAACACTGGTGCTAGCACTAACACTAGGTGAGAGGAACACTGGTGCTAGCACTAACACTAGGTGAGAGGAACACTGGTGCTAGCACTAACACTAGGTGAGAGGAACACTGGTGCCAGCACTAACACCAGGTGAGAGGAACACTGATGCCAGCACTAACACTAGGTGAGAGGAACACTGGTGCTAGCACTAACACTAGGTGAGAGGAACACTGGTGCTAGCACTAACACTAGGTGAGAGGAACACTGGTGCTAGCACTAACACTAGGTGAGAGGAACACTGGTGCCAGCACTAACACTAGGTGAGAGGAACAGTGGTGCCAGCACTAACACTAGGTGAGAGGAACACTGGTGCCAGCACTAACACTAGGTGAGAGGAACACTGGTGCCAGCACTAACACTAGGTGAGAGGAACACTGGTGCCAGCACTAACACTAGGTGAGAGGAACACTGGTGCTAGCACTAACACTAGGTGAGAGGAACACTGGTGCTACCACTAACACTAGGTGAGAGGAACACTGGTGCTAGCACTAACACTAGGTGAGAGGAACACTGGTGCCAGCACTAACACTAGGTGAGAGGAACACTGGTGCTAGCACTAACACTAGGTGAGAGGAACACTGGTGCCAGCACTAACACTAGGTGAGAGAAACACTGGTGCAAGCACTAACACTAGGTGAGAGGAACACTAGTGCCAGCACTAACACTAGGTGAGAGGAACACTGGTGCTAGCACTAACACTAGGTGAGAGGAACACTAGTGCTAGCACTAACACTAGGGGAGAGGAACACTGGAGCCAGCACTAACACTAGGTGAGAGAAACACTGGTGCCAGCACTAACACCAGGTGAGAGAAACACTGGTGCAAGCACTAACACTAGGTGAGAGGAACACTGGTGCTAGCACTAACACTAGGTGAGAGAAACACTGGTGCCAGCACTAACACTAGGTGAGAGGAACACTGGTGCTAGCACTAACACTAGGTGAGAGGAACACTGGTGCTAGCACTAACACTAGGTGAGAGGAACACTGGTGCCAGCACTAACACCAAGTGAGAAACACACTTGTGCAAGCACTAACACTAGGTGAGAGGAGAAAAGTGCCAACACTAACACTAGGTGAGAGGAACACTGGTGCTAGCACTAACACTAGGTGAGAGGAACACTGGTGCTAGCACTAACACTAAGTGAGAGGAACAGTGGTGCCAGCACTAACACTAGGTGAGAGGAACACTGGTGCTAGCACTAACACTAGGTGAGAGGAACACTGGTGCCAGCACTAACACTAAGTGAGAGGAAGAGTGGTGCCTGCACTAACACTAGGTGAGAGTAACACTGGTGCTAGCACTAACACTAGGTGAGAGGAACACTGGTGCCAGCACTAACACTAGTGAGAGCAACACTGGTGCCAGCACTAACACCAGGTGAGAGAACACTGGTGCAAGCACTAACACTAGGTGAGAGGAACTCTAGTGCCAGCACTAACACTAGGCGAGAGGAACACTAGTGCCAGCACTAACACTAGGTGAGAGGAACACTGGAGCCAGCACTAACACTAGGTGAGAGGAACACTAGTGCCAGCACTAACACTAGGTGAGAGGAACACTGGTGCTAGCACTAACACTAGGCGAGAGGAACACTGGTGCTAGCACTAACATTAGGTGAGAGGAACACTGGTGCCAGCACTAACACCAGGTAAAGAGGAAGACTGATGCCTGCGCCAAGACTAAGTTAGAGGAACAATGGTGCTAGCACTAACACTAGGTGAGAGGAACACGAGTGCCAGCACTAACACTAGGTGAGAGGAACACTGGTTCTAGCACTAACACTAGGTGAGAGGAACACTGGTGCCAGCACTAACACCAGGTAGAGAGGAAGACTGATGCCAGCGCTAACACTAAGTTAGAGGAACACTGGTGCTAGCACTGACACTAGGTGAGAGGAACACTGGTGCCAGCACTAACACCAGGTGAGAGAAACACTGGTTCAAGCACTAACACTAGGTGAGAGGAACTCTAGTGCCAGCACTAACACTAGGTGAGAGTAACACTGGTGCTAACACTAACACTAGGTGAGAGGAACACTGGTGCTAGCACTAACACTAGGTGAGAGTAACACTGGTGCTAGCACTAACACTAGGTGAGAGGAACACTGGTGCCAGCACTAACACTAGGTGAGAGGAACACTGGTGCTAGCACTAACACTAGGTGAGAGGAACACTGGTGCTAGCACTAACACTAGGTGAGAGGAACACAGGTGCCAGCACTAACACCAGGTGAGAGAAACACTGGTGCAAGCACTAACACTAGGTGAGAGGAACACTAGTGCCAGCACTAACACTAGGTGAGAGGAACACTGGTGCTAGCACTAACACTAGGTGAGAGGAACACTGGTGCTAGCACTAACACTAGGTGAGAGGAACACTGGTGCCAGCACTAACACTAAGTGAGAGGACCAGTGGTGCCCGCACTAACACTAGGTGAGAGGAACACTGGTGCCAGCACTAACACTAGGTGAGAGGAACACTGGTTCCAGTACTAACACTAGGTAAGAGGAACAGTGGTGCCTGCACTAACACTAGGCGAGAGGAACAGTGGTGCCAGCACTAACACTAGGTGAGAGGAACACTGGTGCCAACACTAACACTAGGTGAGAGGAACAGTGGTGCCAGCACTAACACTAGGTGAGAGGAACACTGGTGCCAGCACTAACACTAGGTGAGAGGAACAGTGGTGCCTGCACTAACACTAGGTGAGAGGAACAGTGGTGCCAGCACTAACACTAGGTGAGAGGAACACTGGTGCCAGCACTAACACTAGGTGAGAGGAACACTGGAGCCAGTACCAACACTAGGTGAGAATAACACTGGTGCTAGCACTAACACTAGGTGAGAGGAACACTGGTGCCAGCACTTACACTAAGTGAGAGCAACAGTGGTGCCTACACTAACACTAGGTGAGAGGAACAGTGGTGCCAGTACAAACACTAGGTGTGAGGAAAACTGGTGCCAGCACTAACACTAGGTGAGAGGAACACTGGTGCTAGCACTAACACTAGGTGAGAGGAACACTGGTGCTAGCACTAACACTAGGTGAGAGGAACACTGGTGCTAGCACTCACACTAGGTGAGAGAAACACTGGTGCCAGCACTAACACCAGGTGAGAGACACACTGGTGCAAGCACTAACACTAGGTGAGAGGAACTCTATTGCCAGCACTAACACTAGGCGAGAGGAACACTAGTGCCAGCACTAACACTAGGTGAGAGGAACACTGGAGCCAGCACTAACACTAGGTGAGAGGAACACTGGTGCCAGCACTAACACTAGGTGAGAGGAACAATGGTGCCAGCACTAACAATAGTGAGAGGAACACTGGTGCCAGCACTAACACTAAGTGAGACGAACAGTGGTGCCTGCACTAACACTAGGTGAGAGGAACAGTGGTGCCAGCACTAACACTAGGTGAGAGGAACACTGGTGCCAGCACTAACACTAGGTGAGAGGAACAATGGTGCAAGCACTAACACTAGGTGAGAGTAGCAGTGGTGCCTGCACTAACACTAGGTGAGAGGAACACTGGTGCCAATCATAACACTTACCGAGAGGAACACTGATGCCAGCACTAACACCAGATAGAGAAACACTGGGGGAAACACTAAAACCAGGTAGAGAAACACTGATTCCAGCTTTAACACCAGGTGAGAAGAACACTAGAGCGGCCACTAACACCAAATGACAGGAGCACTGATGCCAGCACTAACACTAGGTGAGAGGAACACTGGTGTAGGCACGAACAATATGTGAGAGGAACATTAGTGCCAGCACTAACACTAGGTGAGAGGAACACTGGTGCTAGCACCAACACTAGGTGAGAGGAACCCTGGTGCTAGCACTAACACTAGGTGAGAAGAACACTGGGCTAGCACAAACACTAGGTGAGAGGAACACTGGTGCTAGCACTAACAATAGGAGAGAGAAACAATGGTGCCAGCACTAACACCAGGTAGAGAGGAAGACTGATGCCAGCGCTAACACTATGTTAGAGGAACACCTGTGCTAGCACTAACACTAGGTGAGAGGAACACTGGTGCCAGCACTAACACCAGGTGAGAGAAACACTGGTGCAAGCACTAACACTAGGTGAGAGGAACACAAGTGCCAACATTAACACTAGGTGAGAGGAACACTGGTGCTAGCACTAACACTAGGTGAGAGGAACACTGGTGCTAGCACTAACACTAGGTGAGAGGAACACTGGGCTAGCAATAACACTAGGTGAGAGGAACACTGGTGCTAGCACTAAGACTAGGTGAGAGGAACACTGGTTCCAGTACTAACACTAGGTGAGAGGAATACTGCTGGCAACACTAACTCTAGGTGAGAGGAACAATGGTGCCAGCACTAACACTAAGTGAGAGGAACACTGGTGCTAGCACTAACACCATGTGAGAGGAACACTGGTGCTCGCACCAACACTAGGTGAGAGGAACAGTAGTGCCAGCACTAACACTAGGTGAGAGGAACACTGGTGCTAGCACTAACAGTCGGTGAGAGGAACACTGGTGCTAGCACTAACACTAGGTGAGAGGAACACTAGTGCCAGCACTAACACTACGTGAGAGGAAAATTAATGCTAGTATTAACACTAGGTGAGAGGAACACTGGAGCCAGCACTAACACTAGGTGAGAGAAACACTGGTGCCAGCACTAACACCAGGTGAGAGAAACACTGGTGCAAGCACTAACACTAGGTGAGAGGAACACTAGTGCCAGCACTAACACTAGGTGAGAGGAACACTGGTGCTAGCACTAGCACTAGGCGAGAGGAACACTGGTGCTAGCACTAACAGTAGGTTAGAGGAACATTGGGGCCAGCATTAACACCAGGTAAAGAGGAAGACTGATGCCAGCGCTAACACTAAGTCAGAGGGACACTAGTGCTAGCACTAACACTAGGTGAGAGGAACACGAGTGCCAGCACTAACACTAGGTGAGAGGAACACTGGTTCTAGCACTAACACCAGGTGAGAGAAACACTGGTGCCAGCACTAACACTGGGTAGAGAGGAAGACTGATGCCAGCGCTAACACTAAGTTAGAGGAAAACTGGTGCTAGCACTAACACAAGGTGAGAGGAACCCTGGTGCTAGTACTAACACTAGGTGAGAGTAACACTGGTGCTAGCACTAACACTAGGTGAGAGGAACACTGGTGCCAGCACTAACACTAAGTGAGAGGAACAGTGGTGCCTGCACTAACACTAGGTGAGAGTAACACTGGTGCTAGCACTAATACTAGGCTAGAGGAACACTGGTGCCAGCACTAACACTAAGTGAGAGCAACACTGGTGCCAGCTCTAACACCAGGTGAGAGACACACTGGTGCAAGCACTAACACTAGGTGAGAGGAACTCTATTGCCAGCACTAACACTAGGCGAGAGGAACACTAGTGCCAGCACTAACACTAGGTGAGAGGAACACTGGAGCCAGCACTAACACTAGGTGAGAGGAACACTAGTGCCAGCACTAACACTAGGTGAGAGGAACACTGGTGCTAGCACTAACACTAGGCGAGAGGAACACTGGTGCTAGCACTAACATTAAGTGAGAGGAACACTGGTGCCAGCACTAACACCAGGTAAAGAGGAAGACTGATGCCTGCGCCAACACTAAGTTAGAGGAACAATGGTGCTAGCACTAACACTAGGTGAGAGGAACACGAGTGCCAGCACTAACACTAGGTGAGAGGAACACTGGTTCTAGCACTAACACTAGGTGAGAGGAACACTGGTGCCAGCACTAACACCAGGTAGAGAGGAAGACTGATGCCAGCGCTAACACTAAGTTAGAGGAACACTGGTGCCAGCATTAACACTAGGTGAGAGTAACACTGGTGCTAACACTAACACTAGGTGAGAGGAACCCTGGTGCTAGTACTAACACTAGGTGAGAGTAACACTGGTGCTAGCACTAACACTAGGTGAGAGGAACACTGGTGCCAGCACTAACACTAGGTGAGAGGAACACTGGTGCTAGCACTAACACTAGGTGAGAGGAACACTGGTGCTAGCACTAACACTAGGTGAGAGGAACACAGGTGCCAGCACTAACACCAGGTGAGAGAAACACTGGTGCAAGCACTAACACTAGGTGAGGGGAACACTAGTGCCGGCGCTAACACTAGGTGAGAGGAACACTGGTGCTAGCACTAACACTAGGTGAGAGGAACACTGGTGCTAGCACTAACACTAGGTGAGAGGAACACTGGTGCCAGCACTAACACTAAGTGAGAGGACCTTTGGTGCCCGCACTAACACTATGTGAGAGGAACACTGGTGCCAGCACAAACACTAGGTGAGAGGAACACTGGTTCCAGCACTAACACTAGGTGAGAGGAACAATGGTGCCAGCACTAACACTAGGTGAGAGGAACACTGGTGCCAGCACTAACACTAAGTGAGAGGAAGAGTGGTGCCTGTACTAACACTAGATGAGAGGAACAGTGGTGCCAGCACTAACACTAGGTGAGAGGAACATTGGTGCCAGCACTATCACTAGGTGAGAGGAACACTGGAGCCAGTACCAACACTAGGTGAGAATAACACTGGTGCTAGCACTAACACTAGGTGAGAGGAACACTGGTGCCAGCACTTACACTAAGTGAGAGCAACAGTGGTGCCTACACTAACACTAGGTGAGAGGAACAGTGGTGCCAGTACAAACACTAGGTGTGAGGAAAACTGGTGCCAGCACTAACACTAGGTGAGAGGAACCCTGGTGCTAGCACTAACACTAGGTGAGAGGAACACTGGTGCTAGCACTAACATTAGGTGAGAGGAACACTGGTGCTAGCACTCACACTAGGTGAGAGAAACACTGGTGCCAGCTCTAACACCAGGTGGGAGACACACTGGTGCAAGCACTAACACTAGGTGAGAGGAACTCTATTGCCAGCACTAACACTAGGCGAGAGGAACACTAGTGCCAGCACTAACACTAGGTGAGAGGAACACTGGAGCCAGCACTAACACTAGGTGAGAGGAACACTGGTGCCAGCACTAACACTAGGTGAGAGGAACAATGGTGCCAGCACTAACAATAGTGAGAGGAACACTGGTGCCAGCACTAACACTAAGTGAGACGAACAGTGGTGCCTGCACTAACACTAGGTGAGAGGAACATGGTGTCAGCTGACACAGGTGAGAGGAACAATGGTGCCAGCACTAACACTAGGTGAGAGGAACACTGGTGCTAGCACTAACACTAGGTGAGAGGAACAATGGTGCAAGCACTAACACTAGGTGAGAGGAACACTGGTGCTAGCACTAACACTAGGTGAGAGGAACAATGGTGTCAATACTGACACCAGATGAAAGGAACACTGGTGCTGGCACTAACACTAGCTGAGAGGAACACTGGTGTCAATACTGACAACAGGTGAGAGGAACACTGGTGTGAATACTGACACCAGGTGGGAGGAACACTGATGCTAGCACTAACACTAAGTGAGAGGAACACTGGTGGTAGCACCAATACCAGGTGAGAGGAACACTGGTGCCAGCACTAGCAAAGGGTGAGAGGAACAGTGGTGCCATCACTAACACTAGGTTAGAGGAACACTGGTGCTAGCACTAACACGAGGTGAGAGGAACACTGGTGCTAACACTAACACTAGGAGAGAGGAACACTGGTGCTAGCACTAACACTAGGTGAGAGGAAGACTGGTGCTAGCACTAGCACCATGTAAGAGGAACACTGGTGCTAACACTAACACTAGGAGAGAGGATCACTGGTGTTAGCACTAACACTAGGTGAGAGGAAGACTGGTGCTAGCACTAACACTAGGTGAGAGGAACACTGGTGCTAGCACTAACACCAGGTAAGAGGAACACTGGTGCTAACACTAATACTAGGATTGAGGATCACTGGTGCTAGCACTAACACTAGGTGAGAGGAAGACTGGTGCTAGCACTAACACTAGGTGACAGGAAAACTGGTGCTAGCAGTAACACTAGGGGAGAGGAACACTGGTGCTGGCACTAGCACTAGGTGAGAGGAACACTGGGGCTACCACTTACGCAAAGTTAGAGAAACACTGGCGCCAGCACTAACACCAGGAGAGAGAAAAACTGGTGCAAGCACTAACACTTGGTGAGAGGAACACTAGTGCCATCACTAGCACTAGGTGAGAGGAACACTAGTGCCAGCACTAACACAGGTGAGAGGAACACTGGTGCCAGCACTAACACTAGGTGAGAGGAACACTGGTGCCAGCACTAACACTAGGTGAGAGAAACACTGGTGCAAGCCCTAACACTATGTGAGAGCAACATTAGTTCTAGCATTAACACTACGTGGGAGGAGCACTGGAGCCAGCACTAATACTAGGTGAGAGTAATACTGATGCTAGTAATAACACGAGAAAGAGAAACTCTGGTGCTAGCACTAACACTAGATAGAGAAACACTGGTGCCAGTACAAAAACCATGTAAGAGGAACACTGGTGCTAGCACTAACAGCAGATAGAAGAAAACTGGTGCCACACTGACACCAGGTGAGACGATCACTGGTGCTGGCACTAACACTAGGTGAGAGGAACACTGGTGCTAGCATTAACACAAAGTAAGAAGAACACTGGTGTCAATACTAACACCAGGTAAGAGGATCACTGGTGTCAATACTGATACCAAGTGAGAGTAACACTGGTGTAAATATTGACACCATGTAGGAGGAACACTGGTGGTAGCACTAACACTAGGTGAGAGGAACACTGTAGCCAGCACTAACTCTAGGTGAGCGAAACACTGGTGCCAGCACTACCACCAGGTGAGCGGAATACTGATGCCAGCGCTAACACTAAGTTAGTGGAACATTGAAGCCAGCACTAACACTAGGTGAGATTAACACTGGTGCCAACACTAAACACCAGGTGAGAGGAACACTGGTGCTAGCACTAACACTAGGTGAGAGGGACACTGGTGCTAGTACTAACACTAGGTGAGAGGAAGACTGGTGCTAGCACTAACACTAGGTGAGAGGAAACCTGGTGCTAGCACTATCACTAGGTGAGAGAAAAACTGGTGCAAGCTCTAACACTAGGTGAGAGGAACACTGGTGCCAGCACTAACACTGGGTGAGAGGAGCACTGCTGTCATCACTAACACTAGGTGAGAGGAACACTGGTGTCAATACTGACACCAGGTGAGAGGAACACTGGTGCTACCACTAACACTAGGTGAGAGGAACAATGGTTCTAGCAGTAACACTAGGTGAGAGGAACACTGGTGTCAAGAGTGACACCAGGTGAGACGAACACAGGTGCCTTCACTAACACTAGGTGAGATGAACAATGGTTTCGGCACTAACACTAGGTGAGAGGAACACTGGTGTCAATACTGACCACAGGTGAGAGGATCAATGGTGTCATTACTGACATCAGGTGAAAGGAACACTGGTGCTAGCACTAACACCAGGTAAGAGGAACAATGGTGTCAATACTGACACCAGGTGAGAGGAACACTGGTGCTAGCACTAACACTAGGTGAGAGGAACACTGGTGTCAATACTGACACCGGGTGAGAGGAACAATGATATCATTACTGACACCAGGTGAGAGGATCACTGGTGCCAGCATTAACACTAGGTAGAGGGGAACCCTGGTGCCATCACTAACACTAGATGAGAGGAACATTGGTGCCAGCACCAACACTGGGTGAGAGGAACAGTGGTGCCATCACTAACACAAGGTGATAGGAACACTGGTGCTAGCACTAACACTAGATGAGAGAAACACTGGTACCAGCACTAACACCATGTAGAGAGAAATACTGGTGCCAGCACTAACACCATGTAGAGAGGAAGTCTGATGCCAGCGTTAACACTAACTTAGAGGAACACTGGTGCTAGCACTAACACTAGGTGAGAGGAACACTGGTGCTAGCACTAACACCAGGTGAGAGGAACACAGGTGCTAGCACTAACACTAGTAGAGAGGATCACTGGTGCTAGCACTAACACTAGGTGAGAGGAAGACTGGTGCTAGCACTAACCCTAGGTGAGGGGAACACTGGTGCTAGCAGTAAAACTAGGGGAGAGGAACACTGGTGCTAGCACTAACACTAGGTGAGAGGAACACTGGGGCTAGCACTTACACTAAGTGAGAGAAACACTGGCGCCACACTAACACCAGGTGAGAGAAACACTGGTGCAAGCACTAACACTAGGTGAGAGGAACACTAATGCAAGCACTCACACTAGGTGAGGGGAACACTGGAGCAAGCACTAACACTAGGTGAGAAAAACTCTGGTGCCAGCACTAACACCAGGTGAGAGAAACAGAAGTGCAAGCACAAACACTCTGTGAGAGGAACATTAGTGCTAGCATTAACACTAGGTGAGAGGAACACTGGAGCCAGCACTAACACTACGTGAGAGTAATACTGATGCTAGCAATAACACGAGAAAGAGAAAATCTGGTGCGAGCACTAACACTAGATAGAGAAACACTGGTGCCAGCACTAAAACCAGGTAAGAGTAACACTGGTGCCAGCACTAACGCCAGTTAGAAAAACACTGGTGCCACACTGACACCAGGTGAGACGATCACTGGTGCTGCCACTAACACCAGGTGAGAGGAACTCTGGTGCTAGCATTAACACAAAGTAAGAAGAACACTGGTGTCAGTACTGACACCAGGTGAGAGGAACACTGGTGTCAATACTGATACCAGGTGAGAGGAAAACTGGTGCTAGCACTAACACTAGGTGAGAGGAACACTTGTGCTAGCACTAACACTAGGTGAGAGGATCACTGGAGCCAGCACTAACACTAGGTGAGCGAAACACTGGTGCCAGCACTACCACCAGGTGAGAGGAATACTGATGCCAGCACTAACACTAAGTTAGTGGAACACTGGAGCCAGCACTAACACTAGGTGAGAGAAACACTGGTGCCAACACTAACACCAGGTGAGAGGAACACTGTTGCTAGCACTAACACTAGGTGAGAGGGCCACTGGTGCTAGCACTAACACTAGGTGAGAGGAACACTGGTGCTAACACAAACACGAGGTAAGTGGAACACTGGTGCTAGCACTAACACTTGGTAAGAGAAACACTGGTGCCAGCACTAACACCAAGTGAGAGAAACACTGGTGCGAGCACTAACACTAGGTGAGAGGAACACTAGTGCCAGCACTAACACTAGGTGAGAGGAACACTAGTGCCAGCACTCACACTAGGTGAGAGGAAAACTGGAGCCAGCACTAACACTCGGTGAGAGAATCTCTGGTGCCAGCACTAGCACCAGGTGAGAGAATCACTGGAGCAAGCACTAACACTAGGTGAGCGTAATACTGATGCTAGCAATAACACGAGAAAGAGAAACTCTGGTGCCAGCACTAACACTAGATAGAAAAACACTGGTGCCACACTGAAACCAGGTGAGACGATCACTGGTGTCAACAGTGACACCAGGTGAGAGGAACACTGGTGCCGGCACTAGCACTAGGTGAGAGGAAAACTGGTGTCAATACTGACACCAAGTGAGAGGAAAACTGGTGCTAGCATTAACACAAAGTAAGAAGAACACTGGTGTCAATACTGACACCAGGTGAGAGGAACACTGGTGTCAATGCTGATACCAGGTGAGAGGATCACTGGTGCAAGCACTAACACTAGGTGAGAGAAACACTGGTGCAAGCACTAACACTAGGTGAGAGGAACACTGGTGCTAGCACTAACACTAGGTGAGAGGAACACTGCTGCTAACACTAAAACTAGGTGAGAGGAGCATTGGTGCCAGGACTAGCACCAGGTGAGAGGAACACTTGTGCTAACACTAACACCAGGTGAGAGTGAGACTAATGCCAGCACTCACACCAGATAGAGAAACACTGGTGCCAGCACTAACACTGGGTTAGAGGAGCACTGGTGCCAGCACTTACACTGGGTGAGAGGAACACTGGTGGCAGCACTAACACCTCGTGAGAGGAACAGTGGTGCCATCACTAACACTAGGTGAGAGGAAAACTGGTGCCACCACGAACACTAGGTGAGAGGAACACTGGTGCCAGCACAAACACTAGGTAAGACTAACACTGGTAGCTGGTGCCATCACTAACACTAGGTGAGAGGAACAATGGTGTCAATACTGACACCAGGTGAGAGGATCAATGGTGTCGTTACTGACATCAGGTGAGAGGAACACTGGTGCTAGAAGTAACACCAGGTAAGAGGAACAATGGTGTCAATACTGACACCAGGTGAGAGGAACACTGGTGCTGGCACTAACACTAGGTGAGAGGAACACTGGTGTCAATACTGACACCAGGTGAGAGGAACGCTGGTGCTAGCACTAACACTAGGTGAGAGGAACACTGGTGCTAGCACTAATACCAGGTGAGAGGAACAATTGTGTCAATACTGACACCGGATAAGAGGAACAATGGTGCCATCTCTAACACTAGGTGAGAGGAACACTTCTGCTAGCACTATCACTAGGTGAGAGGAACTCTGGAGCCAGCATTATCACTAGGTGAGTTAAAAACTGGTGCCAGCACTACCACCAGGTGAGAGGAATACTGATGCCAGCGCTAACACTAAGTTAGTGGAAAACTGGATCCAGCACTAACACTAGGTGAGAGAAACACTGGTGCTAGCACTAATACCAGTTGAGAGGAACAAGGGTGTCAATACTGACACCAGGAGAGAAGAACCAGGTGAGAGTATCACTGGTGCCAGCATTAACACTAGGTAGAGGGGAACACTGGTGCCAGCACTAACACCGGGTGAGAGGAACAGTGGTGCCATTACTAAAACAAGGTGAGTGGAACAATGGTGCTAGCAGTAACACTAGGTGAGAGGAACACTGGTGCTAGCACTAACACTAGGTGAGAAAAACACTGGTGCCAGCACTAACACCAGGTGAGAAAAACACTGGTGCAAGCACTAACACTAGGCGAGAGGAACAATAGTGCCAGCACTCACGCTAGGTGAGAGGAACACTGGAGGCAGCACTAACACTAGGTGAGAGAAACTCTGGTGCCAGCGCTAACACCATGTAGAGAGAAACACTGGTGCCAGCACTAACACCATGTAGAGAGGAAGACTGATACCAGCGCTAACACTAAGTTCGAGGAACACTGGTGCTAGCACTAACACTAGGTGAGAGGATCACTGGTGCTAGCACTAACATTAGGAGAGAGGATGACTGGTGCTAGCACTAACACTAGGTGAGAGGAACACTGGTGCTAGCCCTACCACTAGGTGAGAGGAACACTGGTGCTAGCACTAACACTAGGTGAGAGAAACACTGGTGCCAGCACTCACACATGTAGAGAGAAACACTGGTGCCAGCACGAACACCATGTAGAGAGGAAGACTGATGCCTGTGTTAACACTAAGTTAGAGGAACACTGGTGCTAGCACTAACACTAGGTGAGAGGAACACTGGTGCTAGCACTAACACCAGGTGAGAGGAACACTGGTGCTAGCACTAACACTATGTGAGAGGAACACTGGTGCTAGCACTAACACTAGGTGAGAGGAACACTGGTGCTAGCACTAACACCAGGTGAGAGGAACACTGGTGGTAGCACGAACACTAGGTGAGAGGATCACTTGTGCTTGCACTAACACTAGGTGAGAGGAACTCTGGTGTTAATACTGACCCTAGGTGAGAGGAACACTGGTGTCAATACTGACACCAGGTGAGAGGAACACTGGTGTCAATACTGATACCAGGTGAGAGGAACACTCGTGTTAGCACTAACACCAGGTGAGAGGAACACTGGTGTCAATACTGACACCATGTGAGAGGAACACTGGTGTAAATACTGACACCATGTGAGAGGAACACTGGTGCTAGCGCTAACACTAGGTGAGAGGAACACTTGTGCAAGCACTATCACTAGGTGAGAAGAACTCTGGAGCCAGTACTATCACTAGGTGAGCGAAACACTGGTGCCAGCACTACCACCAGGTGAGAGGAATACTGTAGCTAGCACTAACACTAGGTGAGAGGAACACTGGTGCTAGCACTAACACTAGGTGAGAGGAACACTGGTGCTAGCACTAACACTAGGTGAAAGGAACACTGGTGCTAGCACTAACACTAGGTGAGAGAAACACTGGTGCCAGCACTAACACCAGGTGAGAGGAACACTGGTGCTAGCACTAACACTAGGAGAGAGGATCACTGGTGCTAGCACTCACACTAGGTGAGAGAAACACTGGTGCTAGCCCTAACACTAGGTGAGAGGAACACTGGTGCTAGCAGTAACACTAGGTGAGAGGAACACTGGTGCTAGCACTATCACTAGGTGAGAGGAACACTGGTGCTAGCACTAAAACTAGGTGAGAGAAACACTGGTGCCAGCACAAACACCAGGTGAGAGAAACACTGGTGCAAGCACTAACACTAGGTGAGAGGAACACTAGTGCCAGCACTAACACTAGGTGAGATGAACACTAGTGCCAGCACTCACACTAGGTGAATGGAACACTGGTGCTAGCACTAATACCAGGTGAGAGGAACAATGGTGTCAATACTGACACCGGGTGAGAGGAACAATGGTGCCATCACAAACACTAGGTGAGAGGAACACTGGTGCTAGCACTATCACTAGGTGAGAGGAACACTGGTGCTAGCACTAAAACTAGGTGAGAGAAACACTGGTGCCAGCACAAACACCAGGTGAGAGAAACACTGGTGCAAGCACTAACAGTAGGTGAGAGGAACACTAGTGCCAGCACTCACACTAGGTGAATGGAACACTGGAGCCAGCACTAACACTAGGAGAGAGAAACTCTGGTGCCAGCACTAACACCAGGTGAGAGATACACTGGAGCAAGCACTAACACTAGGTGAGCGTAATACTGATGCTAGCAATAACACGAGAAAGAGAAACTCTGGTGCCAGCACTAACACTAGATAGAAAAACACTGGTGCCACACTGAAACCAGGTGAGACGATCACTGGTGTCAATACTGACACCAAGTGAGAGGAACACTGGTAATAGCAATAACACTAAGTGAGAGGAACACTGGAGCCAGCACTCCCACCAGGTGAGAGGAATACTGATGCCTGCGCTAACACTAAGTTAGTGGAACACTGGAGCCAGCACTAACACTAGGTGAAAGAAACACTGTTGCCAACACTAACACCAGGTGAGAGGAACACTGGTGCTAGCACTAACACTAGGTGAGAGGAACACTGGTGCTAGCACTAACACTAGGTGAGATGAACACTAGTGCCAGCACTCACACTAGGTGAATGGAACACTGGAGCCAGCACTAACACTAGGAGAGAGAAACTCTGGTGCCAGCACTAACACCAGGTGAGAGATACACTGGAGCAAGCACTAACACTAGGTGAGCGTAATACTGATGCTAGCAATAACACGAGAAAGAGAAACTCTGGTGCCAGCACTAACACTAGATAGAAAAACACTGGTGCCACACTGAAACCAGGTGAGACGATCACTGGTGTCAATACTGACAGCAAGTGAGAGGAATACTGGTAATAGCAATAACACTAAGTGAGAGGAACACTGGAGCCAGCACTCCCACCAGGTGAGAGGAATACTGATGCCAGCGCTAACACTAAGTTAGTGGAACACTGGAGCCAGCACTAACACTAGGTGAAAGAAACACTGTTGCCAACACTAACACCAGGTGAGAGGAACACTGGTGCTAGCACTAACACTAGGTGAGAGGAACACTGGTGCTAGCACTAACACTAGGTGAGAGGAACACTGCTGCCAGCACTAACACTAGGTGAGAGGAACACTGGTGCAGGCACTAACACCAGGTGAGAGAAACACTGGTGCAAGCGCTAACACTAGGTGAGAGGAACACTGCTGCTAACACTAAAACTAGGTGAGAGGAACATTGGTGCCAGGACTAATACCAGGTGAGAGGAACACTGGTGCTGGCACTTACACCAGGTGAGAGGAACACTGGTGTTAATACTGACACCAGGTGAGAGGAACTCTGGTGCTAGCACTAACACTAGGTGAGAGGAACACTGGTGCTAGCACTAATACCAGGTGAGAGGAACAATGGTGTCAATACTGACACCGGGTGAGAGGAACAATGGTGCCATCACTAACACTAGGTGAGAGGAACACTGGTGCTAGCACTAACACTAGGTGAGAGAAACACTGGTGCCAGCACTCACACATGTAGAGAGAAACACTGGTGCCAGCACTAACACCATGTTGAGAGGAAGACTGATGCCTGTGTTAACACTAAGTTAGAGGAACACTGGTACTAGCACTGACACTAGGCGAGAGGAACACTGGTGCTAGCACTAACACTAGGTGAGAGGAACACTGGTGCTAGCACAAACACCAGGTGAGAGGAACACTGGTGCTAGCACTAACACTATGTGAGAGGAACACTGGTGCTAGCACTAACACTAGGTGAGAGGGACACTGGTGCTAGCACTAACACTAGGTGAGAGAAACACTGGTGCCAGCACTCACACATGTAGAGAGAAACAGTGGTGCCAGCACTAACACCATGTAGAGAGGAAGACTGATGCCTGTGTTAACACTAAGTTAGAGGAACACTGGTGCTTGCACTAACACTAGGTGAGAGGAACACTGGTGCTAGCACGAACACCAGGTGAGAGGATCACTGGTGCTAGCACTAACACTATGTGAGAGGAACACTGGTGCTAGCACTAACACTAGGTGAGAGGAACACTGGTGCTAGCACTAACACCAGGTGAGAGGAACACTGGTGCTAGCACCAACACTAGGAGAGAGGATCACCAGTGCTAGCACTAACACTAGGTGAGAGGAACACTGGTGCTAGCACTAACACCAGGTGAGAGGAATACTGTGCCAGCACTAACACTAGGTGAGAGGAACACTGGTGCTAGCACTAACACTAGGTGAGAGGAACACTGGTGCTAGCACTAACACTAGGTGAAAGGAACACTGGTGCTAGCACTAACACCAGGTGAGAGATACACTGGAGCAAGCGCTTACACTAGGTGAGCGTAATACTGATGCTAGCAATAACACGAGAAAGAGAAACTCTGGTGCCAGCACTAACACTAGATAGAAAAACACTGGTGCCACACTGAAACCAGGTGAGACGATCACTGGTGTCAATAGTGACACCAGGTGAGAGGAACACTGGTGCCGGCACTAACACTACGTGAGAGGAAAACTGGTGCTAGCATTAACACAAAGTAAGAAGAACACTGGTGTCAATACTGACACCAGGTGAGAGGAACACTGGTGTCAATACTGATACCAGGTGAGAGGATCACTGGTGCTCGCACTAACACCAGGTGAGAGGAACACTGGTGTCAATACTGACACCAAGTGAGAGGAACACTGGTGCTAGCAATAACACTAAGTGAGAGGAACACTGGAGCCAGCACTCCCACCAGGTGAGAGGAATACTGATGCCAGCACTAACACTAAGTTAGTGGAACACTGGAGCCAGCACTAACACTAGGTGAAGGAAACACTGTTGCCAACACTAACACCAGGTGAGAGGAACACTGGTGCTAGCACTAACACTAGGTGAGAGGAACACTGGTGCTAGCACTAACACTAGGTGAGAGGAAAACTGCTGCCAGCACTAACACTAGGTGAGAGGAACACTGGTGCAGGTACTAACACCAGGTGAGAGAAACACTGGTGCAAGCGCTAACACTAGGTGAGAGGAACACTGCTGCTAACACTAAAACTAGGTGAGAGGAACATTGGTGCCAGGACTAACACCAGGTGAGAGGAACACTGGTGCTGGCACTTACAGCAGGTGAGAGGAACACTGGTGTCAATACTGACACCAGTTGAGAGGAACACTGGTGCTAGCACTAACACTAGGTGAGAGGAACACTGGTGCTAGCACTAATACCAGGTGAGAGGAACAATGGTGTCAATACTGACACCGGGTGAGAGGAACAATGGTGCCATCACAAACACTAGGTGGGAGGAACACTGGTGCTAGCACTAACACTAGGTGAGAGAAACACCGGTGCCAGCACTCACACTTGTAGAGAGAAACACTGGTGCCAGCACTAACACCATGTTGAGAGGAAGACTGATGCCTGTGTTAACACTAAGTTAGAGGAACACTGGTGCTAGCACTGACACTAGGCGAGAGGAACACTGGTGCTAGCACTAACACCAGGTGAGAGGAACACTGGTGCTAGCACCAACACTAGGAGAGAGGATCACTAGTGCTAGCACTAACACTAGGTGAGAGGAACTCTGGTGTTAATACTGACCCTAGGTAAGAGGAACACTGGTGTCAATACTGACACCAGGTGAGAGGAACACTGGTGTCAATACTGATACCAGGTGAGAGGAACACTCGTGTTAGCACTAACACCAGGTGAGAGGAACACTGGTGTCAATACTGACTCCAAGTGAGAGGAACACTGGTGTAAATACTGACACCATGTGAGAGGAACACTGGTGTAAATACTGACACCATGTGAGAGGAACAATTGTGCAAGCACTATCACTAGGTGAGAGGAACTCTGGAGCCAGCACTATCACTAGGTGAGCGAAACACTGGTGCCAGCACTACCACCAGGTGAGAGGAATACTGATGCCAGCGCTAACACTAAGTTAGTGGAACACTGGAGCCAGCACTAACACTAGGTGAGAGAAACACTGGTGTCAACTCAAACACCAGGTGAGAGGAACACTGTTGCTAGCACTAACACTAGGTGAGAGGAACACTGGTGCTAGCACTAACACTAGGTGAAAGGAACACTGGTGCTAGCACTAACACTAGGTGAGAGAAACACTGGTGCCAGCACTAACACCAGGTGAGAGAAACATTGGTGCTAGCACTAACACTAGGAGAGAGGATCACTGGTGCTAGCACTAACACTAGGTGAGAGGAACACTGGTGCTAGCACTAACACTAGGTGAGAGGAACACTGGTGCTAGCAGTAACACTAGGTTAGAGGAACACTGGTGCTAGCACTAACACTAGGTGAGAGGAACACTGGTGCTAGCACTAACACTAGGTGAGAGAAACACTGGTGCCAGCACTAACACCAGGTGAGAGAAACACTGGTGCAAGCACTAACACTAGGTGAGAGGAACACTACTGCCAGCACTAACACTAGGTGAGATGAACACTAGTGCCAGCAGTCACACTAGGTCAGAGGAACACTGGAACGAGCACTAACACTAGGAGAGATAAAGTCTGGTGCCAGCACTAACACCAGGTGAGAGATACACTGGAGCAAGCACTAACACTATTTGAGAGGAACATTAGTGCTAGCATTAACACTAGGTGAGAAGAACACTGGAGCCAGCACTAACACTAGGTGAGAGTAATACTGATGCTAGCAATAACAAGAGAAAGAGAAACTCTGGTGCCAGCACTAACACCAGATAGAAAAACACTGGTGCCACACTGACACCAGGTGAGACGATCACTGGTGTCAGTACGGACACCAGGTGAGAGGAACACTGGTGCCAGCACTAACACTAGGTGAGAGGAACAATGGTGCTAGCATTAACACAAAGAAAGAAGAACACTGGTGTCAATACTGACACCAGGTGAGAGGAACACTGGTGTCAATACTGATACCAGGTGAGAGGAACACTGGTGCTAGCATTAACACAAAGAAAGAAGAACACTGGTGTCAATACTCACACCAGGTGAGAGGAAAACTGGTGTCAATACTGATACCAGGTGAGAGGAACACTGGTGCTAGCACTAACACTGGGTGAGAGGAACACAGGTGTCAATACTGACACCAAGTGAGAGGAACACTGGTGTAAATACTGACACCATGTGAGAGGAACACTGGTGCTAGCACTAACACTAGGTGAGAGGAACACTTGTGCTAGCACTAACACTAAGTGAGAGGAACACTGGAGCCAGCACTAACACTAGGTGAGAGAAACACTGGTGCCAGCACTACCACCAGGTGAGGGGAATACTGATGCCAGCGCTAACACCAAGTTAGTGGAACACTGGAGCCAGCACTAACACTTGGTGAAAGAAACACTTGTGCCAACACTAACACCAGGTGAGAGGAACACTGGTGCTAGCACTAACACTAGGTGAGAGGAACACTGGAGCTAGCACTAACACTAGGTGAGAGGAACACTGGTGCTAGCACTAACACTAGGTGAGAGGAACACTGTTGCTAGCACTAACACTAGGTGAGAGAAACACTGGTGCCAGCACTAACAACAGGTGAGAGAAACACTGGTGCAAGCGCTAATACAAGGAGAGCTTAATACTGATGCTAGCAATAACACGAGAAAGAGAAAGTCTGGTGCCAGCACTAACACTAGATAGAAAAACACTGGTGCCACACTGAAACCAGGTGAGACGATCACTGGTGTCAATAGTGACACCAGGTGAGAGGAACACTGGTGCCGGCACTAACACTAGGTGAGAGGAAAACTGGTGCTAGCATTAACACAAAGTAAGAAGAACACTGGTGTCAATACTGACACCAGGTGAGAGGAACACTGGTGTCAATACTGATACCAGGTGAGAGGATCACTGGTGCTAGCAATAACACTAAGTGAGAGGAACACTGGAGCCAGCACTAACACTAGGTGAGAGAAACACTGGTGCCAGCACTAACACCAGGTTAGAGGAATACTGATGCCAGTGCTAACACTAAGTAGTGGAACACTGGTGCCAGCAATAACACTAGGTGAAGAAACACTGGTGCCAACACTAACACCAGGTGAGAGGAACACTGGTGCCGGCACTAACACTAGGTGAGAGGAAAACTGGTGCTAGCATTAACACAAAGTAAGAAGAACACTGGTGTCAATACTGATACCAGGTGAGAGGAACACTGGTGTCAATACTGATACCAGGTGAGAGGATCACTGGTGCTAGCAATAACACTAAGTGAGAGGAACACTGGAGCCAGCACTAACACTAGGTGAGAGAAACACTGGTGCCAGCACTACCACCAGGTGAGAGGAATACTGATGCCAGCGCTAACACTAAGTTAGTGGAACACTGGAGCCAGCAATAACACTAGGTGAAAGAAACACTGGTGCCAACACTAACACCAGGTGAGAGGAACACTGGTGCTAGCACTAACACTAGGTGAGAGGAACACTGGTGCTAGCACTAACACTAGGTGAGAGGAACACTGCTGCCAGCACTAACACTAGGTGAGAGGAACACTGGTGCAGGCACTAACACCAGGTGAGAGAAACACTGGTGCAAGCGCTAACACTAGGTGAGAGGAACACTGCTGCTAACACTAAAACTAGGTGAGAGGAACATTGGTGCCAGGACTAACACCAGGTGAGAGGAACACTTGTGCTAACACTAACACCAGGTGAGAGGGAGACTAATGCCAGCACTCACACCAGATAGAGAAACACTGGTGCCAGCACTAACACTGGGTTAGAGGAACACTGGTGCCAGCACTAACACTGGGTGAGAGGAGCACTGCTGTCATCACTAACACTAGGTGAGAGGAACACTGGTGGTAGCACTAACACCTCGTGAGAGGAACAGTGGTGCCATCACTAACACTAGGTGAGAGGAAAACTGGTGCCAGCACGAACACTAGGTGAGAGGAACACTGGTGCCAGCACAAACACTAGGTGAGACTAACACTGGTGGCTGGTGCCATCACTAACACTAGGTGAGAGGAACAATGGTGTCAATACTGACACCAGGTGAGAGGATCAATGGTGTCGTTACTGACATCAGGTGAGAGGAACACTGGTGCTAGCACTAACACCAGGTAAGAGGAACAATGGTGTCAATACTGACACCAGGTGAGAGGAACACTGTTGCTAGCACTAACACTAGGTGAGAGGAACAATGGTGTCAATACTGACACCAGGTGAAAGGAACACTGGTGCTGGCACTAACACCAGGTGAGAGGAACACTGGTGCTAGCACTAACACTAGGTGAGAGGAACACTGGTGCTAGCACTAATACCAGGTGAGAGGAACAATGGTGTCTACTGACACCGGGTGAGAGGAACAATGGTGCCATCACTAACACTAGGTGAGAGGAACACTGGTGCTAGCACTAACACTAGGTGAGAGAAACACTGGTGCCAGCACTCACACATGTAGAGAGAAACACTGGTGCCAGCACTAACACCATGTAGAGAGGAAGACTGATGCCTGTGTTAACACTAAGTTAGAGGAACACTGGTAGCACTAACACTAGGTGAGAGGAACACTGGTGCTAGCACTAACACCAGGTGAGAGGAACACTGGTGCTAGCACTAACACTATGTGAGAGGAACACTGGTGCTAGCACTAACACTAGGTGAGAGGAAAACTGGTGCTAGCACTAACACCAGGTGAGAGGAACACTGGTGGTAGCACGAACACTAGGAGAGAGGATCACTAGTGCTAGCACTAACACTAGGTGAGAGGAACTCTGGTGTTAATACTGACCCTAGGTGAGAGGAACACTGGTGTCAATACTGACACCAGGTGAGAGGAACACTGGTGTCAATACTGATACCAGGTGAGAGGAACACTTGTGTTTGCACTAACACCAGGTGAGGGGAACACTGGTGTCAATACCGACACCATGTGAGAGGAACACTGGTGTAAATACTGACACCTTGTGAGAGGAACACTGGTGCTAGCGCTAACACTAGGTGAGAGGAACACTTGTGCAAGCACTATCACTAGGTGAGAAGAACTCTGGAGCCAGTACTATCGCTAGGTGAGCGAAACACTGGTGCCAGCACTACCACCAGGTGAGAGGAATACTGTTGCTAGGACAAACACTAGGTGAGAGGAACACTGGTGCTAGCACTAACACTAGGTGAGAGGAAAACTGGTGCTAGCATTAACACAAAGTAAGAAGAACACTGGTGTCAATACTGACTCCAGGTGAGAGGAACACTGGTGTCAATACTGATACCAAGTGAGAGGATCACTGGTGCTCGCACTAACACCAGGTGAGAGGAAAACTTGTGTCAATACTGACATCAAGTGAGAGGAACACTGGTGCTAGCAATAACACTAAGTGAGAGGAACATTGGAGCCAGCACTCCCACCAGGTGAGAGGAATACTGATGCCAGCGCTAACACTAAGTTAGTGGAACACTGGAGCCAGCACTAACACTAGGTGAAAGAAACACTGTTGCCAACACTAACACCAGGTGAGAGGAACACTGGTGCTAGCAGTAACACTAGGTGAGAGGAACACTGGTGCTAGCACTAACACTAGGTGAGAGGAACACTGCTGCCAGCACTAACACTAGGTGAGAGGAACACTGGTGCAGGCACTAACACCAGGTGAGAGAAACACTGGTGCAAGCGCTAACACTAGGTGAGAGGAACACTGCTACTAACACTAGTACTAGGTGAGAGGAACATTGGTGCCAGGACTAGCACCAGGTGAGAGGAACACTGGTGCTGGCACTTACACCAGGTGAGAGGAACACTGGTGTCAATACTGACACCAGGTGAGAGGAACACTGGTGCTAGCACTAACACTAGGTGAGAGGAACACTGGTGCTAGCACTAATACCAGGTGAGAGGAACAATGGTGTCAATACTGACACCGGGTGAGAGGAACAATGGTGCCATCACTAACACTAGGTGAGAGGAACACTGGTGCTAGCACTAACACTAGGTGAGAGAAACACTGGTGCCAGCACTCACACATGTAGAGAGAAACACTGGTGCCAGCACTAACACCATGTTGAGAGGAAGACTGATGCCTGTGTTAACACTAAGTTAGAGGAACACTGGTGCTAGCACTGACACTAGGCGAGAGGAACACTGGTGCTAGCACTAACACTAGGTGAGAGGAACACTGGTGCTAGCACTAACACCAGTTTAGAGGAACACTGGTGCTAGCACTAACACCAGGTGAGAGGAACACTGGTGGTAGCACGAACACTTGGAGAGAGGATCACTAGTGGAGCACTAACACTAGGTGAGAGGAACTCTGGTGTTAATACTGACCCTAGGTGAGAGGAACACTGGTATCAATACTGACACCAGGTGAGAGGAACACTGGTGTCAATACTGATACCAGGTGAGAGGAACACTCGTGTTAGCACTAACACCAGGTGAGAGGAACACTGGTGTCAATACTGACACCAAGTGAGAGGAACACTGGTGTAAATACTGATACCATGTGAGAGGAACACTGGTGCTAGCGCTAACACTAGGAGAGAGGAACACTTGTGCAAGCACTATCACTAGGTGAGAAGAACTCTGGAGCCAGCACTATCACTAGGTGAGCGAAACACTGGTGCCAGCACTACCACCAGGTGAGAGGAATACTGTTGCTAGCACTAACACTAGGTGAGAGGAACACTGTTGCTAGCACTAACACTAGGTGAAAGGAACACTGGTGCTAGCACTAACACTAGGACAGAGGATCACTGGTGCTAGCACTCACACTAGGTGAGAGGAACACTGGTGCTAGCCCTAACACTAGGTTAGAGGAACACTGGTGCTAGCAGTAACACTAGGTGAGAGGAACACTGGTGCTAGCCCTAGCACTAGGTGAGAGGAACACTGGTGCTAGCACTAACGCTAGGTGAGAGAAACACTGGTGCCAGCACTAACACCAGGTGAGAGAAACACTGGTGCAAGCACTAACACTAGGTGAGAGGAACACTAGTGCAAGCACTAACACTAGGTGAGATGAACACTAGTGCCAGCACTCACACTAGGTGAATGGAACACTGGAGCCAGCACTAACACTAGGAGAGAGAAACTCTGGTGCCAGCACTACCACCAGGTGAGAGGAATACTGTTGCTAGCACTAACACTAGGTGAGAGGACCACTGTTGCTAGCACTAACACTAGGTGAAAGGAACACTTGTGCTAGCACTAACACTAAGTGAGAGAAACACTGGTGCCAGCACTAACATCAGGTGAGAGGAACACTGGTGCTAGCACTAACACTAGGACAGAGGATCACTGGTGCTAGCACTCACACTAGGTGAGAGGAACACTGGTGCTAGCCCTAACACTAGGTGAGAGGAACACTGGTGCTAGCAGTAACACTAGGTGAGAGGAACACTGGTGCTAGCCCTAACACTAGGTGAGAGGAACACTGGTGCTAGCACTAACGCTAGGTGAGAGAAACACTGGTGCCAGCACTAACACCAGGTGAGAGAAACACTGGTGCAAGCACTAACACTAGGTGAGAGGAACACTAGTGCTAGCACTAACACTAGGTGAGATGAACACTAGTGCCAGCACTCACACTAGGTGAATGGAACACTGGAGCCAGCACTAACACTAGGAGAGAGAAACTCTGGTGCCAGCACTAACACCAGGTGAGAGATACACTGGAGCAAGCGCTAACACTAGGTGAGCGTAATACTGATGCTAGCAATAACACGAGAAAGAGAAACTCTGGTGCCAGCACTAACACTAGATAGAAAAACACTGGTGCTAGCCCTAACACTAGGTGAGAGGAACACTGGTGCTAGCAGTAACACTAGGTGAGAGGAACACTGGTGCTAGCCCTAACACTAGGTGAGAGGAACACTGGTGCTAGCAGTAACACTAGGTGAGAGGAACACTGGTGCTAGCCCTAACACTAGGTGAGAGGAACACTGGTGCTAGCATTAACACAAAGTAAGAAGAACACTGGTGTCAATACTGACACCAGGTGAGAGGAACACTGGTGTCAATACTGATACCAGGTGAGAGGATCACTGGTGCTCGCACTAACTCCAGGTGAGAGGAACACTGGTGTCAATACTGCCACCAAGTGAGAGGAACACTGGTGCTAGCAATAACACTAAGTGAGAGGAACACTGGAGCCAGCACTCCCACCAGGTGAGAGGAATACTGATTCCAGCGCTAACACTAAGTTAGTGGAACACTGGAGCCAGCACTAACACTAGGTGAAAGAAACACTGTTGCCAACACTAACACCAGGTGAGAGGAACACTGGTGCTAGCACAAACACTAGGTGAGAGGAACACTGGTGCTAGCACTAACACTAGGTGAGAGGAAAACTGCTGCCAGCACTAACACTAGGTGAGAGGAACACTGGTGCAGGCACTAACACCAGGTGAGAGAAACACTGGTGCAAGCGCTAACACTAGGTGAGAGGAACACTGCTGCTAACACTAAAACTAGGTGAGAGGAACATTGGTGCCAGGACTAACACCAGGTGAGAGGAACACTGGTGCTGGCACTTACACCAGGTGAGAGGAACACTGGTGTCAATACTGACACCAGGTGAGAGGAACACTGGTGCTAGCACTAACGCTAGGTGAGAGGAACACTTGTGCTAGCACTAATACCAGGTGAGAGGAACAATGGTGTCAATACTGACACCGGGTGAGAGGAACAATGGTGCCATCACTAACACTAGGTGGGAGGAAAACTGGTGCTAGCACTAACACTAGGTGAGAGAAACACCGGTGCCAGCACTCGCACATGTAGAGAGAAACACTGGTGCCAGCACTAACACCATGTTGAGAGGAAGACTGATGCCTGTGTTAACACTAAGTTAGAGGAACACTGGTGCTAGCACTGACACTAGGCGAGAAGAACACTGGTGCTAGCACTAACACCAGGTGAGAGGAACACTGGTGCTAGCACGAACACTAGGAGAGAGGATCACTAGTGCTAGCACAAACAATAGGTGAGAGGAACTCTGGTGTTAGCACTAACACCAGGTGAGAGGAACACTCGTGTTAGCACTAACACGAGGTGAGAGGAACACTGGTGTCAATACTGACACCAAGTGAGAGGAACACTGGTGTAAATACAGACACCATGTGAGAGGAACACTGGTGCTAGCGCTAGCACTAGGTGAGAGGAACAATTGTGCAAGCACCATCACTAGGTGAGAGGAACTCTGGAGCCAGCACTATCACTAGGTGAGCGAAACACTGGTGCCAGCACTACCACCAGGTGAGAGGAATACTGATGCCAGCGCTAACACTAAGTTAGTGGAACACTGGAGCCAGCACTAACACTAGGTGAGAGAAACACTGGTGTCAACTCAAACACCAGGTGAGAGGAACACTGTTGCAAGCAATAACACTAGGTGAGAGGAACACTGGTGCTAGCACAATCACTAGGTGAAAGGAACACTGGTGCTAGCACTAACACTAGGTGAGAGAAACACTGGTGCCAGCACTAACACCAGGTGAGAGGAACATTGGTGCTAGCACTAACACTAGGAGTGAGGATCACTGGTGCTAGCACTAACACTAGGTGAGAGGAACACTGGTGCTAACACTAACACTAGGTGAGAGGAACACTGGTGCTAGCAGAAACACTAGGTTAGAGGAACACTGGTGCTAGCACTAACACTAGGTGAGAGGAACACTGGTGCTAGCACTAACACTAGGTGAGAGAAACACTGGTGCCAGCACTAACACCAGGTGAGAGAAACACTGGTGCAAGCACTAACACTAGGTGAGAGGAACACTACTGCCAGCACTAACACTAGGTGAGATGAACACTAGTGCCAGCACTCACACTAGGTCAGAGGAACACTGGAGCGAGCACTAACACTAGGAGAGAGAAAGTCTGGTGCCAGCACTAACACCAGGTGAGAGATACACTGGGGCAAGCACTAACACTATTTGAGAGGAACATTAGTGCTAGCATTAACACTAGGTGAGAAGAACACTGGAGCCAGCACTAACACTAGGTGAGAGTAATACTGATGCTAGCAATAACAAGAGAAAGAGAAACTCTGGTGCCAGCACTAACACTAGATAGAGAAACACTGGTGCCAGCACTAAAACCAGGTAAGAGGAACACTGGTGCCAGCACTAACACCAGATAGAAAAACACTGGTGCCACACTGACACCAGGTGAGACGATCACTGGTGTCAGTACGGACACCAGGTGAGAGGAACACTGGTGCCAGCACTAACACTAGGTGAGAGGAACAATGGTGCTAGCATTAACACAAAGAAAGAAGAACACTGGTGTCAATACTGACACCAGGTGAGAGGAACACTGGTGTCAATACTGATACCAGGTGAGAGGAACACTGGTGCTAGCATTAACACAAAGAAAGAAGAATACTGGTGTCAATACTGACACCAGGTGAGAGGAACACTGGTGTCAATACTGATACCAGGTGAGAGGAACACTGGTGCTAGCACTAACACTGGGTGAGAGGAACACAGGTGTCAATACTGACACCAAGTGAGAGGAACACTGGTGTAAATACTGACACCATGTGAGAGGAACACTGGTGCTAGCACTAACACTAGGTGAGAGGAACACTTGTGCTAGCACTAACACTAAGTGAGAGGAACACTGGATCCAGCACTAACACTAGGTGAGAGAAACACTGGTGCCAGCACTACCACCAGGTGAGGGGAATACTGATGCCAGCGCTAACACCAAGTTAGTGGAACACTGGAGCCAGCACTAACACTTGGTGAAAGAAACACTTGTGCCAACACTAACACCAGGTGAGAGGAACACTGGTGCTAGCACTAACACTAGGTGAGAGGAACACTGGAGCTAGCACTAGCACTAGGTGAGAGGAACACTGGTGCTAGCACTAACACTAGGTGAGAGGAACACTGTTGCTAGCACAAACAACAGGTGAGAGAAACACTGGTGCAAGCGCTAATACAAGGTGAGCGTAATACTGATGCTAGCAATAACACGAGAAAGAGAAAGTCTGGTGCCAGCACTAATACTAGATAGAAAAACACTGGTACCACATTGAAACCAGGTGAGACGATCACTGGTGTCAATACTGACACCAGGTGAGAGGAACACTGGTGTCAATACTGATACCAGGTGAGAGGATCACTGGTGCTAGCACTAACACCAGGTGAGAGGAACACTGGTGTCATAACTGACACCAAGTGAGAGGAACACTGGTGCTAGCAATAACACTAATTGAGAGGAACACTGGAGCCAGCACTAACACTAGGTGAGAGAAACACTGGTGCCAGCACTACCACCAGGTGAAAGGAATACTGATGCCAGCGCTAACACTAAGTTAGTGGAACACTGGAGCCAGCACTAACACTAGGTGAAAGAAACACTGTTGCCAACACTAACACCAGGTGAGAGGAACACTGGTGCTAGCACTAACACTAGGTGAGAGGAACACTGGTGCTAGCACTAACACTAGGTGTGAGGAATACTGCTACCAGCACTAACACTAGGTGAGAGGAACAATTGTGCAGGCACTAACACCAGGTGAGAGAAACACTGGTGCAAGCGCTAACACTAGGTGAGAGGAACACTGCTGCTAACACTAAAACTAGGTGAGAGGAACATTGGTGCCAGGACTAACACCAGGTGAGAGGAACACTTGTGGTAACACTAACACCAGGTGAGAGGGAGACTAATGCCAGCACTCACACCAGATAGAGAAACACTGGTGCCAGCACTAACACTGGGTTAGAGGTTCACTGGTGCCAGCACTAACACTGGGTGAGAGGAGCACTGTTGTCATCACTAACACTAGGTGAGAGGAACACTGGTGGTAGCACTAATACCTCGTGAGAGGAACAGTGGTGCCATCACTAACACCAGGTGAGAGTACCACTGGTGCTAGCACTAACACTAGGTGAGAGGAAGACTGGTGCTAGCACTAATACCAGGTGAGAGGAACAATGGTGTCAATACTGACACCGGGTGAGAGGAACAATGGTGCCATCACTAACACTAGGTGAGAGGAACACTGGTGCTAGCACTAACTCTAGGTGAGAGAAACACTGATGCCAGCACTCACACATGTAGAGAGAAACACTGGTACCAGCACTAACACCATGTTGAGAGGAAGACTGATGCCTGTGTTAACACTAAGTTAGAGGAACACTGGTGCTAGCACTAACACTAGGTGAGAGGAACACTGGTGCTAGCACAAACACCAGGTGAGAGGAACACTGGTGCTAGCACGAACACTAGGAGAGAGGATCACTAGTGCTAGCACTAACACTAGGTGAGAGGAACTCTGGTGTTAATACTGACCCTAGGAGAGAGGAACACTGGTGTCAATACTGACACCAGGTGAGAGGAAAACTGGTGTCAAAACTGATACCAGGTGAGAGGAACACTCGTGTTAGCACTAACACCAGGTGAGAGGAACACTGGTGTCAATACTGACACCAAGTGAGAGGAACACTGGTGCTAGCACTAACACTAGGTGAGAGGAACACTGGTGCTAGCAGTAACACTAGGTGAGAGGAACACTGGTGCTAGCCCTAACACTAGGTGAGAGGAACACTGGTGCTAGCAGTAACACTAGGTGAGAGGAACACTGGTGCTAGCCCTAACACTAGGTGAGAGGAACACTGGTGCTAGCATTAACACAAAGTAAGAAGAACACTGGTGTCAATACTGACACCAGGTGAGAGGAACACTGGTGTCAATACTGATACCAGGTGAGAGGATCACTGGTGCTCGCACTAACTCCAGGTGAGAGGAACACTGGTGTCAATACTGCCACCAAGTGAGAGGAACACTGGTGCTAGCAATAACACTAAGTGAGAGGAACACTGGAGCCAGCACTCCCACCAGGTGAGAGGAATACTGATACCAGCGCTAACACTAAGTTAGTGGAACACTGGAGCCAGCACTAACACTTGGTGAAAGAAACACTGTTGCCAACACTAACACTAGGTGAGAGGAAAACTGCTGCCAGCACTAACACTAGGTGAGAGGAACACTGGTGCAGGCACTAACACCAGGTGAGAGAAACACTGGTGCAAGCGCTAACACTAGGTGAGAGGAACACTGCTGCTAACACTAAAACTAGGTGAGAGGAACATTGGTGCCAGGACTAACACCAGGTGAGAGGAACACTGGTGCTGGCACTTACACCAGGTGAGAGGAACACTGGTGTCAATACTGACACCAGGTGAGAGGAACACTGGTGCTAGCACTAACGCTAGGTGAGAGGAACACTTGTGCTAGCACTAATACCAGGTGAGAGGAACAATGGTGTCAATACTGACACCGGGTGAGAGGAACAATGGTGCCATCACTAACACTAGGTGGGAGGAAAACTGGTGCTAGCACTAACACTAGGTGAGAGAAACACCGGTGCCAGCACTCACACATGTAGAGAGAAACACTGGTGCCAGCACTAACACCATGTTGAGAGGAAGACTGATGCCTGTGTTAACACTAAGTTAGAGGAACACTGGTGCTAGCACTGACACTAGGCGAGAAGAACACTGGTGCTAGCACTAACACCAGGTGAGAGGAACACTGGTGCTAGCACGAACACTAGGAGAGAGGATCACTAGTGCTAGCACAAACAATAGGTGAGAGGAACTCTGGTGTTAGCACTAACACCAGGTGAGAGGAACACTCGTGTTAGCACTAACACCAGGTGAGAGGAACACTGGTGTCAATACTGACACCAAGTGAGAGGAACACTGGTGTAAATACAGACACCATGTGAGAGGAACACTGGTGCTAGCGCTAGCAGTAGGTGAGAGGAACAATTGTGCAAGCACCATCACTAGGTGAGAGGAACTCTGGAGCCAGCACTATCACTAGGTGAGCGAAACACTGGTGCCAGCACTACCACCAGGTGAGAGGAATACTGATGCCAGCGCTAACACTAAGTTAGTGGAACACTGGAGCCAGCACTAACACTAGGTGAGAGAAACACTGGTGTCAACTCAAACACCAGGTGAGAGGAACACTGTTGCTAGCACTAACACTAGGTGAGAGGAACACTGGTGCTAGCACAATCACTAGGTGAAAGGAACACTGGTGCTAGCACTAACACTAGGTGAGAGAAACACTGGTGCCAGCACTAACACCAGGTGAGAGGAACATTGGTGCTAGCACTAACACTAGGAGTGAGGATCACTGGTGCTAGCACTAACACTAGGTGAGAGGAACACTGGTGCTAACACTAACACTAGGTGAGAGGAACACTGGTGCTAGCAGAAACACTAGGTTAGAGGAACACTGGTGCTAGCACTAACACTAGGTGAGAGGAACACTGGTGCTAGCACTAACACTAGGTGAGAGAAACACTGGTGCCAGCACTAACACCAGGTGAGAGAAACACTGGTGCAAGCACTAACACTAGGTGAGAGGAACACTACTGCCAGCACTAACACTAGGTGAGATGAACACTAGTGCCAGCACTCACACTAGGTCAGAGGAACACTGGAGCGAGCACTAACACTAGGAGAGAGAAAGTCTGGTGCCAGCAGTAACACCAGGTGAGAGATACACTGGGGCAAGCACTAACACTATTTGAGAGGAACATTAGTGCTAGCATTAACACTAGGTGAGAAGAACACTGGAGCCAGCACTAACACTAGGTGAGAGTAATACTGATGCTAGCAATAACAAGAGAAAGAGAAACTCTGGTGCCAGCACTAACACTAGATAGAGAAACACTGGTGCCAGCACTAAAACCAGGTAAGAGGAACACTGGTGCCAGCACTAACACCAGATAGAAAAACACTGGTGCCACACTGACACCAGGTGAGACGATCACTGGTGTCAGTACGGACACCAGGTGAGAGGAACACTGGTGCCAGCACTAACACTAGGTGAGAGGAACAATGGTGCTAGCATTAACACAAAGAAAGAAGAACACTGGTGTCAATACTGACACCAGGTGAGAGGAACACTGGTGTCAATACTGATACCAGGTGAGAGGAACACTGGTGCTAGCATTAACACAAAGAAAGAAGAATACTGGTGTCAATACTGACACCAGGTGAGAGGAACACTGGTGTCAATACTGATACCAGGTGAGAGGAACACTGGTGCTAGCACTAACACTGGGTGAGAGGAACACAGGTGTCAATACTGACACCAAGTGAGAGGAACACTGGTGTAAATACTGACACCATGTGAGAGGAACACTGGTGCTAGCACTAACACTAGGTGAGAGGAACACTTGTGCTAGCACTAACACTAAGTGAGAGGAACACTGGATCCAGCACTAACACTAGGTGAGAGAAACACTGGTGCCAGCACTACCACCAGGTGAGGGGAATACTGATGCCAGCGCTAACACCAAGTTAGTGGAACACTGGAGCCAGCACTAACACTTGGTGAAAGAAACACTTGTGCCAACACTAACACCAGGTGAGAGGAACACTGGTGCTAGCACTAACACTAGGTGAGAGGAACACTGGAGCTAGCACTAGCACTAGGTGAGAGGAACACTGGTGCTAGCACTAACACTAGGTGAGAGGAACACTGTTGCTAGCACAAACAACAGGTGAGAGAAACACTGGTGCAAGCGCTAATACAAGGTGAGCGTAATACTGATGCTAGCAATAACACGAGAAAGAGAAAGTCTGGTGCCAGCACTAATACTAGATAGAAAAACACTGGTACCACATTGAAACCAGGTGAGACGATCACTGGTGTCAATAGTGACACCAGGTGAGAGGAACACTGGTGCCGGCACTAACACTAGGTGAGAGGAAAACTGGTGCTAGCATTAACACAAAGTAAGAAGAACACTGGTGTCAATACTGACACCAGGTGAGAGGAACACTGGTGTCAATACTGATACCAGGTGAGAGGATCACTGGTGCTAGCACTAACACCAGGTGAGAGGAACACTGGTGTCATAACTGACACCAAGTGAGAGGAACACTGGTGCTAGCAATAACACTAAGTGAGAGGAACACTGGAGCCAGCACTAACACTAGGTGAGAGAAACACTGGTGCCAGCACTACCACCAGGTGAGAGGAATACTGATGCCAGCGCTAACACTAAGTTAGTGGAACACTGGAGCCAGCACTAACACTAGGTGAAAGAAACACTGTTGCCAACACTAACACCAGGTGAGAGGAACACTGGTGCTAGCACTAACACTAGGTGAGAGGAACACTGGTGCTAGCACTAACACTAGGTGTGAGGAATACTGCTACCAGCACTAACACTAGGTGAGAGGAACACTTGTGCAGGCACTAACACCAGGTGAGAGAAACACTGGTGCAAGCGCTAACACTAGGTGAGAGGAACACTGCTGCTAACACTAAAACTAGGTGAGAGGAACATTGGTGCCAGGACTAACACCAGGTGAGAGGAACACTTGTAGTAACACTAACACCAGGTGAGAGGGAGACTAATGCCAGCACTCACACCAGATAGAGAAACACTGGTGCCAGCACTAACACTGGGTTAGAGGAACACTGGTGCCAGCACTAACACTGGGTGAGAGGAGCACTGTTGTCATCACTAACACTAGGTGAGAGGAACACTGGTGGTAGCACTAATACCTCGTGAGAGGAACAGTGGTGCCATCACTAACACCAGGTGAGAGTACCACTGGTGCTAGCACTAACACTAGGTGAGAGGAAGACTGGTGCTAGCACTAATACCAGGTGAGAGGAACAATGGTGTCAATACTGACACCGGGTGAGAGGAACAATGGTGCCATCACTAACACTAGGTGAGAGGAACACTGGTGCTAGCACTAACTCTAGGTGAGAGAAACACTGATGCCAGCACTCACACATGTAGAGAGAAACACTGGTGCCAGCACTAACACCATGTTGAGAGGAAGACTGATGCCTGTGTTAACACTAAGTTAGAGGAACACTGGTGCTAGCACTAACACTAGGTGAGAGGAACACTGGTGCTAGCACAAACACCAGGTGAGAGGAACACTGGTGCTAGCACGAACACTAGGAGAGAGGATCACTAGTGCTAGCACTAACACTAGGTGAGAGGAACTCTGGTGTTAATACTGACCCTAGGTGAGAGGAACACTGGTGTCAATACTGACACCAGGTGAGAGGAACACTGGTGTCAAAACTGATACCAGGTGAGAGGAACACTCGTGTTAGCACTAACACCAGGTGAGAGGAACACTGATGCCAGCGCAAACACTAAGTGAGAGGAACACTGGTGCCAGCACTAACACTAGGTGAGAGAAACACTGGTGTCAACTCTAACACCAGGTGAGAGGAACACTGTTGCTAGCACTAACACTAGGAGAGAGGATCACTGGTGCTAGCACTAACACTAGGTGAAAGGAACACTAGTGATAGCACTAACACTAGGTGAGAGGAATACTGGTGCTAGCAGTAACACTAGGTGAGAGGAACACTGGTGCTAGCACTAACACTAGGTGAGAGGAACACTGGTGCTAGCACTAACACTAGGTGAGAGAAACACTGGTGCCAGCACTAACACCAGGTGAGAGAAACACTGGTGCAAGCACTAACACTAGGTGAGAGGAACACTAGTGCCAGCACTAACACTAGGTGAGATGAACACTAGTGCCAGCACTCACACTAGGTCAGAGGAACACTGGAGCCAGCACTAACACTAGGAGAGAGAAACTCTGGTGCCAGCACTAACACCAGGTGAGAGATACACTGGAGCAAGCACTAACACTATTTGAGAGGAAAAATAGTGCTAGCATTAACACTAGGTGAGAAGAACACTGGAGCCAGCACTAACACTAGGTGAGAGTAATACTGATGCTAGCAATAACAAGAGAAAGAGAAACTCTGGTGCCAGCACTAACACTAGATAGAGAAACACTGGTGCCAGCTCTAAAACCAGGTAAGAGGAACACTGGTGCCAGCACTAACACCACATAGAAAATCACTGGTGCCACACTGACACCAGGTGAGACGATCACTGGTGTCAGTACTGATACCAGGTGAGAGGAACACTGGTGCGGGCACTAAAACTAGGTGAGAGGAACACAGGTGTCAATACTGACACCAAGTGAGAGGAATACTGGTGTAAATAGTGACACCATGTAAGAGGAGCACTGGTGCTAGCACTAACACTAGGTGAGAGGAACACTTGTGCTAGCACTAACACTAAGTGAGAGGAACACTGGTGCTAGCACTAACACTAGGTGAGAGAAACACTGGTGCCAGCACTACCACCAGGTGAGGGGAATACTGATGCCAGCGCTAACACCAAGTTAGTGGAACACTGGAGCCAGCACTAACACTTGGTGAAAGAAACACTTGTGCCAACACTAACACCAGGTGAGAGGAACACTGGTGCTAGCACTAACACTAGGTGAGAGGAACACTGGAGCTAGCACTAACACCAGGTGAGAGGAACACTGGTGCTAGCACTAACACTAGGTGAGAGGAACACTGTTGCTAGCACTAACACTAGGTGAGAGAAACACTGGTGCCAGCACTAACAACAGGTGAGAGAAACACTGGTGCAAGCGCTAATACAAGGTGAGCGTAATACTGATGCTAGCAATAACACGAAAAAGAGAAACTCTGGTGCCAGCACTAACACCAGGTTAGAGATACACTGGAGCAAGCACTAACACTAGGTGAGCGTAATACTGATGCTAGCAATAACACGAGAAAGAGAAACTCTGGTGCCAGCACTAACACTAGATAGAATAACACTGGTGCCACACTGAAACCAGGTGAGACGATCACTGGTGTCAATAGTTACACCAGGTGAGAGGAACATGGTGCCAGCACTAACAACAGGTGAGAGAAACAATGGTGCAAGCGCTAATACAAGGTGAGCGTAATACTGATGCTAGCAATAACACGAGAAAGAGAAACTCTGGTGCCAGCACTAACACTAGATAGAAAAACACTGGTGCCACACTGAAACCAGGTGAGACGATCACTGGTGTCAATAGTGACACCAGGTGAGAGGAACACTGGTGCCGGCACTAACACTAGGTGAGAGGAAAACTGGTGCTAGCATTAACACAAAGTAAGAAGAACACTGGTGTCAATACTGACACCAGGTGAGAGGAACACTGGTGTCAATACTGATACCAGGTGAGAGGATCACTGGTGCTAGCAATAACACTAAGTGAGAGGAACACTGGAGCCAGCACTAACACTAGGTGAGAGAAACACTGGTGCCAGCACTAACACTAGGTGAGATGAACACTAGTGCCAGCACTCACACTAGGTCAGAGGAACACTAGAGCCAGCACTAACACTAGGTGAAAGAAACACTGGTGCCAACACTAACACCAGGTAAGAGGAACACTGGTGCAAGCACTAACACTAGGTAAGAGGAACACTGGTGCTAGCACTAACACTAGGTGAGAGGAACACTGCTGCCAGCACTAACACTAGGTGAGAGGAACACTGGTGCCAGCACTAACACTAGGTGAGAGGAACACTGGTGTCAATACTGATACCAGGTGAGAGCATCACTGGTGCTAGCAATAACACTAAGTGAGAGGAACACTGGAGCCAGCACTAACACTAGGTGAGAGAAACACTGGTGCAAGCGCTAACACTAGGTGAGAGGAACACTGCTGCTAACACTAAAACTAGGTGAGAGGAACATTGGTGCCAGGACTAACACCAGGTGAGAGGAACACTTGTGCTAACACTAACACCAGGTGAGAGGGAGACTAATGCCAGCACTCACACCAGATAGAGAAGCACTTGTGCCAGCACAAACACTGGGTTAGAGGAACACTGGTGCCAGCACTAACATTGGGTGAGAGGAGCACTGGTGCCAGCACAAACACTAGGTGAGACTAACACTGGTGGCTGGTGCCATCACTAACACTAGGTGAGCGAAACATTGGTGCCAGGACTAACACCAGGTGAGAGGAACACTGGTGCTGGCACTAACACCAGGTGAGAGGAACACTGGTGCTAGCACTAATACCAGGTGAGAGGAACAATGGTGTCAATACTGACACCGGGTGAGATTAACACTGGTGCCAGCACAAACACTAGGTGAGAGGAAGACTGATGCCTGAGTTAACACTAGGTTAGAGGAACACTGGTGCTAGCACTAACACTAGGAGAGAGGACCAGTAGTGCTAGCACTAACACTAGGTGAGATTAACTCTGGTGTTAATACTGACCCTAGGTGAGAGGAACACTGGTGTCAATACTGACACCAGGTGAGAGGAACACTGGTGTCAATACTGGAACCAGGAGAGAGGAACACTCGTGTTAGCACTAACACCAGGTGAGAGGAACACTGGTGTCAATACTGACACCAAGTGAGAGGAACACTGGTGTAAATACTGACACCATGTGAGAGGAACACTGGTGCTAGCGCTAACACTAGGTGAGAGGAACACTTGTGTTAGCACTATCACTAGGTGAGAGGAACTCTGGAGCCAGCACTATCACTAGGTGAGCGAAACACTGGTGCCAGCACAACCACCAGGTGAGAGGAATACTGATGCCAGCGCTAACACTAAGTTAGTGGAACACTGGTGTCAACTATAACACCAGGTGAGAGGAACAATGTTGCTAGCACTAACAATAGGTGAGAGGAACACTGGTGCTAGCACTAACACTAGGTGAGAGGAACACTGGTGCTAGCACTAACACTAGGTGAAAGGAACACTGGTGCTAGCACTAACACTAGGTGAGAGAAACATTGGTGCCAGCACTAACACCAGGTTAGAGGAACACTGGTGCTAGCACTAACACTAGGAGAGAGGCTCACTGGTGCTAGCACTAACACTAGGTGAGAGGAACACTGGTGCTCGCCCTAACACTAGGTGAGAGGTACACTGGTGATAGCAGTAACACTAGGTGAGAGGAACACTGGTGCTAGCACTAACACTAGGTGAGAGATACACTAGAGCAAACACTAACACTAGGTGAGCGTAATACTGATGCTAGCAATAACACGAGAAAGAGAAACTCTGGAGCCAGCACTAACGCTAGATCGAAAAACACTGGTGCCACACTGAAACCAGGTGAGACGATCACTGGTGTCAATAGTGACACCAGGTGAGAGGAACACTGGTGCCGGCACAAACGCTAGGTGAGAGTAAAACTGGTGCAAGCATTAACACAAAGTAAGAAGAACACTGGTGTCAATACTGACACCAGGTGAGAGGAACACTGGTGTCAATACTGATACCAGGTGAGAGGATCACTGGTGCTAGCACTAACACCAGGTGAGAGGAACACTGGTGTCAATACTGACACCAAGTGAGAGGAACACTGGTGCTAGCAATAACACTAAGTGAGAGGAACACTGGAGCCAGCACTAACACTAGGTGAGAGAAACACTGGTGCCAGCACTACCACCAGGTGAGAGGAATACTGAGGCCAGCGCTAACACTAAGTTAGTGGAACACTGGAGCCAGCACTAACACTAGGTGAAAGAAACACTGTTGCCAACACTGGTGCTAGCACTAACACTAGGTGAGAGGAACACTGGTGCTAGCACTAACACTAGGTGAGAGGAACACTGCTGCCAGCACTAACACTAGGTGAGAGGAACACTGGTGCAGGCACTAACACCAGGTGAGAGAAACACTGGTGCAAGCGCTAACACTAGGTGAGAGGAACACTGCTGCTAACACTAAAACTAGGTGAGAGGAACATTGGTGCCAGGACTAACACCAGGTGAGAGGAACACTTGTGCTAACACTAACACCAGGTGAGAGGGAGACTAATGCCAGCACTCACACCAGATAGAGAAACACTGGTGCCAGCACTAACACTGGGTGAGAGGAGCACTGCTGTCATCACTAACACTAGGTGAGAGGAACACTGGTGGTAGCACTAATACCTCGTGAGAGGAACAGTGGTGCCATCACTAACACTAGGTGAGAGGAAAACTGGTGCCAGCACGAACACTAGGTGAGAGGAACACTGGTGCCATCACTAACACTAGGTGAGAGGAACAATGGTGTCAATACTGACACCAGGTGAGAGGATCAATGGTGTCGTTACTGACATCAGGTGAGAGGAACACTGGTGCTAGCACTAACACCAGGTGAGAGGAACACTGGTGTCAATACTGACACCAGGTGAAAGGAACACTGGTGCTGGCACTAACACCAGGTGAGAGGAACACTGGTGTCAATACTGACACCAGGTGAGAGGAACACTGGTGCTAGCACTAACACTAGGTGAGAGGAAGACTGGTGCTAGCACTAATACCAGGTGAGAGGAACAATGGTGTCAATACTGACACCGGGTGAGAGGAACAATGGTGCCATCACTAACACTAGGTGAGAGGAACACTGGTGCTAGCACTAACACTAGGTGAGAGAAACACTGGTGCCAGCACTCACACATGTAGAGAGAAACACTGGTGCCAGCACTAACACCATGTAGAGAGGAAGACTGATGCCTGTGTTAACACTAAGTTAGAGGAACACTGGTGCTAGCACTAACACTAGGTGAGAGGAACACTGGTGCTAGCACTAACACCAGGTGAGAGGAACACTGGTGCTAGCACGAACACTAGGAGAGAGGATCACTAGTGCTAGCACTAACACTAGGTGAGAGGAACTCTGGTGTTAATACTGACCCTAGGTGAGAGGAACACTGGTGTCAATACTGACACCAGGTGAGAGGAACACTGGTGTCAATACTGATACCAGGTGAGAGGAACACTGGTGCTAGCACTAACACTAGGTGAGAGGAACACTGGTGTCAATACTGACACCAAGTGAGAGGAACACTGGTGTAAATACTGACACCATGTGAGAGGAACACTGGTGCTAGCGCTAACACTAGGTGAGAGGAACACTTGTGCAAGCACTATCACTAGGTGAGAGGAACTCTGGAGCCAGCACTATCACTAGGTGAGCGAAACACTGGTGCCAGCACTACCACCAGGTGAGAGGAATACTGATGCCAGCGCTAACACTAAGTTAGTGGAACACTGGAGCCAGCACTAACACTAGGTGAGAGAAACACTGGTGTCAACTCTAACACCAGGTGAGAGGAACACTGTTGCTAGCACTAACACTAGGTGAGAGGAACACTGGTGCTAGCACTAACACTAGGTGAAAGGAACACTGGTGCTAGCACTAACACTAGGTGAGAGAAACACTGGTGCCAGCACTAACACCAGGTGAGAGGAACACTGGTGCTAGCACTAACACTAGGAGAGAGGATCACTGGTGCTAGCACTAACACTAGGTGAGAGGAACACTGGTGCTAGCCCTAACACTAGGTGAGAGGAACACTGGTGCTAGCAGTAACACTAGGTGAGAGGAACACTGGTGCTAGCACTAACACTAGGTGAGAGGAAAACTGGTGCTAGCACTAACACTAGGTGAGAGAAACACTGGTGCCAGCACTAACACCATGTGAGAGAAACACTGGTGCAAGCACTAACACTAGGTGAGAGGAACACTAGTGCCAGCACTAACACTAGGTGAGATGAACACTAGTGCCAGCACTCACACTAGGTCAGAGGAACACTAGAGCCAGCACTAACACTAGGAGAGAGAAACTCTGGTGCCAGCACTAACACCAGGTGAGAGAAACATTGGTGCTAGCACTAACACCAGGTGAGAGATACATGTGGAGCAAGCACTAACACTATTTGAGAGGAACATTAGTGCTAGCATTAACACTAGGTGAGAAGAACACTGGAGCCAGCACTAACACTAGGAGAGAGAAACTCTGGTGCCAGCACTAACACCAGGTGAGAGAAACATTGGTGCTAGCACTAACACTATGTGAGAGGAACACTAGTGCCAGCACTAACACTAGGTAAGATGAACACTAGTGCCAGCACTAACACTAGGTCAGAGGAACACTGGAGCCAGCACTAACACTAGGAGAGAGAAACTCTGGTGCCAGCACTAACACCAGGTGAGAGATACATGTGGAGCAAGCACTAACACTATTTGAGAGGAACATTAGTGCTAGCATTAACACTAGGTGAGAAGAACACTGGAGCCAGCACTAACACTAGGTGAGAGTAATACTGATGCTAGCAATAACAAGAGAAAGAGAAACTCTGGTGCCAGCACAAACACTAGATAGAGAAACACTGGTGCCAGCTCTAAAACCAGGTAACAGGAACACTGGTGCCAGCACTAACACCAGATAGAAAAACACTGGTGCCACACTGACACCAGGTGAGACGATCACTGGTGTCAGTACTGACACCAGGTGAGAGGAACACTGGTGCCGGCACTAACACTAGGTGAGAGGAACACTGGTGCTAGCATTAACACAAAGAAAGAAGAACACTGGTGTCAATACTGACACCAGGTGAGAGGAACACTGGTGTCAATACTGATACCAGGTGAGAGGAACACTGGTGCTAGCACTAACACTGGGTGAGAGGAACACAGGTGTCAATACTGACACCAAGTGAGAGGAACACTGGTGTAAATACTGACACCATGTGAGAGGAACACTGGTGCTAGCACTAACACTAGGTGAGAGGAACACTTGTGCTAGCACTAACACTAAGTGAGAGGAACACTGGAGCCAGCACTAACACTAGGTGAGAGAAACACTGGTGCCAGCACTACCACCAGGTGAGGGGAATACTGATGCCAGCGCTAACACCAAGTTAGTGGAACACTGGAGCCAGCACTAACACTTGGTGAAAGAAACACTTGTGCCAACACTAACACCAGGTGAGAGGAACACTGGTGCTAGCACTAACACTAGGTGAGAGGAACACTGGTGCTAGCACTAACACTAGGTGAGAGGAACACTGGTGCTAGCACTAACACTAGGTGAGAGGAACACTGTTGCTAGCACTAACACTAGGTGAGAGAAACACTGGTGCCAGCACTAACAACAGGTGAGAGAAACACTGGTGCAAGCGCTAATACAAGGTGAGAGGAACATTGGTGCCAGCACTAACACCAGGTGAGAGGAACACTGGTGCTAGCACTAACACTAGGTGAGAGGAACACTGGTGCTAGCAATAACACTAAGTGAGAGGAACACTGGAGCCACCAATAACACTAGGTGAAAGAAACACTGGTGCCAATACTAACACCAGGTGAGAGGAACACTGGTGCTAGCACTAACACTAGGTGAGAGGAACACTGGTGCCAACACAACCACCAGGTGAGAGGAACACTGGTGCCAACACTAACACCAGGTGAGAGGAACACTGGTGCTAGCACTAACACTAGGTGAGAGGAACACTGGTGCCAACACTAACACCAGGTGAGAGGAACACTGGTGCTAGCACTATCACTAGGTGAGAGAAACACTGGTGCCAACACTACCACCAGGTGAGAGGAATACTGATGCCAGCGTTAACACAAAGTTAGTGGAACACTGGAGACAGCAATAACACTAGGTGAAAGAAACACTGGTGCCAACACTAACACCAGGTGAGAGGAGCACTGGTGCTAGCACTAACACTAGGTGAGAGGAACACTGCTGCCAGCACTAACACTAGGTGAGAGGAACACTGGTGCCAGCACTAACAACAGGTGAGAGAAACACTGGTGCAAGCGCTAACACTAGGTGAGAGGAACACTGCTGCTAACACTAAAACTAGGTGAGAGGAACACTTGTGCTAACACTAACACCAGGTGAGAGGGAGACTAATGCCAGCACTCACACCAGATAGAGAAACACTGCCAGGACCAACACTGGGTTAGAGGAACACTGGTGCCAGCACTAACACTGGGTGAGAGGAGCACTGCTGTCATCACTAACACTAGGTGAGAGAAACACTGGTGATAGCACTAACACCAAGTGAGAGAAACACTGGTGTAAATACTGACACCATGTGAGAGGATCACTGGGTGCTAGCACTAACACTAGGTGAGAGGAACACTTGTGCTAGCACTAACACTAAGTGAGAGGACAATGGAGCCAGCACTAACACTAGGTGAGAGAAACACTGGTGCCAGCACTAACACTGGGTAAGAGGAACACTGGTGCCAGGGTGAGAGGAGCACTGCTGTCATCACTAACACTAGGTGAGAGGAACACTGGTGGTAGCACTAATACCTCGTGAGAGGAACAGTGGTGCCATCACTAACACTAGGTGAGAGGAAAACTGGTGCCAGCACGAACACTAGGTGAGAGGAACACTGGTGCCATCACTAACACTAGGTGAGAGGAACAATGGTGTCAATACTGACACCAGGTGAGAGGATCAATGGTGTCGTTACTGACATCAGGGGAGAGGAACACTGGTGCTAGCACTAACACCAGGTGAGAGGAACACTGGTGTCAATACTGACAACAGGTGAAAGGAACACTGGTGCTGGCACTAACACCAGGTGAGAGGAACACTGGTGTCAATACTGACACCGGGTGAGAGGAACACTGGTGCTAGCACTAACACTAGGTGAGAGGAACACTGGTGCTAGCACTAATGCCAGGTGAGAGGAACAATGGTGTCAATACTGACACCGGGTGAGAGGAACAATGGTGCCATCACTAACACTAGGTGAGAGGAACACTGGTGCTAGCACTAACTCTAGGTGAGAGAAACACTGGTGCCAGCACTCACACATGTAGAGAGAAACACTGGTGCCAGCACTAACACCATGTAGAGAGGAAGACTGATGCCTGTGTTAACACTAAGTTAGAGGAACACTGGTGCTAGCACTAACACTAGGTGAGAGGAACACTGGTGCTAGCACTAACACCAGGTGAGAGGAACACTGGTGCTAGCACTAACACTAGGAGAGAGGATCACTAGTGCTAGCACTAACACTAGGTGAGAGGAACTCTGGTGTTAATACTGACCCTAGGTGAGAGGAACACTGGTGTCAATACTGACACCACGTGAGAGGAACACTGGTGTCAATACTGATACCAGGTGAGAGGAACACTCTTGTTAGCACTAACACCATGTGAGCGGAACACTGGTGTCAATACTGACACCAAGTGAGAGGAACACTGGTGTAAATACTCACACCATGTGAGAGGAACACTGGTGGTAGCGCTAACACTAGGTGAGAGGAACACTTGTGCAAGCACCATCACTAGGTGAGAGGAACTCTGGAGCCAGCACTATCACTAGGTGAGCGAAACACTGGTGCCAGCACTACCACCAGGTGAGAGGAATACTGATGCCAGCGCTAACACTAAGTTAGTGGAACACTGGAGCCAGCACTAACACTAGGTGAGAGAAACACTGGTGTCAACTCTAACACCAGGTGAAAGGAACACTGGTGCTAGCACTAACACTAGGTGAGAGAAACACTGGTGCCAGCACTAACACCAGGTGAGAGAAACACTGGTGCAAGCACTAACACTAGGTGAGAGGAACACTAGTGCCAGCACTAACACTAGGTGAGAGGAACACTAGTGCCAGCACTCACACTAGGTGAGAGGAACACTGGAGCCAGCACTAACACTAGGTGAGAGAATCTCTGGTGCCAGCACTAACACCAGGTGAGAGAAACACTGGAGCAAGCACTAACACTAGGTGAGCGTAATACTGATGCTAGCAATAACACGAGAAAGTGAAACTCTGGTGCCAGCACTAACACTAGATAGAAAAACACTGGTGCCACACTGAAACCAGGTGACACGATCACTGGTGTCAATAGTTACACCAAGTGAGAGGAACACTGGTGCCGGCACTAACACTAGGTGAGAGGAAAACTGGTGCTAGCATAAACACAAAGTAAGAAGAACACTGGTGTCAATACTGACACCAGGTGAGAGGAACACTGGTGTCAATACTGATACCAGGTGAGAGGATCACTGGTGCTAGCAATAACACTAAGTGAGAGGAACACTGGAGCCAGCACTAACACTAGGTGAGAGAAACACTGGTGCCAGCACTACCACCAGGTGAGAGGAATACTGATGCCAGCACTAACACAAAGTTAGTGGAACACTGGAGCCAGCAATAACACTAGGTGAAAGAAACACTGGTGCCAACACTAACACCAGGTGAGAGGAACACTGGTGCTAGCACTAACACTAGGTGAGAGGAACACTGGTGCTAGCACTAACACTAGGTGAGAGGAACACTGCTGCCAGCACTAACACTAGGTGAGAGGAACACTGGTGCCAGCACTAACACCAGGTGAGAGAAACACTGGTGCAAGCGCTAACACTAGGTGAGAGGAACATTGGTGCCAGGACTAACACCAGGTGAGAGGAACACTTGTGCTAACACTAACACCAGGTGAGAGGGAGACTAATGCCAGCACTCACACCAGATAGAGAAACACTGGTGCCAGCACTAACACTGGGTTAGAGGAACACTGGTGCCAGCACTAACACTGGGTGAGAGGAGCACTGCTGTCATCACTAACACTAGGTGAGAGAAACACTGGTGGTAGCACTAACACCTCGTGAGAGGAACAGTGGTGCCATCACTAACACTAGGTGAGAGGAAAACTGGTGCCAGCACGAACACTAGGTGAGAGGAACACTGGTGCCAGCACAAACACTAGGTGAGACTAACACTGGTGGCTGGTGCCATCACTAACACTAGGTGAGAGGAACAATGGTGTCAATACTGACACCAGGTGAGAGGATCAATTGTGTCGTTACTGACATCAGGTGAGAGGAACACTGGTGCTAGCACTAACACCAGGTAAGAGGAACAATGGTGTCAATACTGACACCAGGTGAAAGGAACACTGGTGCTGGCACTAACACCAGGTGAGAGGAACACTGGTCTCAATACTGACACCAGGTGAGAGGAACACTGGTGCTAGCACTAACACTAGGTGAGAGGAACACTGGTGCTAGCACTAATACCAGGTGAGAGGAACAATGGTGTCAATACTGACACCGGGTGAGAGGAACAATGGTGCCATCACTAACACTAGGTGAGAGGAACACTGGTGCTAGCACTAACACTAGGTGAGAGAAACACTGGTGCCAGCGTTAACACTAAGTTAGAGGAACACTGGTGCTAGCACTAACACTAGGTGAGAGGAACACTGGTGCTAGCACTAACACCAGGTGAGAGGAACACTGGTGCTAGCACGAACACTAGGAGAGAGGATCACTAGTGCTAGCACTAACACTAGGTGAGAGGAACTCTGGTGTTAATACTGACCCTAGGTGAGAGGAACACTGGTGTCAATACTGACACCAGGTGAGAGGAACACTGGTGTCAATACTGATACCAGGTGAGAGGAACACTCGTGTTAGCACTAACACCAGGTGAGAGGAACACTGGTGTCAATACTGACACCAAGTGAGAGGAACACTGGTGTAAATACTGACACCATGTGAGAGGAACACTGGTGCTAGCGCTAACACTAGGTGAGAGGAACACTTGTGTTAGCACTATCACTAGGTGAGAGGAACTCTGGAGCCAGCACTATCACTAGGTGAGCGAAACACTGGTGCCAGCACTACCACCAGGTGAGAGGAATACTGATGCCAGCGCTAACACTAAGTTAGTGGAACACTGGAGCCAGCACTAACACTAGGTGAGAGAAACACTGGTGTCAACTATAACACCAGGTGAGAGGAACACTGTTGCTAGCACTAACACTAGGTGAGAGGAACACTGGTGCTAGCACTAACACTAGGTGAGAGGAACACTGGTGCTAGCACTAACACTAGGTGAAAGGAACACTGGTGCTAGCACTAACACTAGGTGAGAGAAACACTGGTGCCAGCACTAACACCAGGTGAGAGGAACACTGGTGCTAGCACTAACACTAGGAGAGAGGATCACTGGTGCTAGCACTAACACTAGGTGAGAGGAACACTGGTGCTCGCCCTAACACTAGGTGAGAGGAACACTGGTGCTAGCACTAACACTAGGTGAGAGGAACACTGGTGCTAGCACTAACACTAGGTGAGAGAAACACTTTTGCCAGCACTAACACCAGGTGAGAGAAACACTGGTGCAAGCACTAACACTAGGTGAGAGGAACACTAGTGCCAGCACTAACACTAGGTGAGATGAACACTAGTGCCAGCACTCACACTAGGTGAGAGGAACACTGGAGCCAGCACTAACACTAGGAGAGAGAAACTCTGGTGCCAGCACTAACACCAGGTGAGAGATACACTGGAGCAAGCACTAACACTAGGTGAGCGTAATACTGATGCTAGCAATAACACGAGAAAGAGAAACTCTGGTGCCAGCACTAACACTAGATAGAAAAACACTGGTGCCACACTGAAACCAGGTGAGACGATCACTGGTGTCAATAGTGACACCAGGTGAGAGGAACACTGGTGCCGGCACTAACACTAGGTGAGAGGAAAACTGGTGCTAGCATTAACACAAAGTAAGAAGAACACTGGTGTCAATACTGACACCAGGTGAGAGGAACACTGGTGTCAATACTGATACCAGGTGAGAGGATCACTGGTGCTAGCACTAACACCAGGTGAGAGGAACACTGGTGTCAATACTGACACCAAGTGAGAGGAACACTGGTGCTAGCAATAACACTAAGTGAGAGGAACACTGGAGCCAGCACTAACACTAGGTGAGAGAAACACTGGTGCCAGCACTACCACCAGGTGAGAGGAATACTGATGCCAGCGCTAACACTAAGTTAGTGGAACACTGGAGCCAGCACTAACACTAGGTGAAAGAAACACTGGTGCCAACACTAACACCAGGTGAGAGGAACACTGGTGCTAGCACTAACACTAGGTGAGAGGAACACTGGTGCTAGCACTAACACTAGGTGAGAGGAACACTGGTGCCAGCACTAACACTAGGTGAGAGGAACACTGGTGCAGCACTAACACCAGGTGAGAGAAACACTGGTGCAAGCGCTAACACTAGGTGAGAGGAACACTGGTGCTAACACTAAAACTAGGTGAGAGGAACATTGGTGCAGGACTAACACAGGTGAGAGGAACACTGGTGCTAGCACTAAAACTAGGTGATAGGAACACTGCTGCTAGCACTAACACAGTGAGAGAAACACTGGTGCTAGCACTAACACTAGGTGAGAGGAACACTGGTGCTAGCACTAACACTAGGTGAGAGGAACACTGGTGCTAGCACTAACACTAGGTGAGAGGAACACTGGTGCCAGCACTAACACTAGGTGAGAGGAACACTGGTGCAGCACTAACACTAGGTGAGAGGAACACTGGTGCTAGCACTAACACTAGGTGAGAGGAACACTGGTGCCAGCACTAACACATAGTGAGAGAAACACTTGTGCAAGCACTAACACCAGGTGAGAGGAACACTGGTGCAGCACTAACACTAGGTGAGAGGAACACTAGTGCCAGCACTAACACTAGGTGAGAGGAACACTGGTGCCAGCACTAACACTAGGTGAGAGAAACACTGGTGCCAGCACTAACACCAGGTGAGAGAAACACTGGAGCAAGCACTAACACTAGGTGAGCGTAATACTGATGCTAGCAATAACACGAGAAAGAGAAACTCTGGTGCCAGCACTAACACTAGATAGAAAAACACTGGTGCCACACTGAAACCAGGTGAGACGATCACTGGTGTCAATAGTGACACCAGGTGAGAGGAACACTGGTGCCGGCACTAACACTAGGTGAGAGGAAAACTGGTGCTAGCATTAACACAAAGTAAGAAGAACACTGGTGTCAATACTGACACCAGGTGAGAGGAACACTGGTGCTAGCACTAACACCAGGTGAGAGGAACACTGGTGTCAATACTGACACCAAGTGAGAGGAACACTGGTGCTAGCAATAACACTAAGTGAGAGGAACACTGGAGCCAGCACTAACACTAGGTGAGAGAAACACTGGTGCCAGCACTACCACCAGGTGAGAGGAATACTGATGCCAGCGCTAACACTAAGTTAGTGGAACACTGGAGCCAGCACTAACACTAGGTGAAAGAAACACTGGTGCCAACACTAACACCAGGTGAGAGGAACACTGGTGCTAGCACTAACACTAGGTGAGAGGAACACTGGTGCTAGCACTAACACTAGGTGAGAGGAACACTGCTGCCAGCACTAACACTAGGTGAGAGGAACACTGGTGCCAGCACTAACACCAGGTGAGAGAAACACTGGTGCAAGCGCTAACACTAGGTGAGAGGAACACTGCTGCTAACACTAAAACTAGGTGAGAGGAACACTGGTGCCAGCACTAACACCAGGTGAGAGGAACACTTGTGCTAACACTAACACCAGGTGAGAGGGAGACTAATGCCAGCACTCACACCAGATAGAGAAACACTGGTGCCAGCACTAACACTGGGTTAGAGGAACACTGGTGCCAGCACTAACACTGGGTGAGAGGAACACTGGTGCTAGCACTAACACTAGGTGAGAGGAACACTGGTGCCAGCACTAACACTAGGTGAGAGGAAAACTGGTGCCAGCACTAACACTAGGTGAGAGGAACACTGGTGTCAATACTGACACCAGGTGAGAGGAACAATGGTGTCATTACTGACACCAGGTGAGAGGAACACTGGTGCTAGCACTAACACTAGGTGAGAGGAACACTGGTGTCAAACTGACACCAGGTGAGAGGAACACTGGTGCTAGCACTAACACTAGGTGAGAGGAACACTGGTGCTAGCACTAACACTAGGTGAGAGGAACAATGGTGTCAATACTGACACCAGGTGAAAGGAACACTGGTGCTGGCACTAACACCAGGTGAGAGGAACACTGGTGTCAATACTGACACCAGGTGAGAGGAACACTGGTGCTAGCACTAACACTAGGTGAGAGGAACACTGGTGCTAGCACTAACACCAGGTGAGAGGAACAATGGTGTCAATACTGACACCAGGTGAGAGGAACACTGGTGCCAGCACTAACACTAGGTGAGAGGAACACTGGTGCTAGCACTAACACTAGGTGAGAGAAACACTGGTGCCAGCACTCACACATGTAGAGAGAAACACTGGTGCCAGCACTAACACCAGGTAGAGAGGAAGACTGATGCCAGCGTTAACACTAAGTTAGAGGAACACTGGTGCTAGCACTAACACTAGGTGAGAGGAACACTGGTGCTAGCACTAACACCAGGTGAGAGGAACACTGGTGCTAGCACTAACACTAGGAGAGAGGAACACTAGTGCTAGCACTAACACTAGGTGAGAGGAACACTGGTGTTAATACTGACCCTAGGTGAGAGGAACACTGGTGTCAATACTGACACCAGGTGAGAGGAACACTGGTGTCAATACTGATACCAGGTGAGAGGAACACTCGTGTTAGCACTAACACCAGGTGAGAGGAACACTGGTGTCAATACTGACACCAAGTGAGAGGAACACTGGTGTAAATACTGACACCATGTGAGAGGAACACTGGTGCTAGCGCTAACACTAGGTGAGAGGAACACTGGTGCTAGCACTAACACTAGGTGAGAGGAACACTGGTGCCAGCACTAACACTAGGTGAGAGAAACACTGGTGCCAGCACTAACACCAGGTGAGAGGAACACTGATGCCAGCGCTAACACTAGGTTAGAGGAACACTGGAGCCAGCACTAACACTAGGTGAGAGAAACACTGGTGTCAACTCGAACACCAGGTGAGAGGAACACTGCTGCTAACACTAAAACTAGGTGAGAGGAACATTGGTGCCAGGACTAACGCCAGGTGAGAGGAACAATTGTGCTAACACTAACACCAGATGAGAGGGAGACTAATGCAAGGACTCACATCAGATAGAGAAACACTGGTGCCAGCACTAACACTGGGTGAGAGGAGCACTGATGTCATCACTAACACTAGGTGAGAGGAACACTGGTGGTAGCACTAACACCTCGTGAGAGGAACAGTGGTGCCATCACTAACACTAGGTGAGAGGAAAACTGGTGCCAGCACGAACACTAGGTGAGAGGAACACTGGTGCCAGCACAAACACTAGGTGAGACTAACACTGGTGGCTGGTGCCATCACTAACACTAGGTGAGAGGAACAATGGTGTCAATACTGACACCAGGTGAGAGGATCAATTGTGTCATCACTGACATCAGGTGAGAGGAACACTGGTGCTAGCACTAACACCAGGTAAGAGGAACAATGGTGTCAATACTGACACCAGGTGAGAGGAACACTGTTGCTAGCACTAACACTAGGTGAGAGGAACAATGGTGTCAATACTGACACCAGGTGAAAGGAACACTGGTGCTGGCACTAACACCAGGTGAGAGGAACACTGGTCTCAATACTGACACCAGGTGAGAGGAACACTGGTGCTAGCACTAACACTAGGTGAGAGGAACACTGGTGCTAGCACTAATACCAGGTGAGAGGAACAATGGTGTCAATACTGACACCGGGTGAGAGGAACAATGGTGCCATCACTAACACTAGGTGAGAGGAACACTGGTGCTAGCACTAACACTAGGTGAGAGAAACACTGGTGCCAGCACTCACACATGTAGAGAGAAACACTGGTGCCAGCACTAACACCATGTAGAGAGGAAGACTGATGCCTGCGTTAACACTAAGTTAGAGGAACACTGGTGCTAGCACTAACACTAGGTGAGAGGAACACTGGTGCTAGCACTAACACCAGGTGAGAGGAACACTGGTGTCAATTCTGACACCAAGTGAGAGGAACACTGGTGTAAATACTGACACCATGTGAGAGGAACACTGGTGCTAGCACTAACACTAGGTGAGAGGAACACTTGTGCTAGCACTAACACTAGGTGAGAGGAACACTGGAGCCAGCACTAACACTAGGTGAGAGAAACACTGGTGCCAGCACTACCACCAGGTGAGAGGAATACTGATGCCAGCGCTAACACTAAGTTAGTGGAACACTGGAGCCAGCACTAACACTAGGTGAGAGAAACACTGGTGTCAACTATAACACCAGGTGAGAGGAACACTGTTGCTAGCACTAACACTAGGTGAGAGGAACACTGGTGCTAGCACTAACACTAGGTGAGAGGAACACTGGTGCTAGCACTAACACTAGGTGAAAGGAACACTGGTGCTAGCACTAACACTAGGTGAGAGAAACACTGGTGCCAGCACTAACACCAGGTGAGAGGAACACTGGTGCTAGCACTAACACTAGGTGAGAGGAACACTGGTGCTAGCACTAACACTAGGTGAGAGGAACACTGGTGCTCGCCCTAACACTAGGTGAGAGGAACACTGGTGATAGCAGTAACACTAGGTGAGAGGAACACTGGTGCTAGCACTAACACTAGGTGAGAGGAACACTGGTGCTAGCACTAACACTAGGTGAGAGAAACACTTTTGCCAGCACTAACACCAGGTGAGAGAAACACTGGTGCAAGCACTAACACTAGGTGAGAGGAACACTAGTGCCAGCACTAACACTAGGTGAGATGAACACTAGTGCCAGCACTCACACTAGGTGAGAGGAACACTGGAGCCAGCACTAACACTAGGAGAGAGAAACACTGGTGCCAGCACTAACACCAGGTGAGAGATACACTGGAGCAAGCACTAACACTAGGTGAGCGTAATACTGATGCTAGCAATAACACGAGAAAGAGAAACTCTGGTGCCAGCACTAACACTAGATAGAAAAACACTGGTGCCACACTGAAACCAGGTGAGACGATCACTGGTGTCAATAGTGACACCAGGTGAGAGGAACACTGGTGCCGGCACTAACACTAGGTGAGAGGAAAACTGGTGCTAGCATTAACACAAAGTAAGAAGAACACTGGTGTCAATACTGACACCAGGTGAGAGGAACACTGGTGTCAATACTGATACCAGGTGAGAGGATCACTGGTGCTAGCACTAACACCAGGTGAGAGGAACACTGGTGTCAATACTGACACCAGGTGAGAGGAACACTGGTGCTAGCACTAACACTAGGTGAGAGGAACACTGGTGCCAGCACTAACACTAGGTGAGAGAAACACTGGTGCCAGCACTAACACTAGGTGAGAGGAACACTGGTGCCAGCACTAACACTAGGTGAGAGGAACACTGGTGCTAGCACTAACACCAGGTGAGAGGAACACTGGTGCTAGCACGAACACTAGGAGAGAGGATCACTAGTGCTAGCACCAACACTAGGTGAGAGGAACTCTGGTGTTAATACTGACACCTAGGTGAGAGGAACACTGGTGTCATACTGACACCAGGTGAGAGGAACACTGGTGTCAATGCTGACACTAGGTGAGAGAAAATGTGCTTGCACTAACACCAGGTGAGAGGAACACTGGTGTCAATACTGACACCAGGTGAGAGGAACACTGGTGAACTGACACCAGTGAGAGGAACATTGGTGCTATCGCCAACACTAGGTGAGAGGAACACTGGTGCTAGCACTAACACTAGGTGAGAGGAACACTGGTGCTAGCACTAACACTAGGTGAGAGAAACACTGGTGCCAGCACTAACACCAGGTGAGAGGAACACTGGTGCTAGCACTAACACTAGGAGAGAGGATCACTGGTGCTAGCACTAACACTAGGTGAGAGGAACACTGGTGCTAGCACTAACACTAGGTGAGAGGAACACTGGTGCTAGCAGTAACACTAGGTGAGAGGAACACTGGTGCTAGCACTAACACTAGGTGAGAGGAACACTGGTGCTAGCACTAACACTAGGTGAGAGAAACACTGTGCCAGCACTAACACCAGGTGAGAGAAACACTGGTGCATGCACTAACACTAGGTGAGAGGAACACTAGTGCCAGCACTAACACCAGGTGAGAGGAACACTAGTGCCAGCACTCACACTAGGTGAGAGGAACACTGGAGCCAGCACTAACACTAGGAGAGAGAAACACTGGTGCCAGCACTAACACCAGGTGAGAGGAACACTGGTGCTAGCACTAACACTAGGTGAGAGGAACACTGGTGCTAGCACTAACACTAGGTGAGAGGAACACTGGTGCTAGCAAACACTAGGTGAGAGGAACACTGGTGCTAGCACTAACACTAGGTGAGAGGAACACTGGTGCTAGCACTAACACTAGGTGAGAGGAACACTGGTGCTAGCACTAACACTAGGTGAGAGAAACACTGGTGCCAGCACTAACACTAGGTGAGATGAACACTAGTGCCAGCACTCACACTAGGTGAGAGGAACACTGGAGCCAGCACTAACACTAGGTGAGAGAAACACTGGTGCCAGCACTAACACCAGGTGAGAGAAACACTGGAGCAGCACTAACACTAGTGAGAGGAACATTGTGCTAGCACTAACACTAGGTGAGAGAACACTGGAGCCGGCACAAACACTAGGTGAGAGGAATACTGATGCTAGCATAACAAGAGAGGAACCTGGTGCCAGCACTAACATAGTAGAGAAACACTGGTGCCAGCACTAACACTGGGTGAGAGGAACACAGGTGTCAATACACCATGTGAGAGGAACACTGGTGCAAACTAACACCAGGTGAGAGGAACACTGGTGCTAGCACTAACACTAGGTGAGAGGAACACTGGTGCTAGCACTAACACTAAGTGAGAGGAACACTGGTGCCAGCACTAACACTAGGTGAGAGAAACACTGGTGCCAGCACTACCACCAGGTGAGAGGAATACTGATGCCAGCGCTAACACTAGTTAGTGGAACACTGGAGCCAGCACTAACACTAGGTGAGAGAAACACTGGTGCCAACACTAACACCAGGTGAGAGGAACACTGGTGCTAGCACTAACACTAGGTGAGAGGAACACTGGTGCTAGCACTAACACTAGGTGAGAGGAACACTGGTGCTAGCACTAACACTAGGTGAGAGAACACTGGTGCCAGCACTAACACAGGTGAGAGAAACACTGGTGCAAGCACTAACACTAGGTGAGAGGAACACTGGTGCCAGCACTAACACTAGGTGAGAGGAACACTGGTGCTAGCACTAACACTAGGTGAGAGGAACACTGGTGCAGGCACTAACACCAGGTGAGAGGAACACTGGTGCAAGCACTAACACTAGGTGAGAGGAACACTGTGCAACACTAAACTAGGTGAGAGAACATTGGTGCCAGCACTAACACCAGGTGAGAGGAACACTGGTGCAAACACTAACACCAGGTGAGAGGAAGACTAATGCCAGCACTCTCACCAGATAGAGATTCACTGGTGCCAGCACTAACACTAGGTGAGAGGAACACTGGTGCCAGCACTAACACTAGGTGAGAGGAACACTGGTGTCAGCACTAACACTAGGTGAGAGGAACACTGGTGCTAGCACTAACACAAGGTGAGAGGAACACTGGTGCCATCACTAACACTAGGTGAGAGGAACACTGGTGCCAGCACGAACACTAGGTGAGAGGAACACTGGTGCCAGCACTAACACTAGGTGAGAGGAACACTGGTGTCAATACTGACACCAGGTGAGAGGAACACTGGTGTCAATACTGACACCAGGTGAGAGGAACACTGGTGCTAGCACTAACACCAGGTGAGAGGAACACTGGTGTCAATACTGACACCAGGTGAGAGGAACACTGGTGCTAGCACTAACACCAGGTGAGAGGAACACTGGTGTCAATACTGACACCAGGTGAGAGGAACACTGGTGCTAGCACTAACACTAGGTGAGAGGAACACTGGTGCTAGCACTAACACCAGGTGAGAGGAACACTGGTGCCAGCACTAACACCAGGTGAGAGGAACACTGGTGCCAGCACTAACACCAGGTGAGAGGAAGACTGATGCCTGTGTTAACACTAAGTTAGAGGAACACTGGTGCTAGCACTAACACTAGGTGAGAGGAACACTGGTGCTAGCACTAACACTAGGTGAGAGGAACACTGGTGCTAGCACTAACACTAGGTGAGAGGAACACTGGTGTTAATACTGACCATAGGTGAGAGGAACACTGGTGTCAATACTGACACCAGGTGAGAGGAACACTGGTGTCAATACTGATACCAGGTGAGAGGAACACTCGTGTTAGCACAAACACCAGGTGAGAGGAACACTGGTGTCAATACTGACACCAAGTGAGAGGAATACTGGTGCTAGCGCTAACACTAGGTGAGAGGAACACTTGTGCAAGCACTATCACTAGGTGAGAGGAACTCTGGAGCCAGCACTATCACTAGGTGAGCGAAACACTGGTGCCAGCACTACCACCAGGTGAGAGGAATACTGATGCCAGCGCTAACACTAAGTTAGTGGAACACTGGAGCCAGCACTAACACTAGGTGAGAGAAACACTGGTGTCAACTCTAACACCAGGTGAGAGGAACACTGGTGCTAGCACTAACACTAGGTGAGAGGAACACTGGTGCTAGCACTAACACTAGGTGAGAGGAACACTGGTGCTAGCACTAACACTAGGTGAGAGAAACACTGGTGCCAGCACTAACACCAGGTGAGAGGAACACTGGTGCTAGCACTAACACTAGGTGAGAGGAACACTGGTGCTAGCACTAACACTAGGTGAGAGGAACACTGGTGCTAGCACTAACACTAGGTGAGAGGAACACTGGTGCTAGCAGTAACACTAGGTGAGAGGAACACTGGTGCTAGCACTAACACTAGGTGAGAGGAACACTGGTGCTAGCACTAACACTAGGTGAGAGAAACACTGGTGCCAGCACTAACACCAGGTGAGAGAAACACTGGTGCAAGCACTAACACTAGGTGAGAGGAACACTAGTGCCAGCACTAACACTAGGTGAGATGAACACTAGTGCCAGCACTCACACTAGGTCAGAGGAACACTGGAGCCAGCACTAACACTAGGAGAGAGAAACTCTGGTGCCAGCACTAACACCAGGTGAGAGATACACTGGAGCAAGCACTAACACTATTTGAGAGGAACATTAGTGCTAGCATTAACACTAGGTGAGAAGAACACTGGAGCCAGCACTAACACTAGGTGAGAGTAATACTGATGCTAGCAATAACAAGAGAAAGAGAAACTCTGGTGCCAGCACTAACACTAGATAGAGAAACACTGGTGCCAGCACTAAAACCAGGTAAGAGGAACACTGGTGCCAGCACTAACACCAGATAGAAAAACACTGGTGCCACACTGACACCAGGTGAGACGATCACTGGTGTCAGTACTGACACCAGGTGAGAGGAACACTGGTGCCGGCACTAACACTAGGTGAGAGGAACACTGGTGCTAGCATTAACACAAAGAAAGAAGAACACTGGTGTCAATACTGACACCAGGTGAGAGGAACACTGGTGTCAATACTGATACCAAGTGAGAGGAACACTGGTGTAAATACAGGCACCATGTTAGAGGAACACTGGTGCTAGCACTAACACTAGGTGAGAGGAACACTTGTGCTCGCACTAACACTAAGTGAGAGGAACACTGGAGCCAGCACTAACACTAGGTGAGAGAAACACTGGTGCCAGCACTACCACCAGGTGAGTGGAATACTGATGCCAGCGCAAACACCAAGTTAGTGGAACACTGGAGCCAGCACTAACACTTGGTGAGAGGAACACTGGTGCTAGCACTAACACTAGGTGAGAGGAACACTGGTGCTAGCACTAACACTAGGTGAGAGGAACACTGGTGCTAGCACTAACACTAGGTGAGAGGAACACTGTGCTAGCACTAACACTAGGTGAGAGGAACACTGGTGCCAGCACTAACACCAGGTGAGAGAAACACTGGAGCAAGCACTAACACTAGGTGAGCGTAATACTGATGCTAGCAATAACACGAGAAAGAGAATCTCTGGTGCCAGCACTAACACTAGATAGAAAAACACTGGTGCCACACTGAAACCAGGTGAGACGATCACTGGTGTCAATAGTGACACCAGGTGAGAGGAACACTGGTGCCGGCACTAACACTAGGTGAGAGGAAAACTGGTGCTAGCAATAACACTAAGTGAGAGGAACACTGGAGCCAGGACTAACACTAGGTGAGAGAAACACTGGTGCCAGCACTACCACCAGGTGAGAGGAATACTGATGCCAGCGCTAACACTAAGTTAGTGGAACACTGGAGCCAGCAATAACACTAGGTGAAAGAAACACTGGTGCCAACACTAACACCAGGTGAGAGGAACACTGGTGCTAGCACTAACACTAGGTGAGAGGAACACTGGTGCTAGCACTAACACTAGGTGAGAGGAACACTGCTGCTAACACTAAAACTAGGTGAGAGGAACATTGGTGCCAGGACTAACACCAGATAGAGAAACACTGGTGCCAGCACTAACACTGGGTTAGAGGAACACTGGTGCCAGCACTAACACTGGGTGAGAGGAGCACTGCTGTCATCACTAACACTAGGTGAGAGGAACACTGGTGGTAGCACTAACACCTCGTGAGAGGAACAGTAGTGCCATCACTAACACTAGGTGAGAGGAAAATTGGTGCCAGCACGAACACTAGGTGAGAGGAACACTGGTGCCATCACAAACACTAGGTGAGACTAACACTGGTGGCTGGTGCCATCACTAACACTAGGTGAGAGGAACAATGGTGTCAATACTGACACCAGGTGAGAGGATCAATTGTGTCGTTACTGACATCAGGTGAGAGGAACACTGGTGCTAGCACTAACACCAGGTAAGAGGAACAATGGTGTCAATACTGACACCAGGAGAAAGGAACACTGGTGCTGGCACTAACACCAGGTAAGAGGAACACTGGTCTCAATACTGACACCAGGTGAGAGGAACACTGGTGCTAGCACTAACACTAGGTGAGAGGAACACTGGTGCTAGCACTAATACCAGGTGAGAGGAACAATGGTGCTAGCACTAACACTAGGAGAGAGGATCACTAGTGCTAGCACTAACACTAGGTGAGAGGAACTCTGGTGTTAATACTGACCCTAGGTGAGAGGAACACTGGTGTCAATACTGACACCAGGTGAGAGGAACACTGGTGTCAATACTGGTACCAGGTGAGAGGAACACTCGTGTTAGCACTAGCACCAGGTGAGAGGAACACTGGTGTCAATACTGACACCAAGTGAGAGGAACACTGGTGTAAATACTGACACCATGTGAGAGGAACACTGGTGCTAGCGCTAACACTAGGTGAGAGGAACACTTGTGTTAGCACTATCACTAGGTGAGAGGATCTCTGGAGCCAGCACTATCACTAGGTGAGCGATACACTGGTGCCAGCACAACCACCAGGTGAGAGGAATACTGATGCCAGCGCTAACACTAAGTTAGTGGAACACTGGAGCCAGCACTAACACTAGGTGAGAGAAACACTGTTGTCAACTATAACACCAGGTGAGAGGAACACTGTTGCTAGCACTAACACTAGGTGAAAGGAACACTGGTGCTAGCACTAACACTTTGTGAGAGAAACACTGATGCCAGCACTAACACCAGGTGAGAGGAACAGTGGTGCTAGCACTAACACTAGGAGAGAGGATCACTGGTGCTAGCACTAACACTAGGTGAGAGGAACACTGGTGCTCGCCCTAACACTAGGTGAGAGGAACACTGGTGATAGCAGTAACACTAGGTGAGAGGAACACTGGTGCTAGCACTAACACTAGGTGAGAGGAACACTGGTGCTAGCACTAACACCAGGTGAGAGGAACACTGGTGCAAGCACGAACACTAGGAGAGAGGATCACTAGTGCTAGCACAAACACTAGGTGAGAGGAACTCTGGTGTTAATACTGACCCTAGGTGAGAGGAACACTAGTGTCAATACTGACACCAGGTGAGAGGAACACTGGTGTCAATACTGGTACCAGGTGAGAGGAACACTCGTGTTAGCGTTAACACCAGGTGAGAGGAACACTGGTGTCAATACTGACACCAAGTGAAAGGAACACTGCTGTAAATACTGACACCATGTGAGAGGAACACTGGTGCTAGCGCTAACACTAGGTGAGAGGAACACTTGTGTTAGCACGATCACTGGGTGAGAGGAACTCTGGAGCCAGCACTATCACTAGGTGAGCGAAACACTGGTGCTAGCACTAACACTAGGTGAGAGAAACACTTTTGCCCGCACTAACACCAGGTGAGAGAAACACTGGTGCAAGCACTAACACTAGGTGAGAGGAACACTAGTGCCAGCACTAACACTAGGTGAGATGAACACTAGTGCCAGCACTCACACTAGGTGAGAGGAACACTGGAGCCAGCACGAACACTAGGAGAGAGAAACTCTGGTGCCAGCACTAGCAGCAGGTGAGAGATACACTGGAGCAAGCACTAACACTAGGTGAGCGTAATATTGATGCTAGCAATAACACGAGAAAGAGAAACTCTGGTGCCAGCACTAACACTAGATAGAAAACACTGGTGCCACACTGAAACCAGGTGAGACGATCACTGGTGTCAATAGTGACACCAGGCGAGAGGAACACTGGTGCCGGCACTAACACTAGGTGAGAGGAAAACTGGTGCTAGCATTAACACAAAGTAAGAAGAACACTGGTGTCAATACTGACACCAGGTGAGAGGAACACTGGTGTCAATACTGATACCAGGTGAGAGGATCACTGGTGCTAGCACTAACACCAGGTGAGAGGAACAATGGTGTCAATACTGACACCAAGTGAGAGGAACACTGGAGCCAGCACTAACACTAGGTGAGAGAAACACTGGTGCCAGCACTACCACCAGGTGAGAGGAATACTGATGCCAGCGCTAACACTAAGTTAGTGGAACACTGGAGCCAGCACTAACACTAGGTGAAAGAAACAGTGTTGCCAACACTAACACCAGGTGAGAGGAACACTGGTGCTAGCACTAACACTAGGTGAGAGGAACACTGGTGCTAGCACTAACAGTAGGTGAGAGGAACACTGCTGCCAGCACTAACACTAGGTGAGAGGAACACTGGTGCAGGCACGAACACCAGGTGAGAGAAACACTGGTGCAAGTGATAACACTAGGTGAGAGGAACACTGCTGCTAACACTAAAACTAGGTGAGAGGAACATTGGTGCCAGGACTAACACCAGGTGAGAGGAACACTTGTGCTAACACTAACACCAGGTGAGAGGGAGACTAATGCCAGCACTCACACCAGATAGAGAAACACTGGTGCCAGCACTAACACTGGGTTAGAGGAACACTGGTGCCAGCACTAACACTAGGTGAGAGGAACACTGCTGCCAGCACTAACACTAGGTGAGAGGAACACTGGTGCAGGCACTAACACCAGGTGAGAGAAACACTGGTGCAAGCGCTAACACTGGGTGAGAGGAACACTGCTGCTAACACTAAAACTAGGTGAGAGGAACATTGGTGCCAGGACTAACACCAGGTGAGAGGAACACTTGTGCTAAAACTAACACCAGGTGAGAGGGAGACTAATGCCAGCACTCACACCAGATAGAGAAACACTGGTGCCAGCACTAACACTGGGTTAGAGGAACACTGGTGCCAGCACTAACACTGGGTGAGAGGAGCACTGCTGTCATCACTAACACTAGGTGAGAGGAACACTGGTGCTAGCACTAATACCAGGTGAGAGGAACAATGGTGTCAATACTGACACCAGGTGAGAGGAACACTGGTGTCAATACTGGTACCAGGAGAGAGGAACACTCGTGTTAGCACTAACACCATGTGAGAGGAACACTGGTGTCAATACTGACACCAAGTGAGAGGAACACTGGTGTAAATACTGACACCATGTGAGAGGAACACTGGTGCTAGCGCTAACACTAGGTGAGAGGAACACTTGTGTTAGCACTAACACTAGGTGAGAGGAACTCTGAAGCCAGCACTATCACTAGGTGAGCGAAACACTGGTGCCAGCACAACCACCAGGTGAGAGGAATGCTGATGCCAGCGCTAACACTAAGTTAGTGGAACACTGGAGCCAGCACAAACACTAGGTGAGAGAAGCACTGGTGTCAACTATAACACCAGGTGAGAGGAACACTGTTGCTAGCACTAACACTATGTGAGAGGAACACTGGTGCTAGCACTAACACTAGGTGAAAGGAACACTGGTGCTAGCACTAACACTAGGTGAAAGGAACACTGGTGCTAGCACTAACACTAGGTGAGAGAAACACTGGTGCCAGCACTAACACCAGGTGAGAGGAACAGTGGTGCTAGCACTAACACTAGGAGAGAGGATCACTGGTGCTAGCACTAACACTAGGTGAGAGGAACACTGGTGCTAGCACTAACACCAGGTGAGAGGAACACTGGTGCTAGCACGAACACTAGGAGAGAGGATCACTAGTGCTAGCACTAACACTAGGTGAGAGGAACTCTGGTGTTAATACTGACCCTAGGTGAGAGGAACACTGGTGTCAATACTGACACCAAGTGAGAGGAACACTGGTGTCCATTCTGGTACCAGGTGAGAGGAACACTCGTGTTAGCACTAACACCAGGTGAGAGGAACACTGGTGTCAATACTGACACCAAGTGAGAGGAACAATGGTGTAAATACTGACACCATGTGAGAGGAACACTGGTGCTACCGCTAACACTAGGTGAGAGGAACACTTGTGTTAGCACTATCACTAGATGAGAGGAACTCTGGAGCCAGCACTATCACTAGGTGAGCGAAACACTGGTGCCAGCACAACCACCAGGTGAGAGGGATACTGATGCCAGCGCTAACACTAAGTTAGTGGAACACTGGAGCCAGCACTAACACTAGGTGAGAGAAACACTGGTGTCAACTATAACACCAGGTGAGAGGAACACTGTTGCTAGCACTAACACTAGGTGAGAGGAACACTGGTGCTAACACTAACACTAGGTGAAAGGAACACTGGTGCTAGCACTAACAAAAGGTGAAAGGAATACTGGTGCTAGCACTAACACTAGGTGAGAGAAACACTGGTGCCAGCACTAACACCAGGTGAGAGGAACAGTGGTGCTAGCACTAACACTAGGAGAGAGGATCACTGGTGCTAGCACTAACACTAGGTGAGAGGAACACTGGTGCTCGCCCTAACACTAGGTGAGAGGAACACTGGTGATAGCAGTAACACTAGGTGAGAGGAACACTGGTGCTAGCACTAACACTAGGTGAGAGGAACACTGGTGCTAGCACTAACACTAGGTGAGAGAAACACTTTTGCCAGCACTAACACCATAAGAGAGAAACACTGGTGCAAGCACTAACACTAGGTGAGAGGAACACTAGTGCCAGCACTAACACTAGGTGAGATGAACACTTGTGCCAGCACTCACACTAGGTGAGAGGAACACTGGTGATAGCAGTAACACTAGGTGAGAGGAACACTGGTGCTAGCACTAACACTAGGTGAGAGGAACACTGGTGCTAGCACTAACACTAGGTGAGAGAAACACTTTTGCCAGCACTAACACCAGGTGAGAGAAACACTGGTGCAAGCACTAACACTAGGTGAGAGGAACACTAGTGCCAGCACTAACACTAGGTGAGATGAACACTAGTGCCAGCACTCACACCAGGTGAGAGGAGCACTGGTGTCAATACTGATACCAGGTGAGAGGATCACTGGTGCTAGCACTAACACCAGGTGAGAGGAACAATAGTGTCAATACTAACACCAAGTGAGAGGAACACTGGTGCTAGCAATAACACTAAGTGAGAGGAACACTGGAGCCAGCACTAACACTAGGTGAGAGAAACACTGGTGCCAGCACTACCACCAGGTGAGAGAAATACTGATGCCAGCGCTAACACTAATTTAGTGGAACACTGGAGCCAGCACTAACACTAGGTGAAAGAAGCAGTGTTGCCAACACTAACACCAGGTGAGAGGAACACTGGTGCTAGCACTAACACTAGGTGAGAGGAACACTGGTGCTAGCACTAACCCTAGGTGAGAGGACCACTGATGCCAGCACTAACACTAGGTGAGAGGAACACTGGTGCAGGTACGAACACCAGGTGAGAGAAACACTGGTGCAAGCGATAACACTAGGTGAGAGGAGCACTGCTGCTAACACTAAAACTAGGTGAGAGGAACATTGGTGCCAGGACTAACACCAGGTGAGAGGAACACTTGTGCTAACACTAACACCAGGTGAGAGGGAGACTAATGCCAGCAATCACACCAGATAGAGAAACACTGGGTTAGAGGAACACTGGTGCCAGCACTAACACTGGGTGAGAGGAACAGTGGTTCCATCACTAACACTAGGTGACAGGAATACTGATGCCAGCACTCACACATGTAGAGAGAAACACTGGTGCCAGCACTAACACCATGTAGAGAGGAAGACTGATGCCTGTGTTAACACTAAGTTAGAGGAACACTGGTGCTAGCACGAACACTAGGAGAGAGGATCACTAGTGCTAGCACTAACACTAGGTGAGAGGAACTCTGGTGTTAATACTGACCCTAGGTGAGAGGAACACTGGTGTCAATACTGACACCAGGTGAGAGGAACACTCGTGTCAATACTGATACCAGGTGAGAGGAACACTCGCGTTAGCACTAACACCAGGTGAGCGGAACACTGGTGTCAATACTGACACTAAGTGAGGGGAACACTGGTGTAAATACTGACACCATGTGAGAGGAACACTGGTGCCTGCGCTAACACTAGGTGAGAGGAACACTTGTGCAAGCACTATCACTAAGTGAGAGGAACTCTGGAGCCAGCACTATCACTAGGTGAGCGAGACACTGGGGCCAGCACTACCACCAGGTGAGAGGAATACTGATGCCAGCGCTAACACTAAGTTAGTGGAACACTGGAGCCAGCACTAACACTAGGTGAGAGAAACACTGGTGTCAACTCTAACACCAGGTGAGAGGAACACTGTTGCTAGCACTAACACTAGGTGAGAGGAACACTGGTGCTACCACTAGCACTAGGTGAAAGGAACACTGGTGCTAGCACTAACACTAGGTGAGAGAAACACTGGTGCCAGCACTAACACCAGGTGAGAGGAACACTGTTGCTAGCACTAACTCTAGGTGAGAGGAACACTGGTGCTACCACTAGCACTAGGTGAAAGGAACACTGGTGCTAGCACTAACACTAGGTGAGAGGAACACTGGTGCTAGCCCTAACACTAAGTGAGAGGAACACTGGTGCTAGCAGTAACTCTAGGTGAGAGGAACACTGGTGCTAGCACTAACACTAGGTGAGAGGAACACTGGTGCTAGCACTAACACTAGGTGAGAGAAACACTGGTGCCAGCACTAACACCAGGTGAGAGAAACACTGGTGCAAGCACTAACACTAGGTGAGAGGAACACTAGTGCCAGCACTAACACTAGGTGAGATGAACACTAGTGCCAGCACTCACACTAGGTCAGAGGAACACTGGAGCCAGCACTAACACTAGGAGAGAGAAACTCTGGTGCCAGCACTAACACCAGGTGAGAGATACATGTGGAGCAAGCACTAACACTATTTGAGAGGAACATTAGTGCTAGCATTAACACTAGGTGAGAAGAACACTGGAGCCAGCACTAACACTAGGTGAGAGTAATACTGAGGCTAGCAATAACAAGAGAAAGATAAACTCTGGTGCCAGCACTAACACTAGATAGAGAACACTAGTGCCAGCACTAAAACCAGGTAAGAGGAACACTGGTGCCAGCACTAACACCAGATAGAAAAACACTGGTGCCACACTGACACCAGGTGAGACGATCACTGGTGTCAGTACTGACACCAGGTGAGAGGAACACTGGTGCCGGCACAAACACTAGGTGAGAGGAACACTGGTGCTAGCATTAACACAAAGAAAGAAGAACACTGGTGTCAATGCTGACACCAGGTGAGAGGAACACTGGTGTCAATACTGATACCAGGTGAGAGGAACACTGGTGCTAGCACTAACACTGGGTGAGAGGAACACAGGTGTCAATACTGACACCAAGTGAGAGGAACACTGGTGTAAACACTGACACCATGTGAGAGGAACACTGGGTGCTAGCACTAACACTAGGTGAGAGGAATACTTGTGCTAGCACTAGCACTAAGTGAGAGGAACACTGGAGCCAGCACTAACACTAGGTGAGAGAAACACTGGTGCCAGCACTACCACCAGGTGAGGGGAATACTGATGCCAGCGCTAACACCAAGTTAGTGGAACACTGGAGCCAGCACTAACACTTGGTGAAAGAAACACTTGTGCCAACACAAACACCAGGTGAGAGGAACACTGGTGCTAGCACTAACACTAGGTGAGAGGAACACTGGAGCTAGCACTAACACTAGGTGAGAGGATCACTGGTGCTAGCACTAACACTAGGTGAGAGGAACACTGGTGCTAGCACTAACACTAGGTGAGAGAAACACTGGTGCAAGCACTAACACTAGGTGAGAGGAACACTAGTGCCAGCCCTAACACCAGGTGAGAGAAACACTGGTGCCAACACTACCACCAGGTGAGAGGAATACTGATGCCAGCGCTAACACTAAGTTAGTGGAACACTGGAGCCAGCAATAAAACTAGGTGAAATTAACACTGGTGCCAACACTAACATTAGGTGAGAGGAACACTGGTGCCAACACTAACACCAGGTGAGAGGAACACTGGTGCTAGCACTAACACCAGGTGCGAGGAACACTGGTGCTAGCACTAACACTAGGTGAGAGGAACACTGGTGCTAGCACTAACACTAGGTGAGAGGAACACTGCTGCCAGCACTAACACTAGGTGAGAGGAACACTGGTGCCAGCACTAACACCAGGTGAGAGAAACACTGGTGCAAGCGCTAACACTAGGTGAGAGGAACACTGCTGCTAACACTAAAACTAGGTGAGAGGAACATTGGTGCCAGGACTAACACCAGGTGAGAGGAACACTTGTGCTAACACTAACACCAGGTGAGAGGGAGACTAATGCCAGCACTCACACCAGATAGAGAAACACTGGTGCCAGCACTAACACCGGGTTAGAGGAACATTGGTGCCAGCACTAACACTGGGTGAGAGGAGCACTGCTGTCATCACTAACACTAGGTGAGAGAAACACTGGTGGTAGCACTAACACCTCGTGAGAGGAACAGTGGTGCCATCACTAACACTAGGTGAGAGGAAAACTGGTGCCAGCACGAACACTAGGTGAGACCAACACTGGTGGCTGGTGCCATCACTAACACTAGGTGAGAGGAACAATGGTGTCAATACTGACACCAAGTGAGAGGATCAATTGTGTCGTTACTGACATCAGGTGAGAGGAACACTGGTGCTAGCACTAACACCAGGTAAGAGGAACAATGGTGTCAATACTGACACCAGGTGAGAGGAACACTGTTGCTAGCACTAACACTAGGTGAGAGGAACAATGGTGTCAATACTGACACCAGGTGAAAGGAACACTGGTGCTGGCACTAACATCAGGTGAGAGGAACACTGGTCTCAATACTGACACCAGGTGAGAGGAACACTGGTGCTAGCACAAACACTAGGTGAGAGGAACACTGGTGCTAGCACTAATACCAGGTGAGAGGAACAATACTGTCAATACTGACACCGGGTGAGAGGAACAATGGTGCCATCACTAACACTAGGTGAGAGGAACACTGGTGCTAGCACTAACACTAGGTGAGAGAAACACTGGTGCCAACGCTCACACATGTAGAGAGAAACACTGGTGCCAGCACTAACACCATGTAGAGAGGAAGACTGATGCCTGCGTTAACACTAAGTTAGAGGAACACTGGTGCTAGCACTAACACTAGGTGAGAGGAACTCTGGTGTTAATACTGACCCTAGGTGAGAGGAACACTGGTGTCAATGCTGACACCAGGTGAGAGGAACACTGGTATCAATACTGATACCAGGTGAGAGGAACACTCGTGTTAGCACTAACACCAGGTGAGAGGAACACTGGTGTCAACACTGACACCAAGTGAGAGGAACACTGGTGTAAATACTGACACCATGTGAGAGGAACACTGGGTGCTAGCACTACCACCAGGTGAGGGGAATACTGATGCCAGCGCTAACACCAAGTTAGTGGAACACTGGAGCCAGCACTAACACTTGGTGAAAGAAACACTTGTGCCAACACTAACTCCAGGTGAGAGGAACACTGGTGCTAGCACTAACACTAGGTGAGAGAAACACTGGTGCCAACACTAACACCAGGTGAGAGAAACACTGGTGCAAGCACTAACACTAGGTGAGAGGAACACTAGTTCCAGCACTAACACCAGGTGAGAGAAACACTGGTGCCAACACTACCACCAGGTGAGAGGAACACTGGTGCTAGCGCTAACACTAGGTGAGAGGAACACTTGTGTTAGCACTATCACTAGGTGAGAGGAACTCTGGAGCCAGCACTATCACTAGGTGAGAGGAATACTGATGCCAGCACTAACACTAAGTTAGTTGAACACTGGAGCCAGCACTAACACTAGGTGAGAGAAACACTGGTGTCAACTATAATACCAGGTGAGAGGAACACTGTTGCTAGCACTAACACTAGGTGAGAGGAACACTGGTGCTAGCACTAACACCAGGTGAGAGGAACACTGGTGCTAGCACTAACACTAGGTGAAAGGAACACTGGTGCTAGCACTAACACTAGGTGAGAGAAACACTGGTGCCAGCACTAACACCAGGTGAGAGGAACACTGGTGCTAGCACTAACACTAGGAGAGAGGATCACTGGTGCTAGCACTAACACTAGGTGAGAGGAACACTGGTGCTCGCCCTAACACTAGGTGAAAGGAACACCGGTGATAGCACTAACACTAGGTGAGATGAACACTAGTGCCAGCACTCACACTAGGTGAGAGGAACACTGGAGCCAGCACTAACACTAGGAGAGAGAAACTCTGGTTCCAGCACTAGCACCAGGTGAGAGATACACTGGAGCAAGCACTAACACTAGGTGAGCGTAATACTGATGCTAGCAATAACACGAGAAAGAGAAACTCTGGTGCCAGCACGATCACTAGATAGAAAAACACTGGTGCCACACTGAAACCAGGTGAGATGATCACTGGTGTCAATAGTGACACCAGGTGAGAGGAACACTGGTGCCGGCACTTACACTAGGTGAGAGGAAAACTGGTGCTAGCATTAACACAAAGTAAGAAGAACACTTGTGTCAATACTGACACCAGGTGAGAGAAACACTGGTGTCAATACTGATACCAGGTGAGAGGAACACTGGTGTCAATACTGACACCAAGTGAGAGGAACACTAGTGCTAGCAATAACACTAAGTGAGAGGAACACTGGAGCCAGCACTAACACTAGGTGAGAGAAGCACTGGTGCCAGCACTACCACCAGGTGAGAGGAATACTGATGCCAGTGCTAACACTAAGTTAGTGGAACACTAGAGCCAGCACTAACACTAGGTGAAAGAAACACTGTTGCCAACACTAACACCAGGTGAGAGGAACACTGGTGCTAGCACTAACACTAGGTGAGAGGAACACTGGTGCAGGCACTAACACCAGGTGAGAGAAACACTGGTGCAAGCGCTAACACTAGGTGAGAGGAACACTGCTGCTAACACTAAAACTAGGTGAGAGGAACATTGGTGCCAGGACTAACACCAGGTGAGAGGAACACTTGTGCGAACACTAACACCAGGTGAGAGGGAGACTAATGCCAGCACTCACACCAGATAGAGAAACACTGGTGCCAGCACTAACACTGGGTTAGAGGAACACTGGTGCCAGGGTGAGAGGAGCACTGCTGTCATCACTAACACTAGGTGAGAGGAACACTGGTGGTGGCACTAATACCTCGTGAGAGGAACAGTGGTGCCATCACTAACACTAGGTGAGAGGAACAATGGTGTCAATACTGACACCAGGTGAGAGGATCAATGGTGTCGTTACTGACATCAGGTGAGAGGAACACTGGTGCTAGCACTAACACCATGTGAGAGGAACACTGGTGTCAATACTGACACCAGGTGAAAGGAACAATGGTGCTGGCACTAACACCAGGTGAGAGGAACAATAGTGTCAATACTGACACCAGGTGAGAGGAACACTGGTGCTAGCACTAACACTAGGTGAGAGGAAGACTGGTGCTAGCACTAATACCAGGTGAGAGGAACAATGGTGTCAATACTGACACCGGGTGAGAGGAACAATGGTGCCATCACTAACACTAGGTGAGAGGAACACTGGTGCTAGCACTAACTCTAGGTGAGAGAAACACTGGTGCCAGCACTCACACATGTAGAGAGAGACACTGGTGCCAGCACTAACACCATGTAGAGATGAAGACTGATGCCTGTGTTAACACTAAGTTAGAGGAACACTAGTGCTAGCACTAACACCAGGTGAGAGGAACACTGGTGCTAGCACGAACACTAGGAGAGAGGATCACTAGTGCTAGCACTAACACTAGGTGAGAGGAACTCTGGTGTTAATACTGACCCTAGGTGAGAGGAACACTGGTGTCAATACTGACACCAGGTGAGAGGAACACTGGTGTCAATACTGATACTAGGTGAGAGGAACACTGGTGCTAGCACTAACACTAGGTGAGAGAAACACTGGTGCCAGCACTCACACATGTAGAGAGAAACACTGGTGCCAGCACTAACACCATGTAGAGAGGAAGACTGATGCCTGCGTTTACACTAACTTAGAGGAACACTGGTGCTAGCACTAACACTAGGTGATAGGAACACTGGTGCTAGCACTAACACCAGGTGAGAGGAACACTGGTGTTAATACTGACCCTAGGTGAGAGGAACACTGGTGTCAATACTGACACCAGGTGAGAGGAACACTGGTATCAATACTGATACCAGGTGAGAGGAACACTCGTGTTAGCACTAACACCAGGTGAGAGGAACACTTGTGTTAGCACTATCACTAGGTGAGAGGAACTCTGGAGCCAGCACTACCACCAGGTGAGAGGAATACTGATGCCAGCGCTAACACTAAGTTAGTGGAACACTGGAGCCAGCACTAACACTAGGTGAGAGAAACACTGGTGTCAACTATAACACCAGGTGAGAGGAACACTGTTGCTAGCACTAACACTAGGTGAGAGGAACACTGGTGCTAGCACTAACATTAGGTGAAAGGATCACTGGTGCTAGCACTAACAATAGGTGAGAGAAACACTGGAGCAAGCGCTAACACTAGGTGAGAGGAACACTGCTGCTAACACTAAAATTAGGTGAGAGGAACATTGGTGCCAGGACTAACACCAGGTGAGAGGAACACTTGTGCTAACACTAACACACCAGATGAGAGGGAGACTAATACCAGCACTCACACCAGATAGAGAAACACTGGTGCCAGCACTAACACTGGGTTAGAGGAACACTGGTGCCCGCACTAACACTGGGTGAGAGGAGCACTGGTGGTAGCACTAATACCTCGTGAGAGGAACAGTGGTGCAATCACTAACACTTGGTGAGAGGAAAACTGGTGCCAGCACGAACACTAGGTGAGAGGAACAATGGTGTCAATACTGACACCAGGTGAGAGGATCAATGGTGTCGTTACTGACATCAGGTGAGAGGAACACTGGTGCTAGCACTAACACCAGGTAAGAGGAACAATGGTGTCAAAACTGACACCAGGTGAGAGGAACACTGGTGCTAGCACTAACACTAGGTGAGAGGAACACTGGTGCTAGCACTAACACTAGGTGAGAGGAACAATGGTGTCAATACTGACACCAGGTGAAAGGAACACTGGTTCTGGCACCAACACCAGGTGAGAGGAACACTGGTGTCAATGCTGACACCAGGTGAGAGGAACACTGGTGCTAGCACTAACACTAGGTGAGAGGAACACTGGTGCTAGCACTAATACCAGGTGAGAGGAACAATGGTGTCAATACTGACCCAGGGTGAGAGCAACAATGGTGCCACCACTAACACTAGGTGAGAGGAACACTGGTGCTAGCACTAGCACTAGGTGAGAGAAACACTGGTGCCAGCACTCACACATGTAGAGAGAAACACTGGTGCCAGCACTAACACCATGTAGAGAGGAAGACTGATGCCTGTGTTAAAACTAAGTTAGAGGAACACTGGTGCTAGCACTAACACTAGGTGAGAGGAACACTGGTGCTAACACTAACACCAGGTGAGAGGAACATTGGTGCTAGCACGAACACTAGGAGATAGGATCACTAGTGCTAGCACTAACACTAGGTGAGAGGAACACTTGTGTTAATACTGACCCTAGGTGAGAGGAGCACTGGTGTCAATACTGACACCAGGTGAGAGGAACACTGGTGTCAATACTGATACCAGGTGAGAGGAACACTCGTGTTAGCACTAACACCAGGTGAGAGGAACACTGGTGTCAATACTGACACCAAGTGAGAGGAACACTGGTGTAAATACTGACACCATGTGAGAGGAACACTGGTGCTAGCGCTAACACTAGGTGAGAGGAACACTTGTGCAAGCACTATCACTAGGTGAGAGGAACTCTGGAGCCAGCACTATCACTAGGTGAGCGAAACACTGGTGCCACACTACCACCAGGTGAGAGGAATACTGATGCCAGCGCTAACACTAAGTTAGTGGAACACTGGAGCCAGCACTAACACTAGGTGAGAGAAACACTGGTGTCAACTCGAACACCAGGTGAGGGGAACACTGTTGCTAGCACTAACACTAGGTGAGAGGAACACTGGTGCTAGCACTAACACTAGGTGAAAGGAACACTGGTGCTAGCACTAACACTAGGTGAGAGGAACACTGGTGCTAGCACTAACACTAGGTGAGAGGAACACTGGTGCTAGCACTAACACTAGGTGAGAGGAACACTGGTGCTACACTAACACTAGGTGAGAGAAACACTGGTGCTAGCAGCAACACTAGGTGAGAGGAGCAATGGTGCAAGCACTAACACCAGGTGAGAGGAACACTAGTGCCAGCACTAACACTAGGTGAGATGAACACTAGTACCAGCACTCACACTAGGTCAGAGGAACACTGGAGCCAGCACTAACACTAGGAGAGAGAAACTCTGGTGCCAGCACTAACACCAGGTGAGAGATACACTGGAGCAAGCACTAACACTATTTGAGAGGAACATTAGTGCTAGCATTAACACTAGGTGAGAAGAACACTGGAGCCAGCACTAACACTAGGTGAGAGTAATACTGATGCTAGCAATAACAAGAGAAAGAGAAACTCTGGTGCCAGCACTAACACTAGATAAACACTGGTGCCAGCTCTAAAACCAGGTAAGAGGAACACTGGTGCCAGCACTAACACCAGATAGAAAAACACTGGTGCCACACTGACACCAGGTGAGACGATCACTGGTGTCAGTACTGACACCAGGTGAGAGGAACACTGGTGCCGGCACTAACACTAGGTGAGAGGAACACTGGTGCTAGCATTAACACAAAGAAAGAAGAACACTGGTGTCAATACTGACACCAGGTGAGAGGAACACTGGTGTCAATACTGATACTAGGTGAGAGGATCACTGGTGCTAGCAATAACACTAAGTGAGATGAACACTAGTGCCAGCACTCACACTAGGTCAGAGGAACACTGGAGCCAGCACTCACACTAGGTCAGAGGAACACTGGAGCCAGCACTAACACTAGGAGAGAAAAACTCTGCTGCCAGCACTAACACTAGGTGAGAGAAACACTGTGCCAGCACTAACACCAGGTGAGAGGAACACTGGTGCTAGCACTAACACTAGGTGAGAGGAACACTGGTGCTAGCACTAACACTAGGTGAGAGGAACACTGGTGCTAGCACTAACACTAGGTGAGAGGAACACTGTGCTAGCACTAACACTAGGTGAGAGAAACACTGGTGCCAGCACTAACAACAGGTGAGAGAAACACTGGTGCAAGCGCTAATACAAGGTGAGAGGAACATTGGTGCCAGCACTAACACCAGGTGAGAGGAACACTGGTGCTAGCACTAACACTAGGTGAGAGAAACACTGGTGCCAGCACTAACACCAGGTGAGAGAAACACTGGTGCAAGCACTAACACTAGGTGAGAGGAACACTGGTGCCAGCACTAACACTAGGTGAGAGGAACACTGTGCCAGCACTAACACTAGGTGAGAGGAACACTGGAGCAGCACTAACACTAGGTGAGAGGAACACTGGTGCCAGCACTAACACCAGGTGAGAGAAACACTGGAGCAAGCACTAACACTAGGTGAGCGTAATACTGATGCTAGCAATAACACGAGAAAGAGAAACTCTGGTGCCAGCACTAACACTAGATAGAAAAACACTGGTGCCACACTGAAACCAGGTGAGACGATCACTGGTGTCAATAGTGACACCAGGTGAGAGGAACACTGGAGCCAGCACTAACACTAGGTGAGAGAATCTCTGGTGCCAGCACTAACACAGGTGAGAGATACACTGGTGTCAATACTGACACCAGGTGAGAGGAACACTGGTGACATCACTGATAACAGGTGAGAGGAACACTGGTGCTAGCACTAACACTAGGTGAGAGGAACACTGGTGCCAGCACTAACACTAGGTGAGAGAAACACTGGTGCCAGCACTACCACCAGGTGAGAGGAACACTGGTGCCAGCACTAACACTAGGTGAGAGGAACACTGGAGCCAGCACTAACACTAGGTGAGAGAAACACTGGTGCCAACACTAACACCAGGTGAGAGGAACACTGGTGCCAGCACTAACACTAGGTGAGAGGAACACTGGTGCCAGCACTAACACTAGGTGAGAGGAACACTGGTGCCAGCACTAACACTAGGTGAGAGGAACACTGGTGCTAGCACTAACACCAGGTGAGAGGAACACTGGTGCCAGCACTAACACCAGGTGAGAGGAACACTGGTGCCAGCACTAACACTAGGTGAGAGGAACACTGGTGCCAGCACTAACACTAGGTGAGAGAAACACTGGTGCCAGCACTAACACTAGGTGAGAGAAGCACTGGTGCACACTAACACAGGTGAGAGGAACGCTTGTGCCAGCACTAACACTAGGTGAGGGGAACACTGGTGCCACTACGAACACCAGGTGAGAGGAACACTTGTGCCAGCACTAACACAGGTGAGAGGAACACTGGTGCAGCACTAACACTAGGTGAGAGGAACACTGGTGCTAGCACTAACACTAGGTGAGAGGAACACTGGTGCAGCATAACACTAGGTGAGAGGAACACTGGTGACAGAACTTACCAGGTGAGAGGAACACTGGTGTCAATACTGACACCAGGTGAGAGGAACACTGGTGCTAGCACTAACACTAGGTGAGAGGAACACTGGTGCCAGCACTAACACCAGGTGAGAGGAACACTGGTGTCAATACTGACACCAGGTGAGAGGAACACTGGTGCTAGCACTAACAGGTGAGAGGAACACTGGTGCTAGCACTAACACCAGGTGAGAGGAACACTGGTGCCAGCACTAACACTAGGTGAGAGAAACACTGGTGCCAGCACTAACACCAGGTGAGAGGAACACTGGTGCTAGCACTAACACTAGGTGAGAGGAACACTGGTGCCAGCACTAACACAGGTGAGAGGAACACTGGTGCTAGCACTAACACTAGGTGAGAGGAACACTGGTGCCAGCACTAACACCAGGTGAGAGAAACACTGGTGCAACACTAACACCAGGTGAGAGGAACACTGGTGCTAGCACTAACACTAGGTGAGAGGAACACTGGTGCTAGCACTAACACTAGGTGAGAGGAACACTGGTGCTAGCACTAACACTAGGTGAGAGGAACACTGGTGCCAGCACTAACACCAGGTGAGAGGAACACTGGTGCCAGCACTAACACTAGGTGAGAGGAACACTGGTGTCAACACTAACACCAGGTGAGAGGAACACTGGTGCTAGCACTAACACTAGGTGAGAGGAACACTGGTGCTAGCACTAACACTAGGTGAGAGGAACACTGGTGCTAGCACTAACACTAGGTGAGAGGAACACTGGTGCTAGCACTAACACTAGGTGAGAGAAACACTGGTGCCAGCACTAACACCAGGTGAGAGGAACACTGGTGCTAGCACTAACACTAGGTGAGAGGAACACTGGTGCTAGCACTAACACCAGGTGAGAGGAACACTGGTGCTAGCACTAACACTAGGTGAGAGGAACACGGT